>OY728135.1:1652077593-1652627593 GCA_963277665.1 Viscum album
TAAATATAAAAAACACGTAACAGTTTATGATAAATGGAATGAAGTGAGGTATGATATTACATATGGATAAATTGGTGTAGAAACGGAAGGTCACATTAAGAAAATATAGTGCATAAAATAATTTCAAGAGTACCTTTTCCAACCAGTTCCAGAGAAACATTTATTATCGTTAAAAATTCATGGGGAGGCCATATTTAAGGATGAAAATATTTCTCAATTTGAATATTAAAAAATATATATGGAGATTCCTTCATAGATGTAATTGGTCTAGATATTCTAACTGATATTCTCAAGCATGAATGGTTGGGTGTATTAATTGGAAATACATACATACGGTACATTTTTATATTACATTTTTCCAAATAGTGAGATAATATGTGTATTAATGTTAATAACTATTCATATTTTGTATAGATGTTTATATTACAACTATATAATGGGATGATCATGTGAAGCATGATTTGGATTCATTAATCCACATATCATTTGTACACTAGAACTTAATTTGAAAAAGGAAGTAATTAAGAAGAAAAGAGATGAGTTACTTGAAGTCTTTAATAAAAAATCATCACATGAAAGACTCTTTTTGATGCCTATAATTTAAAGGTAAAACTCTACAATATAATCACATAAAATATATTTTTAATTTTTTCTTTACTTAATTATTATTGTTTTTTTGAAGAATTGGACACTAATAATAGTCAATATGGACTCACATAATATTTATTTTTTGGATCCAATGCATGGATATGAAACCAACCAACCACACATTCTATATATTTTGAATGTGTAATACACAAAAAAAATACATAAACTTTGAATTATATGTTCAAACTGTTTTTTGACAAGAATTTTGTTATGATAGGGTGATCACTCAGTATAGGCTAGATCATGGAATGAAGTCAGTGTCTAAAGGTTTAAAGCATGTGGAATACTATGAATATATACAAATTAAGATATATATATAAATATTTAACAATCAAAACATTTCCAAAAAAATTATTTATTTTTGTCAATGATTCTATAGTATATGAAATAAGATAATGACATCAATTTTGGATATTATGCTTGAAAATTTATGAGAGAAATCATTAATCATGAAAAGACCAGCATCCCATAATAGGTAATTTCGGACAGTGATTAAAATTTCATTAAATATATTTAATAATATTTTTTCCTAAATTTTATCAGTACTATCACTATTTTTGACATCCTAGTTACTCAAAAGAAGAAATATTTTTTTAGGGATGAGTAGTTAATGCTCTATTTTTAAAATGTTTGATGATAGTAGATTTAGGTGATTACATGCTACGTTTGTGATCTAGTATGAGTTATAACCTTATAATGATATTTGGGTTGTATATAATTAGAGTCAGAATGATTATATATTACTTTTTATCTGCTTCTCAAGGAGAAGAATAATGGAATAAATAAATTTGTTTAGAAGCGATGACATAAAAAATTAATATTTTTGGGAAATCATAGTGGCGGAGGTGGAAGCATGGGTAGAGGCATAGGTGGAGGAAGAGGGGAATGCAGAGGTAGAGGCGAAGGTGGAGGAAGATTTAGAGTCATCGTAAAATGTTAAGGAGGAGGTACATGTGAAGAATGAGGTGGAGACTAATGAGAATGAGGAAAGCACTGTCCTTCAAACAATAAAATTTTTGGGTAATGAAGTATCATGAGGATCATACCATGATTGTGTTTGATAACAATTGTTTTAAAGTGCACACAACACTTGTAATTTAAGATAATATCCATTATACTAGTGTTTCAGTTGAATTATTGAAATAATGTTTTCAGCACTTATTTAAGTGATTTTATATTGGATAGTAATTCACCTATAAGATCATTCTGTGTTATAAGATTCAATTTCTCCACTAGTGTTACTGAAGCAACATTTGTAAAACTCCCAATAATCAAATAGGTATATAATCCAACTAAAATTTTTGAATACATATGGGTGTAATATACTAAAAATCAGAATTTATATGAAAAAACTATTAGAGGGAGACCATTATTGATATACCATGGTCATCGAGGAGGGCTAGTTTTAAAGTGTCTGTTATTAGTATAAAATTTACATTTTTTTAAAAAAAAGTGTCACTCTCTAAAAACTAAGAAAATGTACAAAGTTATTCTTAATAATTTTTAGCAATGATTCATAATTCATTTTTTATGTGTATGAATCACTCTCATGTCAAATCCATACATGATTCTACATGTATGAATTAAAGTGTGTGTTTTGACTTTAAAATGACATTTAAAAAAACAAAAGTGGATTACTCAAAACCAAGGAACCACATTATTTTTATTTCTATACTATTAGAAACTTATCCATGAATAATTTAAGATGTTTAACAATCAGCCTCTCGTCAATATGACACATGGTGTCTTCCGTATGACTCTAAGTGCATATTTTTATTCAAAATTGACATTAATTTTATTGAAAAAACTGCTCACATAAATAAAATCGTGAAAATATTATTATATTGTTTTGGAACTTTATAAAAATTATACATAAGTCATTTTTTATGTTTAGGAATAATCTAACCCTAAATCTGATCCATCGTGTGACCGGTATGACACAAAGTGTCCATTATCTGTTTAAAATTCACATTTTAATACGAAACAAATCACTCAATGAAAACCACTAAAACAATCTTGGATTTTATATATAATTTGGAGAAAAAAATAATTCAGTTTGTACATTTATTAATTAGTTTCATGTCAAACCACACATGATTCCACCTGTAGGTCTCAAAGTTCATGTTTCTAGTGTAAAAAGACATTTAAATAAAAAACCTGAGGGGTGTAATAAAAAATAAGTTAACCCATTTTTATTGTTTTTATAATTTTTTAAAATGATATATGATTCATTTGAGACATGTATCAATTAGCCACTGCTCAATATAACACATGGTATGACCGGTATGACTCTAAGTGCATCTCATTATTCAAATTTGACATTAATTTTAGTAAAAATAATAACTAACATACTCAAAACTAATAAAATGACATTGGATTTTTTGTGTACTTTTGGAAAATAATACATAAGTCATTTTTTACATATAAGAATCATACTCACCTAAATCATATGAACGGTGTTCTGGTATGACTCCAAGTGCCTGCTATCTATTTAAAATTAATATATTAGTACAAAAAAGTTTCACTCATAGAAAACTAATAAAACATGATCGGATTGTCTTGATAATTTAGTAAAATTATTCATAATTAATTTTTGACATGTATGAATTAGTCTTATATAAAACATACACATTATTCCACATGAATGGCTCAAATTGTCTGTTACATGTTTAAAATAACATTTTAGTAAAAAACTCAAGTGGCAAACTCAAAACTGAGGAAACACATTTTTATTGTTTTGATATATTATTAAAATAATAATTGAGTAATTTGGGATGTGTATCAATCATTATCACCTCAATCTGATGCACGGTGTGACCTGTATGACTCCAAGTGCATCTTTTCATTCAAAATTGACATTAATTTTAGTGAAAAAAACTAATATACTAGAAACAAAGAAAACACATTCATATAGTTTTAGTACATTAGGAAAATGATCTATAAGTATTTTATTGACATATTGGTTTCATCTTCACCACAATACAAAGCATGTTGTGAACAGTATGGCTCCAATTGTATGTTATCAATTTAAAATTGACATTCTAATATAAAACATATCTCCCTCTCAAAACTGAGAAAACACATTAGTATTGTCTAGATAATTCGTTAAAATGAATAATTATTAATTTGTGACATCTATGAATCATTCTCATGTAAAACCCACAGACGATTCCACCTGTATGGCTCAATGTGTTTCATGTTTAAAATGAAATTTTAGAAAAAAAACACAAGTGGAATACTGAAAATAGAGGAAACATATTCTGATTATTTTTATACTTTAGTAAAAAAAATCATGAGTTATTTGGAACATGTATCAATAATCTGAATATCAATGCAATGCACATTGTGAATGGTATGACTCCAAGTGTGACTTTTTATTCAAAATTGAAATTAATTTTTGTGGAAAAACAACTGACATAATCAAAACTGAGAAAAAACATTTGAATATTTTTTGATACATTAAAAAAACAATACATAAGTGATTTATGAAATATAGGAATTAGTTACACCTCAATTCCACACACGATGTGACTAGTACGACTATAATTGTCCCTTATCGGTTTAAAATTAATATTTTAATAAAAAAAGTGTCACTCAATGAAAACTGAGAAAACACACTTACATCTTATTGATAATTTTGGGAACTGATTCATTATTAAATTTTTATGTGTATGAATCAATATCATTTAAACCCACACAGTATTCCACCTATATGGATCAAAGTGTGTGTTTTTATTTTAAAATGACATTTTAGTATAAAAAAATGGAGTACTCAAAACTAAATAAACACATTATGATTATTTTGATGACTTAGTAAAATAATCCATTAGTCAGATTTGATGTGTTGAACTCAGCCTCAACTCAATCTGACCCACAATGTAACCATTATGACTCAAAGTGCGTCATTTTATTCAAAATTAACATTAATTTTAGTTAAAAAACAACTTTCATACTCAATCCCAATAAAATGAATTTGGATTGATTTGGTACTTTATTAAAATAATCCATAATTCCTTTTTGATGTGTAGGAATCAAATTCACATCAATATGATATATGGTGTGATCGGTATGACTCCAACTACATCTTTTTATTCAAAGATGACATTAATTTTAATAAAAAAAACTGACATTGTAAAATCTAAGCAAACACATTTGGATTGTTTTGTTACTATAGTAAAATAATCCATAATTCATTTTTGATGTGTAATAATTAGTCACACATCAATTTGACTCATTTTGTGAATGGTATAACTTCAAGTGTTCCTTTTTATTCAAAATTTATATTAACTTTAGTAAAAAAAACTGACATACTCTATAATAGTGTTTTTTCATGTATTTGTGTTAGAAATTTTATTTCATTTAAATTGTGTTTTTGTATCTTATTTTGGTAATTGTTTTGTTTTTTATGGTGATTAAGTATGTTATTACAGCACACTACACCTGTTTTCAGTGCTATAGTGTACTGTATCATCACACTATAATTTTCACATTTATCAGCACTACTAAATTAACTGATAATGATAACCTTTATCAGTGTTTTTTAATTGATAATGGTATATTTATTAGCACTTCTAAAAGAATTGATAAAGGTTCTTTTTATTAGTTCTAAATAAAATCACTGATAAATGGTTTCTTTTATCATTGATTTTATTTACACTAAAGAAGATAAATTTTATCAATGCCTTCCTAATGCGGAAAAATCCTTGGCCTTTTAACCATGATGAGGTAGTCAACACATTTATAGCACTGATAAAGGCCGATTCTAGCACTATTAAAGGTGTGTTATCTATCAGTTCTTCTTCACATAGTAGATTAGTCTATAGTGGAATATGGTGTGGGTCCTACAATGGTGAGAGGTACCATTACGATTGTATCATCATTAGTGGGGATCTATTTGATAATGGTGCCTATAATTCCTTCATATGTACACATATTGTGACCTTTTTTAATCTTTATTTAGAGCTCGTGCCTTATATAATAAATATTAAATAACCTCTAAATATAAAGATAGATAATGGTATCTAATACCCCTCTTGTACATTCTCTTAATCAAAAAACATCCTTGTCTGGGACTTTTTGGTTATGAAAATGAAATATATGGATGTTATTCCCCAAATGGATTGGATTATTTCTTATAAATCTCATATAGAATGTTATCTTCAGTGGGTATCCATTACTACCATCAAAGGGTAGACCCATATGTTTTAGGGATAACTATACTCGATGATGAGTCAATCCCGTCCTCTTCTTCTAGAGTTAGGTACTATGATATCCATGTATGCCTTTGAAATGAATTATGGATATCCATATTGTGATATTCCTCCTGTAGTTATTGAGTTTCTTGATGTTTTACCATCATAATGTTTTTTTGTGTTTCCAACAGCGAGGTAGGTGGATTTCTTGATTCATTTAGGGAAGGGTACTCAGCTCGTAACCATTTCTTCATAATGTATGGAACCAATTTAACTGATGGATATAGAGTATCATTTGGATGTATTAATAGCCAATGGCCTCATTTGACCATGTGTGACACATTGGGAAGAACCAGGAAAATTTCATATGGGAAAAATAAAATAGATTTTGTTGGTAAAATATGGGAATATAGTGCAGAATTTTCGAGGAAAAGTGATAGGTTTAGTAGAGAGGAATAAATTCCATCCTAGGAATCCATTGATAGTTTGTTTTTTTGAATATGGGGAACCTATGAATTATCAAATTCAATTCCCAATTTTATAGGTTAAATCATATACCAAGGACTGAACTAGTTTTATGTAAAAACATTTTGATGTAAAAAAGGGATAAAGTTGTTACGTATTGGGATTCATGAATTAAATTATAGAATTATTTTTATTAGTGCTATTTTAGTTATAGGAATCATGAAACACCAATAGATTGTGTTAATTTATGGATCTATATATATAAATTCATATAATATTAACACTAATGTTATGGATTCCATCAAAGGTTTATGTGTATAATATTGATCATATTTTCAATTTATTAAATGCACGATTTTTTAGGTTTTATGTATTGTGATATTATCATGATTAAGGATATTTTCCTATAAATATAAGAAAATGAAACCCATTGGTTTAGTATATAAAAATTTTGTCTAAGGAATAATGCCTTGTCATTTTTTGGAAATAATAATAATTTTATTGGTCACATTTAAGGTTTATCTTATCTTCGATGTTTTGGTAATTATGGGTTATTATAATTTTGGAAAATTATTGGAATTATATTCCTATAGCTTTGGAAAAAGGAAAACCTGATTATCTGGTGACAACCCATCACATCCAGAAAGTCAACAAAGATTTAAGAAACAAATTAAGAGAGATAAGGTTGAAGAACCTACCATTGTCCTATGTGATGTACTAGTTAATATGAAATTGTTGTTACTTAAACAATTTTATGGATAATTATTATGTTGATCTTTGGGTGTTACTATTAAGGTTTAGAGATTAATGTATAACATTAATTTTTTTTAACATTTAGGTTTTTGTATATATTTAGAAACTAATGAAAATAAATTTCTCTAATTGATGGATATTATGATCCATTAAACATTAATTTTAGTTCTTCATGAATAAAAATTCATTTTAGATATTCATTTCTTACAGTAAGAGATCTATTATAAACTGATAGAAACGTATCTAAAGGATGAAATTATGCTCATGAAATACAATGATATCAAGTATCAATATTTCCACATATTATTAGATACAAAGAGGAATTCCTAAACTTTATAAAATGGATCTTTAAACAAAAAATTTTAATTATCTTCTTATTGAATGAATCAATGATGATTCAACTCATCATAGATTTATGGATTTTTTCTCATTAACTTTATCATGATTGTTGCACCCCCAAAGATTTTATGGTATGTTTCTCTTGAATAAATTTTAGTTATAGACAATATTTCAATAATCATTAAGCCTCTTTGGAACAATACATGGTTACTTATAAGGAATAGCCATAACCTAGCCATAAAACATAAATTTGTTAGCTATGTGTTTTGATTTTTAAAAATATAACATACACAGTTGTGACCAAGTTGATAATTAGAGTATGATATAATTAACCTAATTTTCAGTGAATAGTAACCTAACCTTATGAATAGTAACCTACCCTTACTAATAGTAACTAAACCTTATGAATAGTAATATGAGTCATATGAATGGTATCCATGCCCATGAATGTATAAATAAATTTAGGCACTTGAAAAATGAAGATGAATATTTTAAGTGATTATATTTTTTAATTAAACAATTATTTTAATTAAATATTTAATTAATCGTATCTAGGGGTAAAACCCGAAAACACCGCTTTGAGCTAGACTCGAATGGGAATTGGTGCACGAAAACGGGGCTTTGCTGCACTCTTGGTTATGACACTCCTGATGGATATGCTTAATATAATTCATATTTTCTTTACTTACCATTATGAAGGAGTTTAATGTAAATTTTTCCTCATAGAAACCATGTTTATAATATTAGCGATGCATAGAATTTCAATCTATGTTTAGTGGTTTTCTATTTTAGATTCATAAACTAATCTAGTGTATACCATTATTTAGAAATGGCGTCTAATAGAAGAAGGTGATTCAATACTCGTGATCAAGGTAAGGATCTCCCTACTGAGCAAGTCAACACAGTTAATGTTGGAGTAGATTAGATCATGACCATATTCGGACAACTTACTCAAGTTTTATCGAATAACCATTCCACACATATGTTGGATTGTTTCATGTAGTAGAAACTCCCATATTTCAGTGGGACTACTATCCTAGTGGTTGCTGAGCAATGAGTCAAGTCCCTTGAAAAGATATTCATGTCATTAAGATGCAATGAAAATGAAAAAGGTAGTATTGGTAGTATATTGTCTCAAGGGAGACACTAATCAATGGTGGTCCTTGATTCAGAATACCACGAAGGAAGAAGAAATAGAAGATATGGAATGGAGTACTTTTATGAAATTATTCATCGAAAAATATGTCCCTCGTGAGCAATGAACTGAAATGAAGAGGAAAATCTGTAGCTTAAAACATATATAAGAATACATTATTGTAGAGTATAAGGCTACTTTCACCAAGATGGCCGGGTATACAATAGATTACGTACGTGACTCGACAGACAAGGTTGATCATTTATTTGAAGGTCTTAAGACAAGTTTTCGAAGGGCACTATCTTCTCAATCATTCACATCATATGATGAAATTGTATCAAGTGACATCAAAATAGAGAAGGAATTTTCTAGATCAAATCTTTTCAAAGGAAACCAAGATAAGAATCGGTACTCTGATAAAAAAGGAAAAGGATAAGCACCAAATAAGAGAAAGAGAATAAAGCTATTACCATTATGTGAGAACTGTGGAAATAATTATCTTGGGAAATGCTTGAAAGGCATGGGAGTCTTCTATAACTACAGAGAAAATGGTCATCAATCTGATGTATGCATGGGGAAGAAACAATTCAATGATATTCAATGCTACAATTGCAGAGATATGGGAAAATATAAAAATGAGTATCCTAATCTCCAAGGAAACATGCCTCAAAAAATCCAAGAGAACAAGGGAATGTCAATACGATTACAACTGAGAAGGATGATGTTCCTAATGACATGGTGGAAGGTACTTTAATTGTTTCCTAAAAATTTGCCAACAATTTATTTGATTCTGTATCATTGAATTCATTTATATCTTCCCAGTCTGCCAAAAAAATTAGATATGTCCAACTGGATTTAATAAAGGGTTTGTCACCCAAAACTCCTAGGGGATGTATCTTTTCAACAAAGGCATGTCGACTAGTCGACCTCCAGACACCAAAATGTGCTTTAGTTTCTAACCTTATCATCATAACAATGAGTTAATTTGGTTTAATTCTCAGTATGTATTGGTTGTCAAATTATGATGCAATGATTTACTGAAAGAAAAGGGAAATTGCAATTTTTAATAATGGTGTAGAATCCCTTGTCTTTTGGGTATAAAATTCTCCACCTGATTCTTATCTAGAACCACCCCTAGTAGCTCTATTGAATGCAATACTTAGAGAGGATGTTAAACCAATATCTATTGAAGAGGAAAGAAATCATCAATATGAAGATGTGCACATAGTGTAAGAATAAATTGATGTGTTTCCAGAGGATTTACCTGGACATCCTCCAGAGTGGGAAGTTGAGTTCTCTATTGATTTAATTCCTGATGGAAGACCAATATCAAAGACTCCCTACTGAATGGCTGATGTGGAATTAATAGAGCTAATGAAAAACTAGAGGATTTTAGTGAAAAATGATTTATTCAACCTAGTGTTTCTCCATGGGGAGCCCCTTTCCTCTTTGTCAAAAAGAAAGATAGATCCATGAGGCTTTGCATTGATTACATGGAAATCAATGCTGTTATAATAATGAATAAGTATCCTCTTCCACGGATTGATGATTTATTTGATCAAGTTCATGGAGATCAATTCTTTTCGAATATTTAACATCTATCTAGATATCATCAGTTGCGTGTAAGGAATGAAGATATTCCTAAGATATCATTTTGGACCAGGTATGGGCATTACGAGTTTACAGTAATTCATTTTGGACTAACAAATGCACCCTCTATTTTCATGGATTTACTGTATAGTGTTTTCAAGGAATATCTTGATCACTTTGTTGTGGTATTCATTGATGATATCCTCATTTAAGCAAAAAGCTATGAAGACTATGAGAATCACTTGCTGGTCATTCTGCAAACTCTTAGAAGAAATAAATTATATGGGAAGTTTAGCAAATGTGAATTCTTGCTTCAATCAGTTTCTTTTCTAGGCCATATTTTCACTAAGGATGGAATTATAGTTGATCCTATGAAGACAAAGGCAGTCCAAGATTGGCCCACACCAACAAACATAACTGAGGTATGAAATTTTATTGGCTTAGTAGGTAACTATTGACGTTTCATTTAGAATTTTTCCTGACTGGCTAACCCACTAACCAAGCTCACACATAAAGGAGTTATGTTTGTGTAGACAAAATAGTGTGCATAATGCTTCGAAGAATTGGAATGAAAATTGGTCAATGCTCCAATTTTTACTCTTCTATCTAAAAGTGGTGGATTAGTAATATACAACGATGCATCAAAGAATGGACTGAGTTGTGTCCTTATGAAAAATGATAAGGTTATTGATTATGCATCAAGACAGATGAACACTAATGAGAAAAATTATCCAACTCATGATCTTGAGGTTTAAGCAGTAATATTTCCTCGGAAAATGTGGAGGTATTATCTCTACGAAGAGAAATGTGAGATTTATACAGACCAAAAGAGTTTGAAATACATTATCACACAAAAAGAACTCAACATGAGGCAAAGGAGATGGCTTGAGTTACTCAATTATTATGATTATTCAATACACTACCACCCGGGAAAGGTGAATAAGGTGGTGGATGCATTAAGTAGGAAAGATCATGGACTTCTAACTCAAATGAATATTGATAGAGATCCTATATTTTTTGATCTACTAAAGATGGATATGGGAATTATTAAGGAAAGGGAAACATCTTTCCTCTATAAAATGATTGTTAAACCATATTTATTAGAGAAGATAAAAATCTCTCAATCTGATGATGAGAATTTGAATAAGAAAATTAATTCAATCAAGGATGGGAGACTGAATGACTTCATGTATGAAGAAGGAGTTCTAAAATTCTGAAAGAGGTAGTGTGTTCCATCAGTACCTAAGCTAAAAAAGGAACTATTAGACAATTCTGATAGCATAAATTTATCTATACACCCAGGTACCAACAACATGTATAGAGATCTGAAATAATGTTTTTGGTGGGATAATATGAAGTTGTAAATTGCTGACAACATGTCAACATGTCTAGTTTGATAAGAAGTGAAGGCAGAGAGACAACATCCCAAAGGAGTGATGCAACCTCTACCTATTCCTATGTGGAAGTGGGATAAAATTATGATGGATATATTCACCGAACTACCAAGGACACCTAGAAGGAATGATTCACTATGGGTGATGGTTGATTGACTCACAAAATCAGCACATTTCCTTCCTATAAGAGATGATTTTATACTCGAGTGATTGAGAAGAATTTATATTAATGAATTTGTAAGACTTCATGATGAACCTATATATATTGTTTCCAATAGAGATCCATGTTTTACATCAAAATTATAGAAAAGTCTTCAGAAAGAATTGAATTCTGAGCCTCTTATGAGTACTGCTTATCACCCCCAAACCATTGGACAGTCTAAAAGGACTATTCAAACATTAGAAGACATGCTGAGGTGATGCTCTCTTGACATCCAAGGTATGTGGGATCAATACTTACCCTTGGTGGAATTTTCCTACAACAATAGTTTCCATTATAGTATTCAAATGGCTCCATATGAAGCATTATATGGAAAGAGATGTCGAACTCCAAATTTTTGGGACGATGTTTGTGAGAGGAAACTTATAGGCCTAGAACTTATTGAAGAGACCACGACAAAGGTGATCAAGATACAAGCCCATATTAAAGAAACCCAAAGTATGAAGAAGATTTATGCTAACAACCGGAGAAAGGACTTGGAATTCCATGTGGTAGATCATGTATTTCTAAAATTATCTACATGGAAGGATGTATTAAGGTTTGGTAAGAAAGGGAAACTGATCCCCAGGTACATCAGATGATTTGAAATTCTGGAAAGAATCGGAGTTGTAGCTTAACATTTAGCGATGCCACCATATCTCTCCAAAGTCTATGATGTGTTACATGTGTCATTGTTGAAGAAATACATGTCAGACCCAACGCATGTACTCACATATGATGAAATTTAAGAGCAAAATGATTTTTCATAATATAAAAAGCCTATCGGGATTCTTCAAATAAGGGAGAATGTATTGAGAAATCAGACAACTCGTCTAGTAAAGGTTCTTTGGAGAAACCAGAATATGGAGAAAGAAACATGGGAACTTGAGGATGTTATGAAAAAGAATCACCGACATCTTTTTGGTGAGTTTCATACATAAAATTTCGAAGATGAAATTTACGAAGGAGGGAATAATGTAGCACCCAAAAACTTTTATGGTATGTTTATCTTATATACATTTTAGTTATAGCATATATTTCAAGAATCACTGAGCCTCTATGGAACAAAACATGGTTACTTATATGGGATAGCCATAACTGAGCCATAAAACATAAATCTTTCACCTCCATGATTGAAATTTTAAAAATCTAACATACAAAGTTGTGCTCAAGATGATAGGTAGAGTCTGATAGAAAAAAAGTAATTTTCAGTGAATTTTAACCTACCCTTATGAATATTAATTTGACTCTTATGAATGGTATTCATGCCATTGAATGTATAAATGAATTTAGGAACCATAAAAATGAAGGTGAATATTTTAAGTGTTTATATTTTTCGATTAAAAAATTATTTTAGTTAAATATTTAATTATTCATATATAGAAAATTATTTTTGATAAATGGAATTAATATTTGGATTCTACATGTCAAGAAATGGTTAGGGTGAATTTTTGGGATTTTTCTAAAATACTTAAATTTTTATGAATAGTAAAATCGGATAATTCACAATAAATGCTAAATAATGGATTAATTGAGTCATTGATTATGATATGCTGATATAAGAATAATTGGTTCGAATTCAAATGCATATATTATTGTTCTTGGTCATGGAATACTCACTATTGGTTGTCTTGAGAGGAAATAATAAATCAATGATTACAATATTAAGAAAACTTCTCTCCCCTCTAGTATATAAAGCACCCCTCACCCCCTCTTCCTCTCACACCACTAAAGCCTTGTTCCTTGACAATATTCTGCCCAAGTATCTCCCCAAGATCCTCCCCCACGTCCAAAATCTCCTAGCATCTTCAAAATACCAAAACCTCTCCCCTTAAGAGGGTCTCAAAGGAGGAAGTCTCAAGAGGTCCTATTTCTAATTCCTTCAATTCTTTTAAGTTCTTTTCCTTTTGTTTCTTTCCACACCATAATAGTTTGATAAATCCAGTAACATACATTTAATGGAATTATTTCATTCTAAGGGTTTATTTCATTACCTTCTCTCCTTTCACCCACCATTTATTTTAAAGAAATAAAAGCATCGTTTGAGATGTGCTATTTTTGCACATTCAAAGACATCAGTTTATCAATTTCTTTTCTAATCATTAATTCTGGTCATGAAACCATTTGTGTTATGGATGAACCAGATTATTAAATATGTAATATATCCTATTTTTTTAATCCTTTTGTACAAATGGTATTATGTTATAAATCAAAACATGTTCATTGTAATCAAATCCACCGTTTAGCCAAAACAGTTGTCACTAAGGTTATATATATAATAATTTGACTTCACCCTAAGTAGACAAATTAAATTTAAAACCAGGTAATATTATGAATGTTAAATAAAATAATATAACATCATTTCTAGACAACCACATCCATCTTATATATTTATCAGAACATGAATACAAGGGAACCGATCATTTCCAACCAAGTAAACAAACGAGCCCAAAAAATGAAATTAAACCTTATAAATAATCAAAAAGGCCTTCAATGAACTAAAAAGGGTTATAATAAATCATTTAAATAGATAATAGGTTATGGAATTATGAATTAATAAGCCTATTTTGTTTATTCAGGTCTTAAATAACAAGTCACGAACTCCTTCAAGCATAAGGTAAGGGATCCTCTCTCTCGCTTTTGTCCAAGAATCTCCCCTATATTATGCCTTTATATTTTTAATTACTAATGATGGGGTATGTTTTAGAACCTCCCCCATACTTAATTTGTGACATATAAATAATTAAATACCCATTTACCTTACATTAACCCCTCACAATAACACTCATTACCATGACGAAATGTTTGTAAGGGGTTTCTAATCTCACTTTCATTTCTGTGACATTTTTGTTGTTCACCACTTATTTCATTTATGTGGTATATGTATACTTCCATTTGATATATAATAACATGATTATATTTATATTCATTTTATTAAATGATTCATTTGAGAGATATTATGTTATGGTCATATGATTCGACCGATTACATAGTTGTAAGAGACTTTGTCTCAACTACTATTTTGTTGTGACTAACATTGTTTTGTGAACCTAATAATCTTTCTGTGGTGTACCTACAGACCATTTGAGATCACTTTTCATTTTAAATTTTATTTATATTAAATATCCATAATCTCATATCATGGATTTTTTTTGTCTAAACCATATACCATTTTACATATGGAGTTTATTTGGATGTTTTTTTATTTATAGAAATATTGATGAATCTGTATACTCTAATATATATGGATTTTGAAAAGGAATATTTATCTTCTATTGAATCAATGTATAAGGAATTATTTGGACATGCAGTGGTAGCTAGGGCCTGCTATAGCCCCTCGATGCATCATTAGGTCTCATGAGAAAAATCATTTGGCGACAAACCCTTCGAGTTTTTTTCCAAAAATCAGACGGGTTTCTACCCATAGAACTAAACCGTTTTTACTGTATTATGGTTTCATGTGCCAGATAAATGATTTAAAATTAATAATAATTCTCTTAATTCATTATTAGTTATTATTATTATCCATGAGGTTTTCACTATGACAAAATCTATAGATATAGTTTCATTCTCATTTTATTAATGGTATTAGTTATTCATTTATTCACTCTGTCATATTGATTATGATATATTGATTGTTATTCACTTATTATTGTACTCATTATTCCGATATTTTTATCCCTAAATAAGCATTTGAGCTCACCCCTTTCATTGTTTACCTTCAATGGGTGATGAAGAGAAGATCATTTATTGAGTTCATGTGGTTGCAGTTTTTAGTTTTATTATGTATTGTACCTTGTAACCTTTTTCAATGTAATTTTTGTTACATCTATGTATCTAGTTTCTTCAATACTACTAAACATATCATTACTTAAGGATTTCTCCTTCCTTCAAACCATGCCAATTTCCCAAATAATGCACCTACTCTAGTCTAAATAGGTTGGGGTGTTACATTGATCATTCACTTTTTGGTGATAAATATTTTATATAACTCTTTATAATTATTTATGATTTGATTCCATGCCCATATTCTCATCGGCTATAAGTTTTCACATACTTTCAAGTTGTGTGTTATTCTTGATGACCTTCATATTCCATTTTTCTACTTTTAAATGGATGTTTTATTAACCCTTTTTACGATGTGGGATTTCAGAAATGTATTTTTAAATATCAAAAACGTTATTTATTACCAAAAGTTCAAAATGGGAGGGTAAAATTTATTTAAGGTTTATATTATTTAAAAACATGAGACATTAAAATAATAAAATTATGTTTTATAGTGTACACAACACACAACACCGAGCCTAAACAAACAATGAGATACTATTTAAAATATGACTTTTATAACCTAGCTGTTGAATTTGGTGGGTACAAATAGGATTAAAAAAATTAGGATATATATATATATATATATATATATATTTACTAACAAATAAAAATATATTGATAAATTATTACTAAATAATCACTCAAATTTTTACTAATGTCATTTTATGCTTCAAAATACAAATTATTCAAAAAAATGGTTTTATTTTCATTTTATATATGGAATGATAATATATTTATTCCAATTTTAGAAATTATATTTTACAAAAATATTATAATTTTTCATATCTACATATAAAAATTATATTAGGGTAAAATTTTGGGTTTATTTTGAAAAGGGTGATTTTTCAATGAATAATGATAATTACTTATTTGTGAAATACGGGTTCTATATTTTCATTAAATTATTTAATTTTAAATTCTCATTATTCATTCAATTTTAATTTTAAATTACAAATCTATTCTATATTAATATTTTATATAATTAATTAAATTTTAATAATGTGTATAGAAAATTTTGGTGTATGTTTATTTTAAGGCTTATAAATGTATTTTTCTAAAAAATGATTTAAAATCCAAAATATTCCATCATTTTAATTAATTAAAATAACAAATAATAAGTAAAGTTTCAATAAATTTTATAGTTATATATATAAATTTATTATTTTAAATCTGTATAATTTTGATCAGTAGTCATCCAGTTAATGTTATATCATCTTATGCAAAAAAATGGATTCTTTGAAAAATATTTTTCAACACGATTTGTCGGTTTATTTTAAAATAACTCTTTCACTTATGTGATTGGAATTTTGTAAAATGTATTCCATATTTTAAATAATAATAATTAATATTATAAAATATCTAAAATTTAACTTTTTATCATAATCATTAGAAAATTAAAAAAATCCCGCAATTAATGTTAATACACGATTTTTCACATTGCATGTGCTTGTGTTAAAATTGATTTTACAAATGAATGGAATTTTTGTTTGATAAATTTTATTTAATATTAATAATAAGTGGGTAAAATTATATAATTTTTCTAAATTTATTTTATGCTTCATGGATTAATTAACTAGGTTAAAAATCTAGTTTCTCTAGTGAAAACTAAAATAGTAAAAGTAAATAAACATAGAGGATAACGGAATGAAATATTTATAACATGTTTATTTTTATGTGTTAGAGGTGTTTCTAAAAATTTCCTTCTCAATAATCTATTATATTTAAAATTTTCATGCACATGGGTTGATAGTGACTTCCCATTATTAAATAGTTTTGTGTATTTACAAAAATGCGACTCCTCCTCCATTAAAAGGGTACCACCTCCCCTCTCATATTCACACCTCTCAAGACATTTGGATCAACCAAAACCTATGAAAATTTAACCCCAAAATCCTTAGAAAAATTATATATTTATTTTTCTTCCAAAAACACCATCCTTGGGGTCCTAAATAAGAGATCTAAATGAGGTTCTTTTATGCCGGTGTAATTATCTTTGCTAACCTCTTTATTCTTAATTATTATTTTCGAAAATTAAATTATATATTAATACATAAAATATAATAACACAATTATATACAATATAATGAGATGTTATTATATTCATTTCATTATATTTATCCATATCTTCCTCCATCGAATGGGAATCAAATCCATCACTCGTGTGTACGGTGGACTATCACCTCGCGAACCGATATAATTTGATTTCCTTCACCGACTAACATGGATAGTAATTATTATAGAAATATTAAATATATATAATAAATATTACATGATATTAATTATATAAAATTAATATACTTTCCACTTACTTATCCATTCATCCACTAAGGGAATTATTTCATTGCTTATGGGTACATACAGGCTACCGTCTCCATGAAGCAATGTGACTCATTTTCTAAGTCCCAATTTAAAAAATTATCTTAGAAATGAACAAAATAAGTAAATATGATATTTATAAGATTAATATTTTTGGGTATTATTTAATTATATCCTATATAAAAGAACAAAAACTTATATAATTAATCAAGCTTGAGAAAACAAGGAAATAAACATAATAATAATAATAATACTAAAATATTGTCAAATAATGGGTGGTTAGATGTTATAATAGAATAATACATGATGTAATAAACTGGAATATTTTTCAATTATATAAAAATAATATTTTTAAACAATTATAAAATATATTAAAGTGTGTCTGACCAAAATAAAGTGCGAGGTCTAAGATATTGTCTAAATTTCCATTCATTAAAGAGTATTGTAATGTTATGCACCTAATTTATTTTATATGGTCCATATAATGCCCCTTTAACATGATGTATTATTAATCCTTCATAAATCATGGTATTTTATGTTTCAATTCGAAATATTTCATCCAAATGGATTTGACTTGAAAATTACCCAGTGGTAATAAATTTATAACTCTATTTATTTTCAATAGAATATATTACTTATTAATTTTAATTTGATATTATATGATTATGGGTGTGATGATTTTCTCTTATCTTATAATGTATTTCCACTTTTTTGTGGATTAAAATTTGATACACATAATCTATTAAATGATTAATTCCCACATCAACATTATAATCATTGTAAGGGTTTCTCGTCTCAAATTGTCTTCTTTGGGAAATATGTTGTGTTATACACCTATCTCTTTGAATGAGGTTTATTTATTGCCCCTTTAATATTTTTAATAATTAATCTCTTTATATTAACTTTATTTTATTTTTAATTTTATGTTATTCCATTCATTGGGATTTCGATCCAAATGTTACTAAATCTATAATGGTTTATTTCATAATCTCATTTATTCGAGATTATTTATTATTGAATTTCCATTGAAGAAAATAATTTGATCATTGCCAAATAAAAATCTTTAATTTTATTCTCCTATAGTTATTCATTAATTTTTAAAGTAATATTACCATATTCTTCACATTGGTATGAAAAATGATTGACAAAATTATTTTAATAAAATCTAATTTCATTTCAAAATTCAGTCGAAAATCCCTTTTATTGAAAATTCATATTTTATAAATATTATTCCATTTTTTAATGTTATTTTATAAATTAGTTTTTTCCTATAATTTATTTTAAAAAAAATTAAAAGGAATATTCCTATCATTTTTTAAATATGGTACTTTTTACTTTTATTACAAAATTTTAGGGAAATATTTGTTTTAGAATACATGGAATGAACAAAAATTTCATTCCACCAAGACCACTTATTTCTATTAATATTCCTTTATAAGTTTAAAAGTTTATTTTCAAATAAAATGGTTTTCCTAATATTTTTTTGAATTTATTGTTTTTACAAGTGATTTTCAAAGTGAAAAGGGTATTTTCCTCACTAATTTTTTTTACGTCTTTTCATGGTATTTATAATAATAAATGATAAAAATACTTATTTTTCATTTTATCCACTAGGGATATTTTTTATGATACCATTCTTATTCTTTATTTCGATGGTTTATGATCAATTTGACCGAAGAAATTATCGGCATTCTCTTTCATAATTGATTTTTTTAATCATTAACCTTACATTGATGTATTCACTTATAATTAGAAATTACATTTACCATAAATATCCATATTATTTATGATGTATATTAGTATAACTTAACCCATATACTATTTCTATATATGGGCTTTTTCTTTGAATGTTGTCTGATAGACTAGGGAAATATTGATAACCCGCATTCTTTATTCAATATGATCATTTTTGATATGGAATATTATTATTGTATTAAATATATCATTAGATATATAAGGAATGTGTTGAAAATCCAGTGATGGGTGTGACCCATCATTATATATCACCAAGATGCATCAATAGTCTCATGAGCTGAATCATTAAGCCAGTTTTAAATGGTTTTTACACATATTTTTAAACCTTCTTATGAATGATCATGATTGTATATATATCATTATGTTTGGGATCAAGAAGTAAAACATAAATCATTTCCTTCATTAAGAATTAATTTATTCTTATCCATGAGATTATTTCATTAATATCACACATGTATGAATTATATGATCTAGTAATAAATTAAAAGGAATGTGTGTTCAGTTATTTTCCATTCCATATTGATTATATCTTATCTAATCATTATAATCATGATATTTATTAAATATAATGTTTGTTCATTTATATACCTTATCATATTAATTATTCCTTATCTAAATATGATAGTCATGTTATTGATTAAATGTCATTTCTATTCAGATATTTACATTTTCATATTTATTATGCCTTGTTCATTATAATTTATTTAGTCATTATAGCTTCCTATTTATATAACTCTTGATTGGTACTTGAGATCACCCTTATTTTTTTCATTTCCCCATGATATGAAAAAAAATATTTGAATAAGTCCAAGTATTAATAATTTTTCACATTCACTATTTTTTGAAGTTGAACACTCAAGAGGGGGTTGAAATGAGTTCCTATAAATGTTTCTATCTAAAATGATTATTAAAAAATCCCCAATTTAAAATCAAATACGGCCCAGTTAACCAAAGTAGCAGATTTATAAATGATATAATTGTTTGAAAGGTATCTCAAATATTGATTAGTTCTTTATTAAAAAAAATAAGGATTACTATTTAATCTTTTGAAAATAGTCTACTAAATTCAATTATAATAAAAACATTATCTATGATTAACTATAAAATAAAATTAAGGTTTTATGAAATAATTATTAGAATAGATAAAAAACATGAAAGAACATAGTGAAAGTAAACAAGAGGTTCATTCTCAAGCTAAGACCCAATCCACTGAAATTTTTGATCACCTAAAACTAATAAATTTATATAAATAAAGGTGAAACACACCCTGAATTAGGGAAAACATAATCATACAAACCTTCCAAGTCAATGGACCTCTTCCACACTATTCATGGGAGTAAAAAACAAACAAACAGACCACACATAGACCACTTCCACAATTATCTGTGGGAGTGTATGGTGTAAAAATTTAGGTTGGTGTTGATATATATGTATCTTAATGTTTATAACCTGAGTAAGTGTGTGTTTCTAAAAGAGATATAGGAACTACTTGAATTATAAATAATGAACTCATGAAGAGAAATATAATGAAAATAGGGTTTAGAAATCTCTATGTTCCGTGCTATGTAGCTTATAGACTCTTTAAATATGGTAGAAGTGAAGCTGGAGTGAACTTCGAGAAACAGATAGAAAAATAGTTTCATTTTTTTCTTTTGTATTCTATTTCATAGAAGGTATATACTTCCTTGAAGTGTGTATCTCTTTTATGTTTGTTATTGTAAATGTTGGTGGAATTTTGGTTCTCAGCAATGTCTTTATGTATTCATCGTAGGAAGATCTTGTGATATTCTCTAAGATGTATTAGCTCTCTCCTTCACTTATAATATATATGTGTACAATGCTTATTAATCAGGTATGTGATTTATACATGTCATCCGACAAGAATCATGTTCTCAATCATGTGTTGGTACCTCATACCTTTTATTTTTCTCTAACAATGTCATTACTATTGTTTGAAAAAAATAATTAATAAAATTAGTATCATTAAATAACACAAATATGAATGTTTGTAATAATATTGAATTTAAGAGACAGTTCAATGGTGTCTCAATCAGTCATCATCTCAGACTGTCGGTATCTCAGACTGTTAGTGTCTCAAGATGTCGATGAGTTAGTATGTCACTCTATCTGTAGGTCGGGAATCTGTACGTCAGGCGTCTGTTGGTCAGGTGTCAGTAGGTTAGACATTAGTAGGCCATTCTATCAGTGGATCAATCATGCATCAATATCTTAGGATCAGTATGTAACTTGGATTTTGGTGTATTATGAATTAGTAGCTCATACTTAGCAAAACTCTATGCCATTCTGTCAATCAGTCGCTCTATCGGTAGCCCATGTCGCTAGTAGATTAGACTTATTTCAGTAACTTATGTATCGGTGAGCCTAGAATCAGTGACTCAATAATTGATAGGAAAAGTATTTGTGAAAAATACATAGAAAAAATATTTTAACCAATCTTATGACATAAATTCTAACATCAGAGGTTTTGGTTAATTAGTAAACATGATTAAGCACAATGTGACTTACTAAATCATAATTTGGCATGATTTTTGAGCATTAAAACTATAGGAGGCCAACAAGCTCCCCATTTTTTATTATCAAAAATTATATATTATATACCACAATATTTAATTTATGATTATCAAATTAAATCTTTCTTAACATATTACACATATCATAAGAGATGAAAATTTTAAGACAAACCCAAATAGATTGACATATCACTTATTAATATTTCTTTTTAATATGTCGTTCTCTTTTAATTTTATATTCTATTTTAGCTCCCCCTGAGATGTATTCCATACACATTCTCCCCCTTTTCGTATTATCAAAAAGGAAATAATGAATGAAATGAAAGAACACATAATGAGATGAAAAACTGATCCAAGATATTGCATTAGTCAAAGTGTTCATGAAATTACAAAATATAAAAAAAATATGTCTCTATCAATGATTGATTCACCTACTTCATGGTCACATTAGATTCCATAACTTTTTTTCCCTTATTAGAGGATGTAGTGGTAGGATCATGTGGTGAAAAAGTACTAGTGGTGGAAGGCAAAGTGAGGGTACTGAAAGATAGAAGTGGAAATCCTTGAAAATAGATGGAGCGAGACTCGAGATAGAAGAAGAAGGAGGACTTGTATGTTCCTGTTGGATGATAAGTATAATTTGTCTAGGATCATAAGAAGTGGTCATGGTAAAATGGGTAGATGAAGATGTAAAAGGTTGTAAGATACTTTTGAGAAGAGAAGTAGAAAGATAAATGATTGATGTAATATGATGATCCAGGAAGGGCTTCAATATATTGATGAATTCCTTGATGATCTCACCACCATATTCCATAACAATTTCAAAATATTCCTTATTTTCTATAAACTTCTCAAGGGTAGGAGTGAATTCATTATGTTTCATTACTTGATCTTTAAAGTCTTGAGTGCCTTGAGTTAGCCTCAAATATTCCACCAAATATTTTAAATGACTTGTTAGCTTATCCTTGGTGTAAACCATAGTAAAGTAGAAGTATAATGTATTAGTTATTTATTCTTGAGTAGTAGTTTCTTATTTTGAGTAGAATCTCACCATTTCATGCACATGGTAATAGTTCTTTCTGATCTTACTAAGGATCTCCTAGTCAGTGCCACCCATCAATGTCTGAAGTTCCTCTCGAATCATAGATCTAATCATCTTAACATCTGGAGAATGAACAATAGGGGAAACTGAAGACGGGGTACCTTGAAATATATCTCAGATATCTAATATCAACTAGTCCACATCATGAGTAAGTGAATAAGACTAAGCAGTAGAAATCAGAGATGTTACATCCTTAAAAAATTTCACCACTTTATCCAAGGATGTACAATAATCAATAGTGAGACTATTGATGGTTGAAACCATAAAAGTCATCTCAATTATCATTTTTTGATTATTAAGGACAATGGATTCAAGAACTGAAAACTACCGAGGCTTAAACTGAGACACAAATCATTTTATAATGAAATCTACATATCATTCACTATGTCTTCGAACTAAAGTAGGAGGCTTTGAAGTGGGTGATCTAACTACAGCCAACAATTCTTGCTTAAAAGCATCAAGATTAGCTTCGTTGACATATTAAATAGATTCTGAAGTAGCTATATAAATGGAAGTAGGAATAGGAGCATCTTTACTATCCTCTGAATCAAGATACATGAGACCAACAGTCACATATCCTAGGTATCTCTACCATATAGGCACAACAATGTCATCCAAATGATAAAGTACATCAATATTTTATCTCTTAGCCAGTCCCTCCCCCTTAGTAGGCGATCTCTTCTCAATAGAAATATTCTTCCTGACATAAAAAATTCATTGCATTGGAGTCCCTAGAACTTCATATTCGGCATGAATTTTTCCATGCACATGTACATCATGACCCCCCTCCTCAACCACAGATGCTTATGGAGATTCATTGGAATGATCAACTAGATCCAGTTCATGTTCCACTATAGGAGCTTCAGAAGGACTTTCATTCTTAGAATGAACTAATGTAAGATCAATTGGTTCAGAATCAGGACCTTGATCATCACTAGGATGATCTGATTCACTGTCAGATCCATCACTTTATCCATCTTCCCTTTCACTTTCATCATCATCTTCTTCATTTTATTCCTCATCTTTATCACTATTATTTTCTTCTTCTTCTTCACCGCTACTTTTTCCTTCTTCAATATTTGATTCCTCGTCACTACCATATCTTCTTTCATACTAAGCATCCTCTGATTCTTTAGTCTCCTCACTATCATCCCCAAGTATAAGTGGTTCTTTAGAGGGTAGAGTGCTAGGTGGATTGTAGGACCATAAGTCATCCACTTTGGTCTTTTAGAAATGTTAGGAGCACTCTAGTCATCCATTGTAGATTCAACTCCATGAACTACCTCGGTTATCTCATCATTTGAATACACACCAAATTTATTTGGTCCTAGACCAAGGCCTAACATATTCCTTGGAATTAAGGTATTATCAATAGAATTGAAATATTCATACAACTTATCATCATCCTCAACACATATCTTCTTCTATGGGTTTCAATAATTTCTCATCCTCCTTCAAATAACCTTGTTTAGATATAAAAAATAACAATATAAAACTGTCTCTTCACCTTCATCCACCAACCCCTTAGCTATAAATATAGCAAAGATAATCCTTGGATAAAAAAATTATTTTTTCTTGAAGTTGGGTTTGATCATCTTACTAATATGAACCATCAAATATCTACACAAATTAATCACATAACCTTTCTTCAATAGATATAACAAATAAACATCTTGGTACTTGGTGGATGAAAAATTCCCTTCACTGAGACATAATTGATGTTGGATGAATTTTAATAAGAGCATGAACTCACCATAAATCTCTATTGTAATAGGTCTTATATGATTTCCATTTCTAGTAAACTCCACTAATGGCTCCTAATACATGAAAAGGTCACTGGTTAGAGGTTAACATCCCCGATGGTCATCACACACACCCTCATGGGTTACCGTCAAGTATTCTTCCAATTAAATAGATCAAAAAGACATTATTTATTCATCTATCATCAATTTTATCAAAAAAATTATGATCCTTCAAGAAAAAACATAGCATATAGGTAGAATGCATGCACCAATCTCAGATATAATGATCCTTCACTGTTGGACATCCACTCCAACAAACCATAAACATGCAACATGTTCACCAGGAGAGACTTCCTTTATAAAAAACATTTAGAGTGTACTTTGTTCTTAGGTGTGATGATACAATTTGTGAGTTTCGGATGAATAGGAATAAGTTTAGGTTGGATAACTTCACTTATTTTCTTATTGGATAGATGAAAATAATCCTCATATCCAAGTAGGGTGTTTTTGGAAAGATCCATTGAGATAGGTTTGAATGTTTCTGTTTGAGAGTGAAAGGTAGCAGCTTAGGAAAGAAGGGTTTGAGGATAAGATTCCTAGAGTATGGGTTTGAGGGTAAAAATAAGTATTTCATTTCCATTTATTTTATCATTTAGGGATTCGAAACATAAAATATGAAATGATGGTTAATATAAAATAAATTAATTAAAGATTACATTTAAAATTTCGAACAGAGAAATAATTAGGTATCGGATGGTGAGACCCATCAGTAGGACTTGTTGGTGAGTCACTATTAGTAGGTCCTATCAGTGAGTCGTCATTGGTATGTCATATCGATGAGTCATGAACAAAAGGTCTTCAAAGATTTATCATACCTAACTCATGTCTGATGTAACTCATCCTCTCGAAATTTAAAGTGTTAGTAAAAATATCACCAATATGATGTTTTGTACCAATCAATTCATGAGTTATATTACCTTTTTTGATAATGATCTCTCAAAAAGAGTTGTCTCATATTAAAATGTTTTGTTCTAGAGTGAGAAACCAGATTCCTAGAAATGATTATAGCACTTTTATTTTCATACTTTATAGAGACATTCCTAAACTGATTTCCACAATCATGTAATGTGTTTTTCATCCACAAAATCTAAGCACAATAATTACCATATGAAATGTATTAAGCTTCAGCAGTAGATAAAGCAACAAAATTTTTCTTTTTACAACACCATGATACTACAGACTTTCCTAAAAGTGACATGTTCCAATGGTACTTTTTCTATCAAAATAACAACCAAAAAAAATCAGCTTCATAATAACTAACTAAATCAAATGAGTTTCATCTATGATAGAATAGTCCTATGTTTGTAGTACAGTTGACGTATTTGAAATTAATTTTCTCAGAAAGAAGATGTGACTCATTATATTTTTCTTGAAACTGGGTACACATACACAAACTAAAAAAAATATCAGGTCGGATAGTAGTCAAGTAAATAAGTCTACCAATAATACCTCTATAATTGGTTTGATCCACTGATTTTCCATTTTCATCAAGATCAAATTTATTGGTGGTAGTCATGGGAGTGTCACTACTTTTAATACTATCCATATTAAAACATTTTAAAATATATTTAGTGTATTTTCTTTGATATAAAATAAATTTTTATTTATTTTTATAGAATTGAAATCCAAGAAAGAATTTTAGTTCACCCATTAAACTCATATCAATATCATTTTGCATCATTTTTGAAAAATCAATACAAATTGTTTTTTAGAAAATCCAAAAATAATGTCAGAAACATATATTTTAATAACTAAAACATCATTAGAAATTATTTTTATTAAAAGTGTAGGGTTAGGAATACCTTTTGTAGAACCTTTAGAAATAAAAAATGTGTGGATCATATCATACTAAGCTATTGGAGAATTATTTAAACCATACAAATCTTTCGTTAATTAAAAAACATTATTTAGAAAATGATGATTTTTAAAAACATGTGTTTTTTAAAAAAAAATCGTCAAATAAATACCCATTTAGGAATTCACTTTTAACATCCATATGATAAAGTTTTAAATTTAAATGTGCTTCATAAGATAGAAGTATTCTAATTTCTTCAAGATGGGAAACTAGTGCAATGGTTTCTTCATAGACAATTCCTTATTCTTGACTATATCCTTGTGATGCTATTTTACCCTTATTTCTGACTATAGTTATATATTTATCTAATTTATGTATAAACTCCCACTTAGTTCCCACTATCATGGTTTCCTTGGGCCAATAAACATGTTTCCAAAAATTGTTTCTTTCAAAATGATTCAATTCTTCTTTCATATATATCTCCCTAAATTCATCATTGATATTATCATTGATATTTTTAGTATTATGTTTTCACAGAATGACTTGATGTTCAACCTGGTTCTTTAGATAATATCTAGTTGGTGTTCCCTTATCTAAGTCTCCAACAACATCATCTAAGGAATGGTTCTTAAGGGTTATAACAGGCATAGAAAAACCAAGGCCAGTTATTTTATGATTTTTATAGGTTGGGGTTCACTATGATTAGAATCTGGAACTTTAATATAATTGGAATATTTTTCTACTAGTTTAATAGTAGGGTCATAAGGATTATAATTCTATTCAATATTTTACAACCCATAATCAATATTTTATAGGAAGGTCTTAGGTTCATGTAGATTTGTTTCATAAAATTTGACATGTATATATTCCTCCACAAACATGATTTTCTTATTAAATACCCTATAGGTATTTCTAGAGGTTGGATAGCCTAGGATAATTCTTTCATCACTTTTGGAGGAATCATTTTCAAGATTATATTTTGTATTGAGTATAAAGACTTTACAACCAAAAAAATTAAAGTATTTAACCATAGGATTCTTATTGCTTAACAACACATATGGGGTTTTCATGAGTATGGGTATAATAAAAACACAATTAATAATGTAGAAAAGTATATTCAAAGCTTGTACCCAAAAATAAACAGGTAAATCATATTCACTAAATATTGTTTAGGCAATTTATTTTAAGGTTATATTTCTTCTTTCTATAACTCCATTTTGTTGGGGTGTCCTAAGAGAAGAGAAGTTATGACTATAGACATTTTGAGGGAAAAATTATTCAATTTATTGATTTTCTAACTCACGAACATGATCACTTCTTAAGGATTTTATCCCAAGTCCACTTAGATTTTTTACTGATCTAGCATACTTGGTGAAATAATAATATGCTTCAATTTTCTGAGAAAAATAGAAATTCCAAGTACATAATGATAATTCATCAACTAGAACATAGACATAGTGCTTCCCATTTAGACTAGAAAACCTACAAGGTCCAAAAAATTCCTTGTGAACCAACTCAAGCGGTTGATAAGGTGAAACTTATTTCTTTATTTTGAAATATATTTTATGTCATTTTCCCTTTTTACAAGGATTATAGACATTATCATTTGGAAACTCATGTTAATATTGATATGTAACTAGTCATTTCCTTATTATTTTTTCTAAGGGAGTGAATATTACAGTGTCTATGTCTCCTATTATAGAGGCATGACTCCTTATTAAAGGCACTTAAGAAATATACCTTTTGAGAAACTAAGGAATCTATATTAACAACATAAATGATTTCATTTACAAAAATTAGTTAATACTTAATCATTCTTATAGTTGAAAGCATCATAAGAATCATTTTCATATTTAACATGAAATCTATCATCCCATAACTATGAGATGATATGTAGATTATACTTCAAACCATAAACAAAAAGAACTTTAGAAATTAAAATTGAATTAGTGTTAACGATTTTTCTTAGGCTAATAATTTTACATTTTACATTGCCACCAAAGGTGACATGCCCACTATCATCCTTGATAAGGTTTTTGGGGATTTAATATTCACCTCTCATATGTCGGAACACCAACTTTCTAAACAGCATAATTTCTTATAGAAACTCTTCAAATAGAATTCTTAGAAAAACTCCAACAAGAAATGATTTTGGTACCCAGAATTGCTTGGGTACAATAACCTTAGTAATTAAAGATTTCAGAACCCACATTTTCTTTATGGGTTTCCTATAAGAAACTTGTAATGTATTAAACTACTTGGTCTAGAAAAAATATAAGCTGTAAAAGATTTTCCTGTGTAAGAAGTTTTGGTAGATTTTTCAAATATAGGCACGAAGAAAAAAATTCCATATTTTGAAAAAAAAAATTAACAAAATTTATTTATCTAGGATTATAACTAATATAAATAGTATATTTAGGACAACCTTTTTTCCATGTATTTTAACTATGGTATCTTTACCATTTGTAAACTCTTTAATTATTTCTCTAATTTCTTAGCAGGCTATTTAAGTTCATTACTCACATTGTGCAACTAATAATTATTCTCCTTTTCAATAGTAAGTTTAGATTTAACAAAAACAAGTAAGAGTGTGCTGTTTATTGAGTGATTTATACTTATCCATTAGTTCATTGTATGTATCCTCAGGAATATTACAAAATTCAAACATTTCTTCATTTTCCATATTTTCATAATAAGATTCATCTCTAGAATAATAATAATTCTACGTAAGATATTCTATAGTTACCTCGAATGTGTTTTTCATGAAACACAAATTGGATTTATAAGCATTCTCATCATGTGAAGATCAAATTCAATTGATCTATCCTCAGGGGTGCTCCAGGTGTCCTTCAATTCTTTCTTGTACTTTTTATCTTAGTCATCACATTTCATTTTGAACATTATCTTAGGAATGGTGGCTTTCACATGTTCTCTTCTCTTACACTCATACCAGACTATTTTATTAGTATTTTCATTTATATTCCAGTCCTTTTTCTAGTTTCCATTTTTTTCATACATACCTTTATAGCTAGGTTTTATGAATAACTTATTTATTCTAAAAAAACATCTTAAATCTATTGGATAGATGATCCATTTCCTCATCATTTTCACTTGCTGATTCTTTATTGTCGGATCGTTCAACATGAACTTGTACTATATCTTTTTTTCAGAGAGAGTGGTTTTGAAAGACACTGAATTTCTCTTCGGTTTATCATCTTCTTCTCTGTTAACTTTTATATATTTTTTGTACATTATTATCTTGTATATCAAATCCTTTACTTGTAAAGTACTAATATCATAAGATTCTCTTATTGATACTAAGGTTCCTATCCATATTTCTAGTAAAAATATGAGAATTTTAATTACTTGTTCCTTAGATGTGATTATATTTCCCATAGATACCATCATATTTACAATTTTATAGAACCTATGATACATGTAAGAGGTTGTTCCATCATGTTTCATTTTAGTATTTTAATATTTAATGGTATATTTATTAAGTCTCATTTTATTGAAATTAGTGGATCCTTCTTGTGAAATATCTAGTGTATCCAAAATTTCAGATGTGGTTTTACATGTAGAAATCACATTAAATTATTCATCACCTAAAGAGAAATATAAGGCATTCATCTCTTTAAAGCTATTATTGTAAGCTTACATTGTGGAATCAACCCAAGTGTTCCTAGTAGTAGTAGGAATTTTATGTTCATCAACTAAAGCATACAATATTTCAAAACCCCTACTTTCTAAAATCATTTTCATTTTAATTTTTCACTGGGGATAATTTATTTCATTTAAGTAGATAGGTCTATTGGTAGTAGTACCTTCTTATCTATTATCTATTTAAAACATATTTTAAATATTTTAAAGAAAAATAAATTTTGAACAGACAAAAATTTAATGATCTTTAAAACACAAATAAAATCATAGTTGAAAAGAGTTACAGAATTAAAAAATGTTGATAGTTAGAAAACCTCTGATACCAAATTTTCTTCAGAGTAAGACACTCAAGAATGTGAACTGAGTTACTATAAATATTTCTATCTAAAATTCTTATTAAAAACCCTAATTTAAAATCAAATATGGCCTAGTTACCCAAAGTGTCGTATTTATAAAATATTTGATTATTTTAAATATTTCTCAAAGATTGATTAGTTCTCGGTAAAAACAATATGAATTACTATTTTAACTTATGAAAATATCCTACTGAATAAAATTATAATTAAAACACTACCTATGATTAAATATCAATGTAAAATTATGTTTTTTGAAATAATTATAACAATAGAGAAAACAAAACATGAAGGCACACAGTGAAAGTAAACTATAGGTTCAGTCACAAGATAAGACCTAATCCTCTCCACTTGGTGATCACCTACCACCATGAAATTTATATAAACAAACATGATCCACACATTGGATCAGGGTACAGAACAACAAACAAACTACCCAGTAAAATAGACTTCTTCCACTATATTAGGGGGATTAAAAAACTAATAGATAGAATACGAAAGGATATATTCCATTATTATTCATCATATTGTAACGTGTAAAAAGGTAGGTTGGTGAAGATATTTATTTATCTTCTAGTTTAACACAATAGATAGTGTGTGTTCTAAAAACAAAGACACACACTACTCAAATTATAAATAATGTACACCGGTAGAGAAATATAATGAGAATATGGTTTATAAAGCTCTTTATGATGTGTTATACCTCTTATAGACTCCTTAAAGATTCATGATATAAACTTAGAGTTGAAATCCAGAAACAGAGAGAAAAATACATTGTTGTGTTACTTCGTTCTTCTATTTCTAGTAAGGTGTATGCTTCCTCTCAGTGCTCTTCTCTTCTAAGATTGTTGTTGTAAATGTTAATATTGTTTTGGTTCTCAGTAATGTCTTTGTGTGTGCATAGTAAGAATCTATTGTGTTTTTTTCGAAGATTTAAGATAGTTCTCCTTCACTTCTCATATATTTGTGTGTAGATATTAGTTATCTGTTATGGCTTTATCCACATTAGCTGGAAATGAGGATGTTCTCAATCATGTGTTGGTACCTCATACCTTGTATTGTTACCTAAAAATGTCATTAATGTTGTCTTCAAAAAAATAATTAATAAAATCAGTAGTATTATATAACACAAATATGACCATTAGTAATATTTTTGAACTTAAGAGACACATCATCGGTGTCTTGGTCTATGGGCATCTGTGACTGTCAGTGTCTTAGATTGTCGATGTCTCAAGTTTTCAGTGAGTCTGTCTGTCAGTCTGTTGGTAGTATTGGTATCTTTAGGTTAGCTGTTGGTAGATCAAGCATTGTTGGGTCATTATATTAGTTGATCAAACTTGCATCAGTAACTCATGATCAGTCATCAACTCAACTATCGGTTACTCATGTATCAGAAGATTAAAAAATCTGATTCATTCTGTCGGTTGGTTGCACTATCGATATCTCATGTCTTCAGTAGCTTAGTCTTCTATCGATAACTTATGTATTGTTGATTCAGATATTCATGACTCAACTATCAGTAGGAAAAGTATCAGTAACCTATACATAGCCAAAATCGTTTAGCCTATCTAATTTTATAAACACTAACAGTAGAGTTTTTGGATTATAAGTAAACATGTTTAACCACAATGTAACTTACCAAATCATAATTAATTATGATTTGTGATCATTAATACTAGAGGATGCCAATATTCACTATTTTTTATTTCATGTTTTCATATTTAAGGCAATACACAATTTTTTATCTAGTTTACCAATACTACTAAACTATTCGATCCTTTGAAATGGGATCACTTATATCTACAACAAATGTAGTAATGTAACCACTGGATCCATGATACTGAGGGATGGGTATTTACAGTTGGTTTTGGAGAAATTTTAGTTGAAGGCTTAGGATCTAAATTTAGAAAATCATATATTATAGAAAATAACCCTATAGCATAATTTTAGTATAAGCATAGAAGAATATCTCAATGTTTTGGTAAGGAATAGATTTTGTGGTTTTCCTTGAAATACATCCCAATCCTGATACAATAAGTGGACATGGATCTTTCATAGCTATACCTAAAAGTAATTACTCCGAAAGAGAGCATTTTTATTTGACTTTATCATCACCTAGTTTACAACAATGGGACTTATTACACACCTAGCTTGATAATCGTAGGGGATACAACTTGTATAATTCAAATTTTTTTAAAAAACCATTATAAATAATTTTAATAATTGATAATAATGAATGGAATACGTTAAAGATAAGGTGTTGTAGATTGAAAATATGTTTCAGGATTTATACATTCTGTAAATTATTTTCCGTAATCATGATTATTATTTATGACACTATGATTTCTTGTTTTAGTCAATGGTTGGAACCCAAATAAATTACCTTAACATTGAATTTGATGGAAAATGTGGTGATTATGAGCAACCAAATGGGATGATGACTGGAGTGAAAGATATTGTGATTATTCTCAATATCTTTAAACAAATATGTTATTAAAAACCTATTCCTTAAACAATTCTTAGACTCAAAAAAGAATATAAGGATGGAGTCTTCTAAGAGCCCAAGTGGTGGAGACCATAGAGGGAAAAGGATTCAATTTCCTTCTTGTAAGAAATGTTGAAAGTGGTTTCTAGGTGAATGTATCAAAGGAAAAATAAAATGTTTTACATGTGGAAAATAAGGGCATAGAGTGATGATTTTTTATGAAAATTGAGGAGTTTAGTGGAGTGAAATAAATTTCATTCAAGGAATTCTTGTAAATTTTGTTTTCTTGAATGTGAGGAACTTGGGCATTATCTGCATCACACCATGACTTAGCACTAAGTCATGTCTCAAATTTTTTATTTCATCTTATAATTTTATCTGCTTCTAATTATTATTTTTATTTTTATATGAAATGCGGGTCGAGCCTGACCGGGGTCTTGTGCTTTGCGCTGATAAATTAATGTTTTCGCCTTGACTGTTTCAAACGCACCATATTTGAAGGTGCACGGCCACACCTGGGTCATCGTGTGACCTCACCCAGTTCATCGCACACCCTTATCGATGGTAAATTAATTAAATAAAATGGATTAATAATAATAAATAAATAAAATTAATTGTGTGATGAAATAAAAACCAAATAAAATAAGAGTTTTTTGAGATAATAATAATAATAATGTTATTTAGGGATATTATTATGATTATTATTATTACCACAATTGATATAACATTTTACTTTTTTTAATTAACATAAATTTAGTTTTATTATTATTATTATTATTATTATTATTATTACAAGTGTTTTGGGTTTAGCATCACCGGACGCACGGGCATGGCACGGTTATGAGACCGTGTGGTATTCCCGACATTCAAAATGAGTTAAAAAAATGGGATAATGAAATAATAATGAATGAGGAAACTGGAATAAAATGAAAATAATAATTCTAATAAACTTTAATAAATTGTTTTAATGATAATAATCGGAGTGTTGTTTTATAATAATAGTTTTATTATTATGAATAGTGTTAAGGATATAAAATTTATTAAATTGTTATTAATTTTGTGATTAAATGTATTATAGTTAATACTATGTAATGTTATTAATTTTTATTTATTATTTTATTTATTTTATTTATTGATTTTTCTAATTTTCTCTCCTTTTTTCTTAGTGTTCAGACCCTTTTTCTCTCCTCTCCCATTCCCCTCATGACCTGCTCTACCATAGTCAGCTGCACTATTTCCCTTACTCTCCTCTCTTCATGCACACCATCACCTCCCTACCTCACGGTCAACCCTTTCTCCCCTTGGTTGACCCCCGTCCAGCAGCACCAGCCTGCGCCGCACCTCCCCATCGCTAGCCGCAGCCCTACCTCCATGCGTCATCACCCCCATAGTCATGTTCGGAAATCTCCCTTGTGTCGCTATCCCTCCTCCCTATGGCTCTCTAGATTCCTCCCCATATCATGCCTCCCTCCTCGGACAGCTTGTCTCTCCATGCTCCCTCTCCCGGCCAGCCCCATTGCAGCGCCTCCCACTTTTCCCCTTGGGTCACAGTGGACTCCCCCTCCCCTATAACCCCTTCTCGCTGGACCTCTTCTGCTCCCCATCGGCTCCACCGCCCTACTGTCACCCCCGAACTCCCATCCGACGACCCACTATGGTTTGTAGGGTTCTGATTTCCTTATTTATTTATTTATTTTATAGCTTTTTAGGTTGTGTTTAGGGGGTTTAATAATTTATCATTTGGGGTTTAATTTGGTGGTTTAGGGAAAATTTTCTTTGTTTTGGATTCACGCAAAGTTTTTGGAGGTTCGGATGGTGTGCGACGGTCTTTTTACACCATTTTGTTAATTATGCTACACCAAAGTAGGTGGTTCCATGCCTTTTCATGTTTTAGATAATTTAATTTTTTTTGTCTAGTTAAATTTAAAATGTTTTATGATTTAGTTTCATGATGCGTGTCATTTTTAAAATGTTTTGGTATACTCATCTAAGAAAAATGTTTTTATGTGAGTAATAGTCTTTTCATTTATGTGTGTGTTGTGGAAAAGATTCTTGGTAGTACTGTATAGGTTTTGCGAAATGCATTTTAAAAATGTTGTGACATGCGTGCATGATAAAAATTGCACTTTCGTTTTGAAATTTTTCTATTTTTCATTTCGATCCTATTGTAATGAAGTCTAGAAGTGTTTAATACTTGTTCATAGAGTGACAATGAGGTTTAAAAAATGGTTGAGTTGTGAAATTCATTTTTCTAATGGTTTCATTTTCATGCGATATCTTTTATAAATTGACGAATTGTTTATTTAGGTGGTGTTTTGAATGCGAAATAGGGTTGAAAGGTTTCTGAGGGTGGTTTGGTAGGTGTGAAAGGTGTTTTCAAGTAACTTTAGATGTTTTTTATTTAAATAAACATTTTCGAAAGTAAAATAAATCAATTTTTTGTATTTTCCTTATTTTTTACTTTTAAAATTGAAATACAAAATTGTTTGAATAATGGATAACTAGTTTTGATATGGTTACCTTGAGTATCTAGTTTTAAAGTGACACATCCATATGGAATCAACTGGGTTTTTAGTGTAATGTATTCTGGATTTTTATTGAAATGATTTCATTAATAGCTCAAATGGTTTCTTGATATACTTATATGGCACGAAAATTGTATTTTAAAATATTTGAACATGAAATCATTTTAAGGTGGGCATTTGTATAAAAATGGGACATGTCCTTGGTGTGTGTGTGTCATTGAAATGGTTATTTGGTGTGCGTGTCTTTGAAATGGTGATTTGGTGTGGAGGTAGTGACTTTTTGTGTAATTTTATGTTTGGTTTGTTACATGTGAAGGTGATATACCGTGTGAATGTGGAACTTTATTGAGCACATGGGAAAAACCCTGGGTACATAGGTGTGCGGATTAGGACTAGTACGCTAGATCACACATAAGTGGTTCATCCCGGTTTCATCTGGAAGGATTGATATTACAACACTAACTAAACTTTTGTGATTATTGTAGACCACTAGTTTATGGATGTGTTTCCCCACTAGTGGATCATTAACAAGAGCATTGATTATTGTGGCTCATATGCCACGTTTACACCAAGGTACGATGTATCTAGCTTCTGACATGTACTAGCTACCATAAGGGATTTACATGTAGTACTTTTCTATTCATGAGATGGTTCCTTTCATTGGCATACGAAGGACCACTTGAGTATGTTCATGGTCTTTATAAATTTTCTCTTCTTCCATTTTAATTTGTTTTTGTGAAATGGTTTTTCTTTCAGTTATTTTTTCTTTTCACTTTCAACTTTTAAATGTTTTCCTAAATAGAATTTTTAAAAGAATGGATTTGAATAATCATTTTAAATTTTCATTTTGATGTTATGGAATGGAAACTTTTTACTGGGTGACGTCCTTTTGAGCTCTTGGCTCACACCCTACTTACACCTTTGAGTGTATGTAGACTTTGTTATTTGTGTATTCTAGGTTGAGGCATCGTGCTTAGGGATAATGGTTCAATTTGTTGAGGGAATTCTCATGCAGGTCCTTGTGGGTGGCTTGTATATGTTGCACCTCTCTTGGTGCATGGATGTTTGTTATAGAGTTAGGTTACTCCTCTATCGTAGTACTTTTCAGTTTTTTCTAACGTTGTAAATCATTAAATTCTAAATATGTTATGGGCATGTTTTTCTGAATTTATCAGATCTGAATTTTTACTTCTGTTGTTTATTTTAATTTTTTTATTCGGTTAAATCGTTCCTAGGATTTATTTTTGATACCTAGGAAGTTGTGGCAGCCTATGCGGATCGGGAACACCCTTCGGGCCATGTCACGAAGCAGGTTAGATGGCGACCCAGCCTGGTTCATGAAAAAATGGTATCAGAGGAGGTTTTCTATCTTGAGTTGTGTTCTTTTGGGATAGGGTTAGAGTATACCAAAGTTTAGGGTGTCAGAACTTGACGTTCTAGCCACGAGCAAGGTGTCTGGCCAGCACACCTCGTGGTAGGACTTGAGTTATCAAAGTAAGTTTTGTTTTGACTGAGTCGTTGGTCCTCGTGATTAATCTTCTTTAGGGGAAATGATAAAGGAGTAGGTTCAGTGGTCTTAGTTATCTCACAGGGTCTAGAAGGCCATGTGGAAAAAGGGACTATATCCCAGAATACCCACTATGGTGGTGGCATGAATGGAATATGGCCACCAACCATATGTTCCAGTCACCCGTTGACACTAGTTTTCTCTTGCATCGTCCCTCATCTCTTTATTTTGGACTCATGGAAATATGGTTTTCAAGTAAAAATATTTGGTCCTGGAAAATGTTTTGAAATGAAGCTATTTAAAAAGAAAACAATGCGTAAGGTTTGAAAATCATGGGTTGAATGTCCTTGTTTTGAAAAATGGAATGGTTTGGTTTTGATCCTTAGTGTTCTCATGGGCAACCACATGCATGAGTGTATATGGATAGTGTAATGGTTAATGGAATGAGTGGATGAGTTCCTGGAAGGACATAAGGTGGGTGCATGTGTGGCATAAGAACATGCATATGTGAGGCCAATGGGACAACATTGGTATTTTTGCAACCCACAAGCTTCGTTTATTTTCAAAATGTTTTGTTATTTGAGAATTTTGGATTTTAAATAACAGGTGATTTTGTGGTGTGTCCCTATGTTTTGGAAATGTTGGTGGTGAGGAATTTCGAGCCAAGAATTCTTTTTAACTAATTTGTGTCTTGATTTTGAATTCTAATTTGTAAGTTGGATTGCAAGCGCGTGGTTAATGGTTTCTTCTAAGAAGTACTTTAGGAATCCCTTACAGTGGTTCCCCCTATATGTTCAGTCTTCGCTTGTGATATGTCTTGGCCATTGGACCAGTTTAATTGAATTCACAGTTCTCTCTCTTTACTAGTGTACGCCCCGATAAGGAAATGGCATGTGATTGAGGCATGGCAACAGGTAATTTTCTGTTGGTTGACCCTCAAGTTGATTAAAGAATGGACTCTCCCTTTTGAGCGATAGTGCTAAGTTTTTTTCTTTTCCTTTTCGGTTAAGTGGATCCTCTCATAGTGGGATGGAAGGCATGAGAGGATTTGAAGGGAGCTTTGGTCTGCTTGAGTTGATTGAGTTTTAAGGTATGAGGTTTGAAACCATTGTGTCTAAAGGTCCCCCTGGAAATGGTGAAATGAATTCCAGTAGGGAAGGGTGAAGGAAGTTCGGAATTATCTATGCTGACCTATGTCTTGAAAGGTTCATAGTGCTTCCATTGGAAACAATATCCATGTTTGGTGATGTCTTTCATCATGAGTTCTCTTGAAGAGAAAGGTTTGATTTCTTAGGATCCTTTGGGAATCCCTGTTTTCATAGGAGCATGTCCTCTCGGGGAGTTCAAAATTTTCTATTCAAAGGGGGTGTTTTCTGTGAATATTTCCTCCTTATGATTCATGGTTAAGGGGAAGTGGTGATGTATGTACATCATCTAAACCTTTGTTCAAGTGGATGTGCTATGAGGGAGTAGTTGTATGTCATGGTGTGTTGTGTTTTTTGGTGTTTTCTTGGTTGCAGTGTGGTCACATGTGACACCAAAAGGAAAAGCTTCGTTCGAGAGTATTCAGTGCCTAACTATGATGCAAGAGATGCTTCAAACATCAGGTCTCCAGACATAGGCCCTGGAGTGAAGATAGCCTGTGTTCAAGAACCCTAGGAGTATATGGGACCCCAACTTTATTTCTGTCATCAGTGTTGAAATTAAAGGCAGTTTAAATTGTTTTCTATGGTTGTTCCATTCTGAAAGAACTGCTTGGGTATGTGAGGTTTCAGTGACTATGTGGAGTCATGTTCGTCTCATTGCCTTAGAGTCCTGGGGGTTGTGTCCCAATAGATATAATCACTTTTAGTAGTCCTTATGGGGTCTGTTTGGGAGAATTGATCACATATGTTGAATGGTGCTCATCTAGGAATGTGGAAATGTTGGTTTGTCTTGGGTCATGATTTTGACACCCCGGTAGTCAGGCCCCTCCCTCCCCACCCTTTGTAGTGGGGTGTTCGGTCACCATCAAAAAAATTTCAAAGTTCTGTATCCTCTCTTAGTTCTAATGGCAGCGAGACCCATGGTGGGTCTCGCACAAAGTTCTCTTGAATAAATCGGTGTTGGCCTTTCCTTAATGATGGGGTGTCTTCCTTGACCACTCCGTGTTAGTTTTCTAGTCTCGTCTTGGGCATTGGTAGGTTCTTAATAGTGTGGAGCCCCTTAGACTTCCCCATGTTGACCATTCAGTTCTGTTTCTAAAGATGGCTTGGTGATAATTGATTAGAGTGTTCCTTAGATGTGGTATGATCTTGTTGGCTCATTCTATCCAAATGGTGTTGTTTTCTTATAATAATTCTTGAGTTGTTCTGTTTTGTAAAGTCAGTTTCCATGGGTGCGAGAGTTGCTTTCCTTGATTAGTCAGCTGGAGGTGTTCTATATCTTTGGGGCGGGCGACACATATCAGAAAATATTTTTATGAATTTCTTGAGGTTGTCATTTGAGTCGCTTTCTCTAAGAACGATACTTTTTCCTCTTTTCTCTTGTTGATTGTGGGGATCCTCTTTGAACCTTAGTGGTGTATCAGTTTCTTCTTTGGGGTTCAGCATTAGTTGTGGCTTTCTGGGGACAGAAATCTGTATGGTTTGGAGAATTTTCACACCCGAACTTTTCATTGCGTCATGTTTCAAATTTTTATTTTCATATTATAATTTTATCTACTTCTAATTATTATTATTCTTTGATATGAAATTTGGGTCAAGATCGACTGGCGTCTTGTGGTTCGCACTGATAAATGAATGTTTTGGCCTTGATTATGTTCACCACACTACAGTCGAAGGCGCGCGACCTCACCTGGGTCGTCACGTGACCTCGCCATTTCATCGCACTCCCTGCTCGATGGTCAATTAATTAAATAAAATGGATTAATAATAATAAATTAATTAAATAAATAGTGTGATGAAATAAAAATTCAATAAAATAAGTGTTTTTTTAAGATAAAAATAATAATAATGTTTTTCAGGGATATTGTTATTATTCTTACCACAATTAATATAACATTTTATTTTATTTTATTAACATCTATTGAGTATTATTATTATTATTATTACTATTACTACTACGAGTGTTTCGGGTTTAACGTCACTGGACGCAGGGGTAGGGCACGATTATGAGACTGTGCGGTCAGCCCAACTTTCAAAATGATTTAAAACAAAATGGGATAATGAAATAATAATGAATGAATAAATTGGAATAAAATAAAAATATGAAGTCTAGTAAAAATTAAGAAATTTTATTAATGATAATAATCAGAGTGTTTTTTGAGAATAAGAGTATTATTATTAGGAATAGTGTTAAAGATATAAAATATATTAAATTGTTATTAATTTTGTGATAATAATTATTATAGTTAATACAATGTAATGTTATTAATTAATCATTATTATTTCATTATCTTATTTATTGATTATATTAAATTGTCCTCCCACTTTTTCTTAGGGTTCAGACCATTTTTTTGTCCTCTCCCATTCTCATCGCGACTTTCTCTCCCATGGCCAGCCGTACTTTCTCCCTTCCCATCCTCTCTTCATGCACACTGTCGCCTCCCTACCTCATGGCCAACCCTTTCTCCCCTTGTCTGACCCCCATCTGGTGGAACTAACCTGCAATGCACCTCCCCATATCTAGCCACAGACCTACATCCTTGCATCGTTTCCCCCACGATCATGTCCAACGACTTCCCATGCATCGCTCGTCCTCCTCCATATGGCTCGCCAGATTCCTCCCCAACTTGTGCCTCCCACCTGGGCCATCTCATTGGTCCCCGCTCCCTCTCCCGACCATCCACATTTCAGTAACTCCCACTTTTCCCCTTGGGTCGCAGTGGACTCCCCCTCCCCTAAAACCCATTTCTACTGGACATCTTCTGTTTGCTTCGGCTCCACCGCCCTGCCGTCACCCCCACACTCTAATATGACGACCCACTCTGGTCTGTAGGGTTCATATTTCCTTATTATTTTATTTTATTTATTTATTTATTTTCCATATTTTTAGGTTGTGTTTAGGGGGTTTAATCTTTGCTCATTTGGGGTTTAATTCGGTGGTTTTCAGAAAATTTTCCTTGTTTTGGATTTGCACTAAGTCGTTGGAGGTACGGTTGGCATATGAATGTCTTTGTGCACCATGTTTGTGAAGTCTACTACACCATGTTAGGTGGTTCCATGCCTTTGTATCTTTTAGATAGTTTAATTTGTGTGTCTAGTTAAATTTAATATGTTCTATGATTTAGTCGCATGATGTGAATTATGTTTAGAATGTTTTGGTATACTCATTTAAGGAAAATTGTTTTCCGAGAGTAATATAGTCTTTTTATTTATGTGTGTGTTGTGGTAAAGATGCTTGGTAGTGCAGTTTAGTTTTTGTGAAATGCATTTTAAAAATTTTGTGACATGTGAGTGTGAAACAAATTGCACTTGCTTTTGGAAATTGTCATGTTTTTCATTTCGACCCTGCTGTGAGGAATTCTAGAAGTGTTTAATAATTGTTCACAGAGTACCAATGAGGTTTAAAAAAATGGTTGAGTTGTGAAATTTCTTTTTATAATGGTCTCTTTTGCATGTGATACGTTTTATAAATTGAATAATTGTTTATTTAAGTGATTTTTTGAATTCGAAACATGGTTGAAAGGATTCTGAGGGTGGTTTGGTAAGTGTGAAATGTGTTTTCAAGTTACTCTAGGTGTTTGTGTATTTAAATAGACATTTTAAAAAGTAAAATAAATCAATTTTTTTGTATTTTACTTTTTGTGTACTTTTGAAATTGAAATACAAAATAGTTTGAATAATGGACAACTTGTTTTGATATAGTTACCATGTGTATCTAGTTTTAATGTGATTCCACTATATGGAATCAATTGGTTTTTTGTCTAAAGTATTTTTGGTTTTTCTTGAAATGATTTCATTAATAGATCAAAAGGTTTCTTGATATATTTATATGGCATGAAAATGGTGTTTTAAATGAGTTGAACACATGATAATTTTTAAAGTGGGTATTTGTATAAAAATGATACATGTCCTCTGTGTGTGTGTCTTTGAAATGGTGATTCGGTGTGCGTGTGTATTTGAAATGGAGATTTGGTGTGCATGTAGTGAATTTTCTATGTAATTTTACGTTTGGTTTGTGACATGTGAGTGTGATATACCTTGTGAATGTGGAACTTGATTGAGCACATGGGAAAAACCCTAGGTACTTAGGTGGGAGAATTAGAACTAGTACGCTAGATGACACATAAGTGGTTCATCCCCGTTTCATCTTGCAAGATTGGCATTACAACACCAACTAATCTTTTGTGATGATTGTAGACCACTAGGTTATGGATGTGATTCCCTACTAGTGGATCGTCCACAAGAGTGTTGATTATTGTGGATCCTATGCCACATTTACACTGAGGTACGATGTCTCTAGCTTCCCACACATACTAGCTACCATAGGAGATTTACCTGCAATGGTCTACTATTCTTGACGTGGTGTCTTCCTTCGGCATTAGAAGGACCACTGTAGTATGTTCATGGTATTTATAAATTCTCTCTTCTTCCATTTTAAATTTGTTTTTGTGAAATGGTTTTTCTTTCAGTTCTCTTTTCTTTTTACTTTTATTTTTAAAATGTTTTACTCAAAAGAATTTTTAAAATTATGTTTTTAAATAAGCATGATAAATTGTCTTTTTGATGTTATGTAATGGAACCATTTTATCAGGTGAAGTCCTATTGGGCTCTTGTCCCACACCCTACATACACCTTTGGGTGTATTTAGAATTTTTTCTTTGGGTATTTTAGGTTGAGGCATCATGCTTAGCGATAATGGTTCGGGTTGTTGAGGGCCTTTTCATGAAGGTCCTTATGGGTGGATTGTGGATGTTTCACCTATCTTTGTGCATGGTGGGTTGTTATTGAGTTTGGTTACTCCTCTATCGTAGTACATTTCGGTTCTATCTAAGGTTGTAAATCATTAAATTTTAATGTTGTTATGGGCATGTTTGACTGAATTTATCAGATCTAAATTTTTATTTTTTGTTGTTTATTTTAATATTTTTAATTCCAGAAAATCGTTCCCAGGTTGTATATTTGATACCCAGGCACTTGGGCCATCCCGTAGGGATCGGAAACGCCCTTCGGGCCATGTTTCGGACCATGTCAGGCACCGGTTCGGATGGCGACCCGGCCTAGTTCGTGGCAATCTGAGTCAAAGACTTTTATTAAAGTTAAACTACATGACTAAGGAAGGTCCTGTTTTGACGCTCAAATGGTTGAAATATTTATATATTAGGATTCAAGAATTAAATCGGAGAAGTATTTTTATCGATCGTAATTTGGTAATAAGAATCATGAAATATCTAAGGATTGTGTTAATTTTTTAGAATTTTTTATGTCTTCTTCTAATATTAAATATAAAATTATGGATACCATCATTGATTTATTATTTTATATTTGATCTTATGTTAAATATCTTAAACATCATTTTTTGAGTTTTTATGTGATGGGAGTTTATCAAGATTAAGGATATTTTTGGAAACATTTATAACAATACAACCCATTGGTTTTGTATATGAAAATGTTATTTAATTAAGAATGTATTTAGATTTTGTGGACATAAGATTATAGGTGTTGGTATCATTTAATGTTTCTATTATCTTTGATGTAGTGGTAATTATGGGTCATCAAAATTTGGAAACATTATATGAATTATAAAAAATTAATTTTGGAAAAAGGATAACCCACATGTCAGGGGATAACCCATCACATCTGGTGAGGCCCTGAGGCTTCATCACAAAACTAAAGGGAGATAAGGTTGTAGTTCCTACCACTTGACTACATGATATACTGGTTAACATGCCATTTTTTACTGAAATTTTTTGATGGATTGTTAGTAAGTTGAAATTTGGGTGTTACTATTGAGGTTTAGATATTAATGTATCATATTAATTTATACTAACAATTTTGGTTCTGGTACATATTATGAAACATATAGAAAGACTTTCAATTCATTTTTTGGATCTTATGATCAGATAAAATTAAATTTTAGTGCTTCCTGCATAAGAAAATCATTTTTTATATTTATTTCTCTGAGAAATAGATGGAGTGGAAATTAATTGAACCACAAAAAAAGGATGAAATTGTGATTATGAAATATAAAGTTATCAAGTAATTATATTTCCTTATACAATTAAATAGAAAATTATTTCACAAACTTTTGGAAAAGGATTTTTATTCAAAAATCATAACCTATTACCTTCATATCGCATGAATCAATGGTCATTTAACTCATTACAAATTTATGGTTTTTTGGTCGTTAATTTTTTCTTAATCATTCACTTTCTTGTGATCAATGATCTCTTTCACTCTCTATAATTATGAGAACTTTTCTTCCATGAACATATTTTCAATTCCCACCAATTTTCTCCTACATGTAAACCTATATATGTGTAATTCTAGATGACCTACATATAACCATATCCTGATTTATGAGTATGTTTTATTAATCCTTTTTATTGTGTCGGTTTTAGACAATGGTATTTTAAAATATCAAACCCATTATTTCTAAGCACAAGTTCAAAAATGAAAGGACACAATTTATTGAAGTTGGTGAGAAAGTAACACCTCAAGACTTTAAAATAATAACATTCTATTCTTTAGAGTATAAAACACGCAACGCTTAGCCTAAATGAATAGTGAGATACTATTTAAATATGACCATTATATCCTAGTTGTTGAATTGGATTGTATTAATATGTTTAACAAAATTATGAAATACATATAGAGAGGTCCCGATCCATCAAAATTTATTGATAAATTATTATTAATTAACCACTCAATTTTTTAGTAACTCATTTTATGCTTCTAAATACATATTCTTCATAAAATGGTTTCATTTTTCGTTTTATGTTAGGAATTATAGTCAATTTTTAACACTTTTAGAATTTTTTATAAAGTGAATATAATTTTTAAATCATCATATAAAATTTATATTAGGGTTATATTTTTGTATTTTTTTTAAAGGTTGATTTTTAGTGAATAGTGAAAACGCAGATTTTTCAAATACTGTTATGTGTTTTAATTAAGTTAAATAATTTTAAAGTCGCAGTATTAATTGAATTTTATTTAAAAATTAAATAAGTATTCTATAGTAATATTGAATATATTTAATTACATTTTAATTATTTTTATATCGTATTTTGGTATAAGTTTATCTTTAGACTTAAAATTCATTTTTATGAAAATTATTTTTAAATGATTAATTTTCCACCATTTTAATTAATTAAAATAAAAAATAATAAGAAAATATTTAAATTACTTTAATATATTATATATCTAAATATATTAATTTAATATAATATAATTATCATCACTAGTCATATAGTAAGAACATTTAATGATTGAAAAATGCATTTCATGAAAACTCTTTTTTCAACATGATTTGCAGGTATAGTTTAAATTAAAATTTTCCACTTTTGTATCTTGAATTTGATAAAATAGATTCCATAGTTGGAAAATAAAATTAATATTAAATAATATGTTCAAAAAAATTTGTTATCATACTAATTAGTGAATACAGTAAATTTTTTACCGCACTTGATGTTAAAATGGGGTTTTGCACGATACAAATGCTAGTGATAAAATTAATTTTCGAAAAACATGAAATATTTATTTGATAAATTTTTCTTGATATTAAAAACAATTGGTTACAAATTATCTAATTAAAATCTATTTATTTTAGGATTAAAATATGAATTACCTGGTCTAAAAAATTAGTTAACATGGTGAAAACTAAAATAGTAGTATTAAATAAACTTAGAGGATAAAGAAAACACACATTTAAAACAGGTTTATTTTTATGTTTTGTAGATGTATAAAGACCTTAAGTTCCCCAAAATATATTATTTTTCTATTTTTTAGGCACCTGGGGTGAGAATAACTTCCCATTGTTGAATAGTTTTCAGTATTTTTCAAAAGTTCACTCCTCAATTGTAATAGGACACTCCGTAACTTCAATTATTCACACCTATAAATCCATTTTGATAGACCAAAACCTAAAATAATTTCTAAAAAACAACCTTAGACACAATCTGGAGCTTATATTACATCAATAATACTAACCCTAGGGTTCTTAATAAGAGATCTGAAGGAGGTTCTACAAAGCGAAGGTAATTGTCTTCACTAAACTCATTACATTAAATACTTCTTTTTCCACCTTAAATAATTTATTATCACTTATAGTATAATAAAAAATATAAAAATATAATTAGATGTTATTATATTTATGGAGTAACATTTATCCCTCTCCTTATCCATCAAATGGTAAACAATGTCATCACTCATTTGTATGGTGGACTGCCACCTCGTAAACTAATCTAATTTGTTTTCCATCCCCGACTCACTTGGTCAGTAAAATTGATCTATATAATAAATATATATAATAAAAATGAGATGATATTTCTAATGCCCCAACCCCAGTTACCCAGATTCAGTGCATTATTACATAACATTTTCATGATCACAAAAGATCAAGTCTCGAAAGATCTATTAGTTTAGCAGCCTTGGAAACACTAGATACATTCAAAAAAATTACATTACATCATAAAATGAAAACTACAACAAAATAGTTTCCATAGTCCACACTCATATCCCATCATACTATCCCTGTAGGTCATTCATAAAATACTTCTTCACATCCTGGGAAAAATAAAACATAGAAAGGGTTGAGCTCAGATGCCCAGTAAGGATAACAATATAGTGGAAACTTTCATAAAGCACAAATATTTAAGGCAATGTATAACTAAAAAAGCCTTCTAAACTTGAAATTCAGAATAATATGGCAGTAATAAAATGAAATATTTCCATTTACTTATTCACATGGATATTCTACTAATCGAATAATCACATGCAATATCAAAAAACCACTTTCATAATGATGGAATGCATAATGCCAGACTATCATAACCATGTAGCCAAGGCCTCGTGCCAAGACTACAAATAAGATTTTTTCAAGGCCTTGTGCCAAGACACTAGTTTGCCTCATTGTACCTACCAATGCATCGAGGAGCTATAGCGGGATCCACCCGTCACTTATTATGTCTAATGCATTCCTCATATGAACAGGTTTAAACATAACAAAAACATTCGTATTAAAACTAGCATACGAAATGTCAATACTTTCTCCATAAAAAATGAATGGTATAAAAATAACACATCCATAGTAAAACATATCACAAAACCATCAATAAAATATGGATGATTTTTATCATAATAAATCAACTTCAAATAAACATATAATCCATTAAAGGATGTTGACATAGATGAAATCAAAACTCTTTTTAGAGAAATATATCTTTTTTTGAAATCATTTAAAATTGACATAATTATAAAAGAAAACATTTACTTTCAAAATATTCTTATAAACTTGTAATGGAATCTTAGATGATTTTATAATGGCAGAAAATATCCGCACCCGCCGTATAAGTTAAAAAAATACATTCATACCTTAATTCTGTAGAAAAGGTTAAAAAGGACCTTGTTTGAAAAAAATAGAAATATTCCTTTATAAATTATTATAAAAATTAAAACAAGGGTATAAATTACTTTAAACCATATTGTTTAGAATAGTAATAATGTTTTGAAATAAATTTTTAAGAAACATGGATGTGGATGATAAAGAGGTCGCAAAAGATAGTTACGTATAAACAAGCTCGGATAACGATGAGATTGTGAAATAAACACTTACCTTATACTTTTCATTAGTTGAGGGTAGTCTAACCTCCTGTATAATGGTGAAATAATTTTTATTAAATTATAAGAGAATAATATACATTAATATGATATCATATATGATCTTTTAACATTGATTTGTTAATAATATCTTAGTATTATCATCGTTTCAGGTGTTAACTTTCTCGTTTTCTTTTATATATTTTGTTACATAAGCTGCTTTTGTTATGGATAAGTTGTATATTATTCATATCCATAATGATATCAAGTCCTTAAAACATTATTTTTAATCATCAAATGATAATTATAATTGTATGGATAAGATGGGGAATGAATCTCATCGCGTTCGTGGAGACGGTAGTTCGTACGTACGCACGAGCGACAATATCATTCTTTTGATATTAAAATATTATATAATTGGATGGTGTATCATATATACAGAGTCATTATCATGTTATATTTATTATTTACATAAATTACATATCATTATCATACCCATCCAAATAATAATGTTTTTTAATAACAATTACACCACTACGTGGAGACGGTAGGCCGTACGTACGCATGTATGGTGAAATGTCATTAAAAGGATGGATAGAATAATGAATATGGTTGTACCATATTTATAATAACATCACAGTATATATAAGATACTGGAGTTATTATTTTATAAATTAAATAACAAAGAAATAAGAAGGTTAAGAAGAAATGAACTTGAAAAAGGGTGGTGAAAACATTACCTCTTCTTTGGGTTCTTCCTTTTGATTCGATCAAAAGGGCTCCTTAGTTTGGATTTTTGATCAAAATAAGGCCTATAGGTTGAATTTAGGGAATTTTAGAGCGTATTTGGGTAGGTTTGGTCCGAACCAAAAGGCTTTGAAGGTGTGAAGAATTATTTAAAAGTTGTGTCCTTTTATAAGGGGGAGGAGGGGCTCTTTATGAAAAACTTAAAGTATTAATTTATAATAAATTCTTATTCTGTTTATAATTGCTCCAAAGTGGAATATTCAAAATCTAAGGTGGGGATGGTTCTAAATCCATTCAACCAATAGATTTTAGACAGGTTTGTGTCTTTATATTAAACATATCTTTTAGTTTTTACTCTTAGTTAATTAGATTGATATTTACCATGTCACTTTGTATTTTTATATTATATAGTTAATAAACATACTATATACATCCAAGTGACTCCCAAGTGGTACATTAATGATACACCTATCATGATATAATTTCATTTTCAGAACCTCATATTTTTAGGAATAGAATATCAATTAATAATATAATATTTTTTTAAAAAACTATTTTATGTCAATTTTGACACTTTTGGATATTTTGTTTTTGATAAATTTATAACAGCATTATTACTTCCAATAAAATTCATATAACCAATAATAATATGTAATATTAAACTAAAAAATTAGTGTAATTCATAAAATGTTTCAAATTATGTAACGCCCCGACCCCAGTTACCTAGAGTCGGTGAATTATTTTAATTCGTTGGCATGATTTCAGGGAATCAAGTCCCAAAGGACCTATCGGTTTAGCAGTCTTGGAAAATAGATTACATACATGAATGTTACATTAGACTTCATAACATACAAAACAACATAAATAATCCTTTATGAATGCCATTTTTCCTTTGTCATAACCCTGCATATCAATCACAATACACTTCTTGGAATCTTGGAAAAAATAAAACATAGAAAGGGGTGAGCTCAGATGCATAGTAAGGATAATAATATAGCAGAAACTTTCATAAATAAACATAAACATTTAAGGAAATTTATAACTAAAACAACATCCTTTTAAACTTTAACTTCATCCTAGTATGGAAAAGATAAAATGAAATAATTCCATTTACTTATTCACATGGATATTCTACTAGTCAAATAATCACATGCAATATCAATAACCACTTTCATAATAACGGAATGCATACTGCCAGACTATCATAACCACGTAGCCAAGGCCTCGTGCTAAGACTACAAATAAGATTTTTTCAAGGCCTCATGCCAAGACACTATTTTGTCTCAAGAGACCTACCGATGAAATTTTTTTACATGATACTTACGTTTAAAATTGATCAAATATACTCCAGTGTGTTTCTGAAATCATTATGCAAGCTTCTGAAAACAAAATAACTAATTCTGAGACTGCTTGACTAATTACATGCCATGATGGGTTCATGCCCAATCCCTTTTTATGATTGCGTTAAATACGTATACATTTTCACTGGATTTTCATATATTTGAGAGAAATATCTGTTTTTTGAAATCAATTAAAAATCACATAATTATAAAAGAAAACCTTTATTTTGAAAATATCCTTATAATATTGTAAGGTAATCTTTGACAATTTCATAATGGGATAAAATAGCCACATCCTCTGTATAAGTGAAAAAAAAGATATTCATACCTTAAATTTTTTGAAAAGTTTAAAAGTACCTTGTTTGTAAAACAACGGAAAGATTCCTTTAAAAATGCATAAGCGTATAAATGACATTAACCATTGTCTAGTAAATATTAAAAATGTTTTGAAATAAATTTTTAAGAAACATGGATGTGGATGATAAAGAGGTCCTAGTACATACTTACGTAAAAACAACCTCGGATAATAAAGAGATTGTGAAATTAACGTTTACCAAATTTGTTATCATACGAAACATACACCCCATGAAATAGGTATCATACCATGAATATGTAAATACACATAAATTAAAGTTTATTATAGAAAGAATACAATTATGGGTAGTACATACACCACACAAAAGGTAATAGTGGCAATATGGCATGAATCTCACGTGAATAAGGAGTGTGATGAAAACCCCTTACCACTTTGGTAACTTATGAAACATACACCCCATCAAAGAGTAATCATACAATGAATATGTAAATACACATAAATTAAAGTGTATTACACAAACAATACAATTATGGGCAGTACATACACCACACAAAAGGTAATAGTGGCAATATGGAATGAATCTCACGGGAATAAGGAGTGAGATGAAAACCCCTTAACTTGTACTTTTCCATGGTCGAGGGTAGGATAACATATTGTATAATAGTTAAATCATTGTTATTAAATTATAAAAAAATCTTATACATAAATATTAAATCATATATGATCCTGTAATATTTCTTTGTTAATAATATTTTAGTATTATCGTCGTTTCAGGTGTTAACTATTCGTTTTCCTTTATATGCTTCGTTACGTAAGCCGTGTTTGTTATGGATAAGTTGTATATTATTCATATCCATAATGATATAAAGTCCTTAAACATTACTTTTAATCATAAAATAATAATTATTCTTGAATGGATATGATGGGGAAATGAATCTTATGGCGTTCGTGGATACGGTAATCCATTCGTACGCATGAACGCTACTTCCATTTCATTTTTCATTTTAAAAGGAATCAAAACCAAATGATAAATAGGTATATAATTATTCCAGTATAATATAATATCTTATATGTGTTACATATGTTCATTAACACCATTATTTATATGTTCCATGTATGGTATGAACGAGTCATATCACTTTGAGGGGGCGGTAGTCCGCACTTCCTCAAATGAAATTATCGTATATATATACAACATGAAACGAATAATGGTATGATATGAAATGGAATCACAGAAGCTTATATATAAAATAAATATCATTAATATCATATTTAATTATAGTTCCATCATAATGGCCACCATGAGAGGTGGTAGGAGATAATTGAACAATCATCGCTTCGTGAGGCATTTGGTTCCCATCCACAGAAACATTATGTTCTTCACCCATTAGATGGAGGTGTGTGTAAGTGTAGTTATAATAATTATAATAAAAATATCCTAGTATATTTATGATACTGGTTTTGTTACAAAAGAAAATAATAAGAAGATTTGAGGTGTTGGAGAAGTAAAATAAAAAAAATAACCTAAGAGAAATTGTTGCCTTTAATTTGGGTAACTCCCTTTGGATTGAACCAAAAAGGACTCTTTAAGTGCCTTCTTCCTAATGTAAGGCTTATAAGAAGAGGATATGGATTTAAGGATCTTAATTGAGTAGAGGTTGGATGAGCCAAAAGGCATGAGATTTGTGAGGAATTGGTTAGAAGTGGTGTCCTTTTATAAGGGGGAGGAGGGGATCTTTAGGAAAAACATATATTATTATTTTATAATAAATTCATATTCAGTTTCAAATGGATACAAAGTGTATTATTCAAATACTAAGGTGTTTATGGGTCTGAATCCGTTCAACCAATAGATTTTAGACAGGTTTGGGTCATTATATTAACATTATATTTTAGTTTTAACTCTTGGTTAATTAGTTTGAAACTTACCATGTCACTTTGTATTTTTATATTATATAGTTAATAAACATACTATATACCTCCAAGAGACCCCAAAGTGGTCCATTAATGATAAAAATACCATGATAAATGTCCTTTGGCCAAACCTTAGATTTCTATGAATTTAATATCAATTAATAATATAATATTGGTTTTAAAAACTCTTTTATGTCAATTTTGACACTATTTGGTATTTTATTTTTATGAAAATCATAATAAAATGATTACTTCAAAAACAGTAAATTAAGTAAATCCTAATATTTCATATTAACCTATATAATTCATGGAATTCATTAAAAGTCTCAAATTATATATATTTGGGTATTTATAATATCAATTATTTTAATATTTCACTAATAAGGTAATTACTGCAACATCATTGTGTCATAAATAAATTAAATTATTTCATTTCTAAAATTTATATATAAAATAACATTATGTAGAAAATTGTTTTAGATTTCTAATGAATATTTATATTTGAAAATCCAACATATATAACCCTATGTAAAATTTGTTTTTCTAAAAGATATATACTTATGTCATTTTTGTATTTACTTTAACTTAATTAATATAAAGTGTCATTATCACTTACAAGTGGATCCATGGGGTCCCAAAATTGACCCAAAGATGCACATGGTCAAACATGTATCAACCAATATGTTTAAGACATGATTTAGGGTAATTTATTATTATTATAATTTTATTTTGTTTACCCTTATTTACCGGATTTACCCTTTAACCATGGTAAATAAAATATTTACCGAAGTAATTATTCAAAATGTTTAAAAATAAAAGTTACCTATTTAAACAATTTGGACATCCTGATTCAAAATATGGAGTCCTTTTTTCCAAATTCAAAACACAGAAGTGGCAGAAATTAATTTAAAATTAATTCCTGCTGTCAAAACAAAAAGCGTGTTGTTAAGAGATAATAACTATCAAAAGATTGACACTTGTTTATTTATTATTTTTTAAAAAAACGTTGGGGCCGAAGCCTCAATTTATTATTAAATCAAATACCTCTTTAGACTGGGAAGAGGGTGAACCATTACATAGCCCGAAGGCCCAAGTCCAAGTGGCCTGCATATAGGGCTACAAAGCCCATTTTTTGGCACAAAGAACCCCTCGGTGAATAGTACTGCTACAGTACCGTGCAACTACAGTACTAGCTAAAGTACCGCATCCGCTACAGTACCCTGCTATAGTCCCTCCGCCGCTACAGTGCTGCCGCTTCTACAGTCTGCCGCTGCTACAATACTACTATAGTGACCTGCTACAGTGCTGTTACAGTACCCTGCTACAGTGCTCGGGAATTCTCCCCTCCCCTGATTTGATCTTGGGTCTTTTGGATGCCAAATAGGAGCCTAAACCACTAGGGTACAGGCTCGTTGGTATATTGACACTTGTTTATGTCCTGTTAAAATGTGAAATTATGTCCAACAACCAACATTGTATAAAATGGTAAAAATATATTCTAAATATACTTTAAAACCACTCAAATTAATAATTTATCACTATTAATTTTTTCGATTAAAAAAGTTGTTGTTAATAAAAATTTAGTAATTTTCACTATTCATCAAAATATAAAAGTTATCCGAAAAGTACCAAAATTTCATCCTAGGATAATTTCGATATTCCAAATCCAAAAATTAAGTCCATTTTGAAAGATAAAATTTATATAATTTGAAAATGTGGGTATTACTATTCATAACGGCTACATTGATTGGTCGCGGTGTGTTAGAATCTCGAAGTTGCGTACAACACACGCTAATGTATTATTCCAAGTGAAGCGTACCATGGAAGATTGGGGTGTTACAAATTATATTTATTTGGGTATTTATAATATTAATTATTTTAATATTTCACTAATAAATTAATTACTGCATCATCATTGTTTCATAAACAAATTAAATTATTTAATGTCTAAAAATTATAAATATAATACCATTATGTATGAAATCTTTTTAGCTTTCTAATGTATATTTATAATCGAATTTATCTTATGTATAACCATACATTTAAAATGTTTTAGTTATTAAACTTTGATTTTAACTCTTTTAACTCTTCTTTGAATTATATAATAATAAATGTCCTAATCTAATCCAAGTGAACCAAAATGATAATATTTTATTGCTAAGATTTTTTTTGGTCGATATACACTTGTACAATAAAATTAGGACATGTTTTAGGGTAATATTAATATCATTTTTACCCTTAAGTACCCTATTTACTTTTAACCATGGTAAATAAAAATAAAAAAGTTACCACTCAAAAAAAATTATTTTTATCTTATTGAACCACATTTCACTCCTTGATATTAACCGTGTCTCTCTGATTTTTGAAACTCCACTCACAGAAGAGGTAAAATTAAGTTTTATGTGAATTTACAAATTCTCATAGGAGATGGGTAAAAGACGGTAAAAAGTTCAATAAAATTTTCATATGTCTAAATTTATTATAAACTGATTCCAATGAATTACATTGAACTTATATAGGTATTAAGTATCTATTTTAACCTAAAATAAATTTAAATAAAATAAACAGTTATTTAAATAAATATCTGTTTTAACCAATAACTCAGTGTTTTTCACTATTCATCAAAATTTGAAAGTTTTCAGAAAAATACCCAAAATTTACCCTAGGCTAATTTCGATATTCTGAATCCAAAAATGAAGTCCATTTTGAAAGATAAAATTTATAGAATTTCAAAAAGTGGGTATTACTATTCATAACGGCTAGTTTGATTCGTCACGGTGTGTTAGAATCTCGAAATTGCGTACTATGCATGATATTGCATTATTTAAAGGGAAACGTACCGTGGAAGCTTGGGGTGTTACATTCTCCACTACTTAAAATAATATTGTCCTCGAAATTTCTAGAATATTATTGATTAAAAATACTCAGGTGGTTCTTCATCATAAGTTCCTCGGGTTCCCATGTTGCCTCTTCAATCTTATGGTTTCTTTATAAAACTTTTACCAGATGAGTCGTCCGGTTTATCAGCACTTGTTCTCTTGTATCATGAATCCTGATGGGATCTTCGCAATAAGACAGATCAGGTTCCAGTTCTAATTCCTCATAGGTGAGTACATGCATTGGGTCAGACATGTATTTTCTCAACAGTGATACGTGGAACAGATCGTGAACTTTGGAGAGATTTGGCGGCATTGCCCAACGGTATGCTACAGCCCTAATTCGTTCTAGAATATCGAAAGGACTGATGTACATGGGACTCAATTTACCTTTATTACCGAAACATATAACTCCCTTCCATGGAGATACCTTCAAGAAAACATGGTCTCCTACCTGAAATTTCAAATCCTTCCATCGGTTATCGACATAGCTCTTCTGCCTACTTTGAGCTACTTTGATGTTGTTTTGGATTACCTTTACCATATCTATAGTTTCCTCCACCAGTTCTGGGCCTACAAGTTTTCTCTCACAAATGTCATCCCAACAGGTTGGTGTGCGACATCTCTTTCCATATAATTTTCATATGGTTCCATCTGAATACTTGAATGGAAGCTATTGTTATAGGAAAATTACACCAGAGGTAAATATTGATCCCACATACCTTGAAAGTCAAGTGAGCATGATCTCAACATGTCTTCTAAGGTTTGAATAGTCTGTTCTGATTTTCCATCTTTTTGAGGGTGGTAGGCAGTTCTCAAACAAAGTTCATTATCCAAGGCCTTATGAAGACACTTCCAAAATATTGAAGTAAAACAGGGATCATGATCAGAAACAATCGATGGGGGTACTCCATGAAGTCTCACAACTTCATTAATATATATCCTTTCTAGATGTTCAAGTGCTAAATCATTCCTTATATCAAGAAAATGTGCTTACATGGTAAGACGATCAATAATGATCCATATTGAATCATTCCTTCTAGGAGTCTTTGGTAGTCCCATGACAAAGTCCATAGTGATATTATCCCATTTCCACTCAGGTATGGGAAGAGGTTGCATGAATCCTCCAGGCTATTTTCTTCCAGCTTTCACTTGTTGAAAAACTATACATCTGGACACAAAATTAGCAATCTCCCTCTTCATGTTGTCCCACCAAAAATGTGCCTTCAATTCTCTATAAATTTTGGTTCTCCCAGGGTGTATAGAAAAATTGGAACTATGAGAATCATACAACAATTCAGTTTTTAGATAAATTATGTCGAGAACACAAAGTCTCCTCCCATATTTCAAAATTCCTTCTTCATACATAAATTCACTCAATCTCCCATCATTCATAGCTTTAATCATCTTTTGAAATTCTTCATCATCGGTCTGAGAACTCTTTATCCTTTCAAGTAAAGATGGTTTGGAAACCATTTGATAAATTATCGATGTTTCACCTTCCATGATAATTCTCATATCCATCATCACTAGATCCATGAAAATAGGATCCCTTTCAAATATCATCACATTCAAAACTCCATGATTCTTTCTGATCAAAGCATCTGCCACCTTATTTGGCTTCCCCGGGTGTTAGTGTATCGTGTAATCATAATCCTTGAGTAGTTTCAACCATCTCCTTTGCCTCATGTTGAGTTCTTTCTGTGAGAAAATATACTTCAAACTCTTATGATCGGTTTATGTCTCACATTTTTCACCATGGAGATAATGTCTCCATATCATCAAAGCAATGATTACAGCATCTAACTCAAGATCATGAGTAGGATTGTTTTGATCATGAATTTTCAACTGTTGTGATGCATAGGCAATAACTCAATCATTCTGCATAAGGACACAACCAAGTCCTTTCTTTGATGCATCACTATAAATAATGAACCCATCATTCCCCTATGGTAGAGTAAATATAGAAGCATTGACCAATCTTCTATTCAGTTCTTTAATACATTCTTCACACTCTTTTGTCCAAACAAATTTAACCCCTATACGTGTGAGCTTCATTAAGGGTTAGCCAACTGGGCAAAATTATGGACGAAACGTCGATAATAACCTGCTAAACCAATAAAACTATGTACCTCGATTATACTCGTTGGTGTTGGCCATTCATGGATTGCTCTGGTATTTGAAAGATCAACAGAGATTGCATCCTTAGAGACAATAAGTCCATGAAAATAAATCTCCTGATGCCAGAATTCACACATGCTAAACTTTCCATATAATTCATGTCTTCTCAGAATCATCAATATAAAGTGCAAGTGATTTTAATGATCATTGTAGCTTTTGTAGTATACCAAGATCTCATCAATAAATACCACTACAAAGTCATCAAGATATTCCTTGAAAACTCTTTTCATTATATCCATGAAAATAGAGGGAGCATTATTCATTCCAAACGGCATTACTGCAAACTCGTAATGCCCATAACTGGTTCAAAATGCTGTCTTCAGAATGTCTTCCTTCTTCACACACAACTGATGGTATCCAGATCAAAGGTCAATATTTGAAAAGTATTGAGCTCCATGTAGTTGGTCAAATAAATCATCAATGCGAGGTAGGGGATACTTGTTCTTTATTGTTATAGCATTGATCTCCCTGTAGTCGATACATAACCTTATAGATCCATCTTTCTTTTCAACAAAAAGAACAGGGGATCCCCATGGAGAAACACTAGGGAGAATAAATCCATTATTACTCAATTCCTCTAGTTGTTTCTTTAGTTCAACTAATTCCACAGTGTCCATTCTATAAGGGGTCGTCGATATAGGCCTTGATCCAGGAATTAAATCAATGGAAAACTCAACTTCTCATTTTAGAGGATGTCTTGGTAAATCTTCTGGAAACACATCTACATGTTCTTTCACAATAGGTTCATCCTCTATTTGAAAATTCCATTCCTCACCCACAGTCATTTCATTATCTTCCTCCCCAATAATTGAATTTAGTTGAGCTGTTTGGGGTGGATCTAGATATGAATTAGGTGGTGAAGATTATTCTCTAAAGATAAGGTGTTCCTTATCATCATCATCGAAAATCATAACCTACTTATTTTTACAATAAATCATCACATCATGGTCTGAATGCCAATCCATACTGGGGATTATATCAAACTCAATAATAGGTTTGACGATGATATTAGTGGATAAATAACATTGATGTGCTCTAATGGGGACTGATTCACAATAATTTGTTGCAATGATACTTCTCTTAGGTGTTTTAACTGACAACTCCCTTGTTAAATCAAATTGGAAATATCTAATGTTCTTAGAAAACTGGAAAGATATGAAACAATGCGATGATCCATAATCAAATAAATCATTTTCTAAACTTGAGGAAACCATTAAACTAACTTCCACCACGTCTTTTGGAGCTTCTACATCAGCAGTAGTGATAACATAAGCATGGCCATGATCCCATGGACTTTTCTGAGGTAAGTTCCCCTGACTCTTAGTACATTCATTTGCATAATGTCCTCTCTCTCTACAATTATAGCATTCCACGTTGACAGCAACTCTCTTTCCCTTGCAATCATGATCTTGGTAGCCTTTTCCACCACACTTGTAACAGACTCCCATTCCCTTCAAGCAAGTACCAGGGTGTTTCTTCCCACATTTATTGTAGGATGGATAATCAAATTTTCCCTTCTTCTCTTTATTTCCATTTCGAGAGTGGTCAGAAGATCTCTTCTTCTCTTGCTTTGCTTTAAAGTCCTAAGACATAGCGAATTCCATTCCTATCCTGTTAGCACATGAGACAATATCTTCGTAGGATGAGAAAGATTGTGAGACTAATGCTCGATGGAGAAACGGATTTAACCCATCAAAGAAAGGATAAATCTTAATTCTTGGGTTATGTATATGATCTTCTTCATGCCTCGCAATCCTTGTAAAGTTAGCCTCATACTTCACGACATTCTCATCCTCCTTTTGCCTCAGACTCAGAAATTGCATTTCCTTATCTGCTCGATGGTCATGAGGAAAGTATTTTTCTAAGAAAAGCTCCTTGAACTCTCTCCACTCCAAATTTGATACTTCATCATCTTTCTTTGTGTTTTGTATCAATTTCCACCATTGATCAGCATCTCTAGTGAGGCGATAAACTGTCATGATAACTTTTTCCCTTTCACTACTCCCCAAAGCCAGAAATATTTTCTCTAGGGAACTTATCAATTGCTCAGATACTAATGGATTTGTACTCCCATTGAATGTTGGTGGTTTCTACCTCATGGAGTGATCTATCATTGATCCTCTACGCTGTGGATCCGGGTGCTCTATACGGGTAAGGTTATTATTCATAACCTGAGTGAGTTGTCCCGGTATGGTGATTAGCTGATCAGCACCAGTTTCATCACCAACTCGACTATAATTATCTTGAGTAGGAGGGAAATCCCTATATGGAGTTCATGCATTGATACAGTTTTTATTCCTTCCACTAGTCGCCATTTCTAAACAATGTCACAAACTAGATCAGTTTATGAATCAAAATACATAATTTTGTACTTGTAAAACACTTAACATAAATTGAACTATTTATAGATATAATCCATAATCATAAAAAAATCTTTTCTTTGAGGAAGTATATACTAATAAACCTCTTAATAATGGATTTTAATGAAAATGAGAATTATCATAAGCATATCTCCAGGGAGTGTCATAACCAAGAGTGCAGCAAGGCTCGTTGTCATGCAGTAGTTCCCGTTTGACTCTAGCTCAAATCAGTGTTTTCAGGTTTTACCCCTAGGTACATCTGTGCCAGAGCTGCCTCTACCTGATCGTATACAGACAGGGATGTATTTCTCAGAAAACTAACAAAATCTCTATAATACCAAAATTCTAGGATGTTCTTCTATACTAATCCTCAATGTCTATCTTAGGTCTATGTGCTCAAATTAAATTTTATCTAAATCTAGCTTCCATGGTTTGTACTAAACATCCTTTGATACCAACTGTAATGCCCCAACCCCAGTTACCCAAGGTCGGTTCATTATTACATAACATTTCCATGATCACAAAAGCTCATTTCTTGAAAGAATGATTTGTTTAGTAGCCTTGGAAACACTAGATACATTTATAATGTTTACATTACATCATAAAATAAAAACTACAACAAAATAGTCTCCATAGTCCAAAACTCATATCCTCTCATACTATCCATGCAGGTCATTCATAATTTAATTCTTCACATCCTGGAAAAAATAAAACATTGAAAGGGGTGAGCTCAGATTCCCAGTAAGGATAACAATATAGCGGAAACATTCATAAATAAGCATAAACATTTAAGGCAATGTATAACTAAAACAAAAGCCTTTTAAACATGATCCTTAGCATAATATGGCAGAAATAGTATAAAATAATGCCATTTACTTATTCACATGGATATTCTACTAATCGAATAATCACATGTAATATCAATACCACCTTTCATAATGATGGAATGCATAATGCTAGACTATCATAACCACGTAGCCAAGTCCTCGTGCCAAGACTACAAAAATGATTTTATCAAGGCCTCGTTCCAAGACACTAGTTTATCTCATGAGACCTACTGATCCATCGAGAAGCTATAGCAGGCTCCACCTGTCACTTATTAAGTCCAGTGCATTTCTCATATGAACAGGTTTAAACATAACATAAACATTTGTATTAAAACTAGCATACAAAATGTCAATACTTTCTCCATAAACATGAATGGTATAAAAATAACACATCCATAGTCAAACATATCACAAAACCTTCAATAAAATATGGAAGTTTTGTATCATAATAAATCAATGTAAAATAAACATAAAATCAATCAAAGGATGTTGACATAGATGAAATCAAAACTATTTGAGAGAAATATATCTTTTTTTGAAATCATTGAAAAGTCATATAATAATAAAAGAAAATATTTACTTTAAAAATATTCTTATAAGCTTTTATGTGAAGATTCGATGATTTTATAACGGTGGAAAATAACCGCACCCACCGTATAAGTTAAAAAAAGACATTCTTACCTTAATTTTGTCGAAAAGGTTAAAAAGGACCTTGTTTGGAAAACGACAGAAAGATTCATTTATAGAATTCATATAAAAAGTCAAACAAGGGTATAAATGAATTTAATACATATTCTATAAAATAGTAAGAATGTTTTGAAATACATTTTTAAGAAACATGGATGTGGATGATAAAGAGGTCCCAGAAGATAATTACATATAAACAACCTCGGATAATGAAGAGATTGTGAAATAAACCCTTACCTTGTACTTTTACTTGGATGAGGGTAGGTTAACATCATGTATAATGTCGAAATAATTTTTATTAAATTATAAATGAATAATATACATTAATATGATATCATATATGATCTTTTAACATTGATTTGTTAATAATATCTTAGTATAATCATCGTTCCGGGTGTTAACTTACTCGTTTTCTTTTATATATTTTGGTAGATAAGCCGTGTTTGTTATGGATAGGTAGTATCTTATTCATATCAAGAATGATATCAAGTCCTTGAACATTATTTTTAATCATCAAATCAGAATTATAATTGCATGGATATGATGGGGAATTAATCTCATCACGTTCATGGAGACGGTAGTCCTTACGTACGCACGTGTGACTATATCATTATTTTGATATTAAAATAATATATAACTAGATGGAATATCATATATAAAGAATTATTATCATGTTATTTTAATTATTTACATAAATTACATATCATTATCATACCCATCCAAATAATAATGTTTTTGAACAACAATTACACCACAACGTGCAGACGGAAAGTCGTACATACACACGTATGTTGACATGTCATTCAAAGGATGGATAGAATACTAAATATGGTTGTACCATATGTATAATAACATCACAGTATATAGAATATATTGGAGTTATTATTTTAGAAAGTAAATGACAAATAAATAAGAAGTTGAAGAAGAAAGGAACGTGAAAACGTGTGGTGAAAACATTACCTCTTCTTCGGGTTCTTCCTTTTGATTAGATCAAAAGGGATCCTTAGGTTGGCTTTATGATCAAAATAAGGCCTCTAGGTTGAAGTTAGAGAAGTTTAGAGAGTATTTGGGCAGGTTTTTTCCGAACCAAAAGGCTTTGGAGGTGTGAATAATTGGTTATAATTTGTGTACTTTTATAAGGGGGAGGAGGGTCTCTTTAGAAAAAACATAAAGTATTAATTTATAATAAATTAATATTGGGTTTCTAATGGAACAAAAGTGGATTATTCAAAGTATAAGGTGGGTATGGGTGCAAATCCTTTCAAAAAATAAATTTTATATTGGTTTGGGTCATTATATTAACCTTATAATTTAGTTTTAACTCTTCGTTAATTACATTGACATTTTCCATGTCACATTGTATTTTCATATTATATAGTTAATAAACATAATATATACATCCAAGAGACCCCCAAGTGGTCCATTAATGATACTCCTATCATTATATAAATCCTTTGGAAAAACCTTAGATTTTTAGGAATATAATATCAATTAATAATATAATATTTGTCTTAAAAACTCTTTTATGTCAATTTTGACACTATTGTGTATTTTGTTTTTGATAACATTATAATAGCATTATTACATCGAATAAAATTAATATAACCAATAATAATATGTAATATTAACCTATAAAATTATTTTAATTCATAAAAAGTCTCAAATTATATTTATTTGGGTTTTTATAACATCGATTATTATAATATTTCACTAGTAAGCTAATTACTTCATCATCATTGTGTCATAAACAAATTAAATTATTTAATGTCAAAAAATTATAAATAAAATATCATTATGTATGAAATAATTTTATATTTCTAATTAATATTTATAATAGAATTTATCTTATGTCTAACCCTATATTGAAAATGTTTTAGTTATTAAACATTGATTTTAACTCTTGTAACTCTTGTTTGAATTAAATAATAATAAATGTACTAATCTAATCCAAGTGGACCTAAATGATAATATTTTATTCCTAAGGTTCTTTTTGGTCGAGATAAACTTTTCCAATATAATTTGGACATGTGTTAGGGTAATATTAAAATCATTTTTACCCATAATTACCATATTTACTTTTAACCGTGGTAAATAAAAGTAAAAAGTTACTATTCACCAAAAATTATTTTGATCTTATTGAACCAAATTTCACTCCTTGATATTAACCGTGTCTCTTGTATTTTCTAAATTCCACTCACAGAAGCGGTAAAATTATGTTTTATGTGAATTTGCAAATTCTCCTTGGAGATGGGTAAAAGACGGTGAAAAGTTCAATAAAATTTTTATATATCTAAAATTATTATAAACTGACTCCAATGAATTACATTGAACTTATATAGGTATTAAGTATCTATTTTGAACTAAAATAAATTTAAATAAAATAAATAATTATTTGAATAAAAAGTTAGTTTTAACCAATAACTCAGTGTTTTTCACTATTCATCAAAAATTGAAAGTCTTCAGAAAAATGCCAAAAATTCACCCTAGGCTAATTTCGATATTCCTAATCCAAAAATGGTGTCCATATTGAATGATATAATTTATAGAATTTCAAAAATTGGGTATTACTATTCATAACGAGTAGTTTGTTTGCTCACAGTGTGTTAGAATCTCGAAATTGCGTACAATGCAAGCCATTGCATTATTCATAGGGAAACGTATTGTGTAAGCTTGGGGTGTTAAAATATTAATTATATAAAATTATTATACCAAAAAATTCATTAACCTTTCACCCATTAAGGGAATCGTATTTTCCCTCATGCGTATGTACAACTAACCGTCTCTTTGAAGAGATGCGACTCATTTTCTATGTCCAACTTTCAAGAATGGTTTGTAAATTTCATAAAATAAGAAAATATTACATTTATAAAATTAATATAATTACTAATATGATGTAACTATATCATATATGAAATAAATGTAATTTTAATGACAAAACATGCATGATAAAACAGGAAAATTAATGATCGAAATAATAATAATAATGATAATAAATATTTTTAATGAATGGGAGGAAATATGATAATAAGAGGATTATATATGGTATTATAAACATGAATTTGGTTTTTTATAAATTAATAACTTCCTTAAAGAAATTATTCAAGAGGTTTAATCACATTCAAATAAATAAAAGTGTGAGGTAAGGGATTTTGTCTAAATTTACTTTCATTGAGGAATCTTGTAATGTTATTACCCTAATTTCTTTTATATGGTGTATATACTGCTCATTTTACATTTAATATCATGAATGATTAATACTTAAGGGTATTATATGTTTCAATTTTATTTATTTAATCCACTGGGATTTTACATTAAAATTACTAAGTGGTAAATAATTTAATAAATAAATTTAGTTTCATTAGGTTATGTTACTTTTTAATTATCTTTGATATAATAAGATTATAATTTGAAAGTAATCTTTATTATATTATGTTTTATTAACACTTTTTATGTGGATTTACATTTGATACACAAAATCCATTCGTTGATTAATTATCTCTTCAACATTACGATCATTGTAGGGGTTTCTCATCTCAAATTGTCTTATGTGGGAAATATGATATGTTATACACCTATTTTCTTTTTTTATGAAGTGTATTTAATAAACATTTTAACTAATAAATAATTAAGATCATTATATTTTTGTTATTTAATGTATCATTTTATTTTATTCCTTTCATGGTGCTTTTAATTCAAAACATAACGAAGTAGTAAGGGTTTATTTCAAAATATCATCTTAATCATGATTTTTAATGATAGAATTTACATTGAAGGCCATTATTTTATAATTGTATAATAATGATATTTAATTTTATCCTATTATGGTTATTCATGAATATTTCAAGTAATTGTACCATTTTTCTCTCATTGTTACTTAAAATGATTGAGTTTTTTGTATAATAAAACCTAACTTTTTTTCTCTCTTCAGTTGAAAATATTTTTTCTTCAAAATCCATATTTTCTATAATGAATTAAAAAATATTAATATGATTTTTTGATTTAATTTTTAACAAAAATTGTTTTTTTAGAAGAAAAAGATTGAAATTAATCTTCCAGTCATTTTTCAAATAAGGTACTTTTGACTTTTCTTACAACAATGTGAAATGAATATTTATTTTAAGATACATAGCATAAACAAAACATTCTCACTTCCATGAATAATCAATTATTTTAAGCTTAATTTACAATTTTAAAATGATATTTTTAAATAAAATGGTTTTCCTGATATTTGGATGATTTTTATTTTTTAAAACTGATTTTCAAAGTGAAAATTGAATTTTCTTCATGAATGTTTTTAAGGTATTTTAATGGTATTTAAAATCATCAATGGAAACATACCTTTATTTTTTATATACTCCATTGGGGATATATTTTAATGAAATCATCCTAATTATTTCTTTGGATAGTTTATGATCATTTTATCTAGGGAATTTATTGACATTACCTTTTTGGATTAATTTTTGTAATCACTAACTTTACCTTGAAATATTCACTTTATTTTGATCATTGAACATTATATTTTCCCTAAATAATAATATTTTTTATCTTGGATATGCTTATTGATTAAATATAATATTATTTTTAAAAATGGTTTTTTACTTTTAATGTTGTTTAATAAGCATGGGAAATATTGATATTATATATTTTTAATTCCAAAAATATATTTATTTTTATTCCATATTGTTCATACATTAAATAAATCATTTAATATATGAGGAATAAATTAGGCATGCAGTGATGGGTGGGGCCTAAAATGATATATCCCCTCAATTCATTGATAGTATAATGAGAATAATCTGTAAGATAACATTAAATGAGCTTTTTCATACTTGTAAACTCTCTTGTGAAAGGTCTTGACAGTATAAATATCATGATATCTGAGATCATTATGTTTAATATTAAGAATTAACATAATTAATAATTCAATTATTATTATCCGTGAGTTTATTTTATTGATATCTTCTATGGATGCATTATGTGATCAAGTTATTGATTAAATGGAATGTGTGTTCAGTTATTTACCATTCCATAATAAGTATTCCTTATCTAATCATGATACTAAAGTTATTGATTAAATGAAATGTGTGTTTAGAATTTTACATTTCCATATTGATTATGAATAATTTATTCTGATTTATTTATTCATGATTGCTTCCGCAATACATAACTCTTACTCAGTATCTGATGTCAACATTTTTTTGTTTACTTTCCCTAGGATATGAAGAATTAATCTTAGAATGGGTTTAATGATGCATAATTTTTTGATTTAAATATATTTTACTTAATGTTTTCATATGTAAGGAAAGACTCAAATATATATCTAGTTTACCAAGACTACATAACTATTTAGTCCATTGGGATGTGATCGCTTATATCTAGAACCAATATACAAAAGTAACCAATGGCTATGGGATACCAAGGTCGGGGTCTTTATAGTTTTTGTCATAAAAATTTTATTATAGTCCATGAGAAATAGATTAATAAAATACATATATTATGGAACATAACCCTATCGGAAAATTTATGGATAAATATTGATGAACATCCTAGGGTGTTGGTAAGAAAGAGATAATATAGATTTTCTTAGCAATTCATCTCTGTCTAGATATTATAAGTTAATAGAGTTATATCATAGTAATTCATAGGGGTAATAACTCCAAAACGGTTACATTGGTCTTCGACTTGATTGTCACTTGGTACATGATAATTGGCCTTAATACACACCTAGTATGAAACTCTGGAAGATATTATTTGGATAATTTACATTTCACTACTCGAAATTTCGGCTATATCCATGGTTTGGAATCTTGGCTATAAGTCTTAAAGTAGTGGTTATAGGTTAGAGCCACAGTTTTACGAAACGTGGCTGGTATTGGCGTGACTATAGGGAAAGACCTAGAGCCATAGTTTTAAACCATGGCTATAGCCCTAGAGACATGGTTTGAACCATGGTTGTAACCCTAAATCCAAGGTTGGAACCATGGAAAAACACCTAAACCCATGGTTCAAAATTGTGGCAGCACCTTAAGGCACGTAAGGATGTAGCAACAGTTTGAAACCTTGGCTACAGGGCTACAACCATGGTTTGAACAGTGGCTATTGGTCTATTTCCCCAATTTAAAACCGTGGCTATATGGTTTTCCATTTCATAAAAAAAAACACCCCACCAACCCCCTGCAAATCCCCCCATATTGCACCCTTTCCCCCATGAAAATCCCCCCTCCACTCCCCCTAGACAGCCCCTGCATATCCCCCCCTCCATCTCTAGGAAGACCCCCCCCCCCTCCCAAGACCATAGACACCCCCCAAACAAACCCCCTCCCCCCATGACAAACCCTAGACACCCCCTGGACAACCCCACCCCCCCGGAAAGACATCCCCAACCCTGGACACAACCACCCTGGACCCCACCACCCCTGGAAAGACCCCCCCCCAGACCAGACACTGGACAGACCCCCTACAGCACGCCTTCCCCCTTGCAAATCCCCCCCCACTCTCCCTTAGACACCCCCCCAGACCCTGGACACCCCCCAAACCTTAGAGAGACCCCCCCCCCCCCCACAAACCCATAAGATAGACCCCCCACCCCAAGGATAGACCCTGGACACCCCCACCCTGGACAACCCCCACCCATTCCCCCCTGCCCCCCAAGATAGAACTAGGATAGACCCCTCCCCCCCCCACCCAAGGATAGACCCTGAACACCCCCACCCTCCCCCCCCCCCCACTCCTCTCAACACCCCCCCCCCCCTTCCCCATGCACCCCCTACCAGTCCCGCCCAAACCATGGGCACCCCTAGACCCTGGAAAGACTCCCCTACCTCCGAAATAGACCCTGGACACCCACCAGACCTTGGACACCCCCATCCCCTTCTGCACCCCTCCCACATGACCCCCCCCCCCCCACTCCTCCCTGCCACCACCCTCCTCCTTGCACCCCCTTCCAATCCCCCAAGACCCTGGACAACCCCTAGACCCTGGATAGACTCCCCCCAGGGACAGACCCCGGACACCACCAGACCCTAAACACCCCCACCCCCTGTAGCACATCCTCCCCCCCCCCATACAAAGCCACCCCCCCACTCCTCCCTGATACCCTTCACCAAGCACCCCTGTCAGTCCTGCCAATGCCCCCCTGGAAACCCCCCCCCCCACTCTTACTTTCCACACTCCCTTCACCATACACCCCCTTCTAGTCCCCCCCCCCAGACCCTGTACACCCCCTAAAAAATAGAGACACTCCCCTCCCCCAAGGATAGACCTTGGACACCACCACCCCCTACAACACCCCTTCCCCCATGCACCCCCCCCCCCACTCCCCCAAACCCTCGTCTTCCCATGAACCCCCATGCCAGCCCCCCTAGATCATGGACACTCACCGACCCTAGAAAGACCCCCCCCCCCCCCCAAGATAGACCCTGGAAACCCTGCCACCCCCTACAACACCCCTCCCCCATGTAAATCCCCCCCACTCCCCCATACCCCCTTCCTTCCCCATGAACCACATGCATGTCCCCCCATACCCTAGACAGACTCCCCTCCCCCGGGACAGACCATGGACACCCCCACCCCCTACAGTACCCCCCCCCCATGCAAAGTCCCCCCTAATCTTCCCTGCACCCCCTCCCTTCCCCATGAATCCCCCTTCCAGCCATCCCCCCCCCCAAATCCTATACGACCCCATGAAAAAAACTACACCAAATAGGTTTCAATATGGGTTTTCAACTTCGGCATTTTAGTCCATGGAATTATTCCATGAATAAAAATGGTTTGAACTACGTAATTAGTACAGGTATGGTCATGGGTTGACCTTGGAAATTTGAGTGTAATTCCATGGTTAATCCCATGATAATTATAGGATAAATCCATGACATTAAAAATATTAACTTTTAACTTCACCCACTATTAAACCATCGATCTTAGTCCCTAATAACACTTTCAAACCCATGGAAAATAGTCCCTATATCCACTATTAATAAACATGTGAATTTATTCCTACCCACCTATACATAATAACCTAATGATTCCATAATAACTTCACCTTGTAGTAGTATTCATTTCCTCTAGCTACGAGAAAAAAAACACCACCTTCCAAATAAAACTGAAGTCAAACATAATACAATATATATCATAAGAATTAAAACTATCTCTAATATAAACAATATAAAATTTTAATATCAATATCATCATAAAAAAAGAACTATTTGGTAAAATTAAATGTATAAACAAATAATAAAATGTACATATAAAATGTACCTCAATATCAGCATCACCATAACCATCATGACCCTCACCATCTCTTATAAAAACACCAACATCATTATCACCTCCTCTAAGAACAACACCACCACCTCCATCATCACGATCAATGAAATATTCATTGGTTTATGAAACGAAATCAGTAGAAATATTGAAGAATCATGATAAACATAATGCATACAAATGAGAACACATTTAATTATTGAAGACATTCAAAGTTTATGCGGTGATTCATATAATATCATTATGTTACCAATAAAATTCTAAACATAATTCATAAAAATGAGAACACATATAATTAATGAAAATCCCTAAAAAAATTCGTGAGGTATGCCCCTAGCTGGCAGCCCTCCCCCTTCCCTCTAACCCCTCCACCCACCCCATTCCCCTGCCCCTTCCCCTTGCCTTGCAGACCTCCCCTACCCCTTCCCCTTCCTCCCACCCCCATCCCCCATCGCCCCTCCCACTATCCCTACCTTGAAGACCTCCCCTTTCCCCCTTTACACTTCCCGTCCCCCTCCCCCTTCCCCTATAACCGGTTCAAAAAACTAGTCCCTAATATATGGGACCCCCACATTGAGTATATGGGGAAGTGTTAAACTCATAGAATAAATATCATCAGAATGCCAATGTGAAATCCTATTTTTCTATTTTTTTTGGTACGTAAAAAGAATGATCCTCCAAATATCCACTCTCTAAGAGGGTATAACTTTCAATCCACGCAAGACTAGTAATTTCCCAAAACATCCATTGTTAAAAAGGCACTTGAAGCATAAGGAATAAAGTTTTATGCTCAGTAAGGTGTTAATGTAGGGTAAAAGAATTTATATACTCAATAGGGAACCAATGAAATACCTCAAATCACAAGTGAATAACCAAGTGTAAGTGTGAACATGTATACTAATTAGCCTATCAAAATAAAAAAATAGAAAAATTACCAAAATAATATTAAAATAATTGTAAATTAGTAGTTGAAAGGAAAATAAAAGTTATATCATGTAACTCACTATACTCGAAAAATGAATATTGGAACTTAACTAAGTTTATCTTCTTCAATGGGGATTATTATCATTGTAAATATAGAGATATAGAAATATTTTAAGACATCTTTTCCTGGATAGGGGTAGGGAAATATTATAGACCATCCAACCTAGGTGCACTTCTGGATTCAGGTCCTAAGACCATCCCATGGAACAGGGAAGGATTATACAAAGTGGAGGCATCATCCCATTCCATGGAATAATTAAAGTTGTATTCTCATTTATAACTCAAAAACAAATCCCACATAATTTACATATACATAAATGGATAGAAAACATTCTTAACGATATATAATAACAAGGAAAAATATAAACATACCCTTTATATCATGATCATAATCAGATAAAAGGGTATTCTATGGATATGGTTGACATAAAAATGTAACAATTAGATAAGTAAGGTACCTTACATAGTGAAAATCCTAACTTTTGGAATTTATGACTAAAATATCCAACTTCTGAATTTTGTAAATTTCAGAAATACAAAGTCTGTTACACTAAACACTTAGAAACATATTAATAATTCTAAAATAGTAAATAGAAACATATTAATTCCATAGTAGTAAATAGATGACAGAATTATAAAAATATTAAACCATGAACACTAGAATACCAGATTAATTATTAGAATTAGAATGAAATATAAACCATGAAATACTAGTGAAAAATAGTTGACAAAATACTAGTAAACACACAAGAGCCACATAACAGCAGACAATAAACACAAACCCCTCCTTGAACTCCTACTGAAAACTACCAACTCCCTAAATAGAATAAATACTACAAAAAATATTAAAATAAGCCACAAAATAGGAGCCACAAAATTGAAAATGCACCGAAACACAAATAGAATTAATACTTGAAAATAGGAGGCAAAAAAACCCTCAAAGAAATAAAAACTACCTAAACAGAATAAATATTGCAAAAAATATTCAATGAAGCCACCAAATCGGATCCATAAAATAGAAACTGCATCGAAACAAAAACATAATTAATAATGAAAACTAGGAGACACGAAACACAACCCCTCCCCCCTTCTTGGACACCCCCTTCTAGACACCTCCATCCCACCTAGACCCCCTCCTTCCAAGACACCACCCTCCTGGACACCCCCTGCCCACCACCTCCTCACTGCACACTCCCCGAAGCCCCCCCCCCCAACCCTTCCCCTACCCCAAACCCATATCCCCCCATCACCCCTTCCCCATGAACCCCTTAACCCTCCCACTGCCAATCCCCCAACCATCCCCCACCCCGTGCTATTTTTCACTCCCCACCACTTCCCCTTTCACCCCCTTCCCTACCCCATTGCACCCCCTTCTCTGTAGACCCCCTGCAAACCACCACCCTCTCCCCCTTCCCCTATAGACCCCATGCACCCTCCCACATACCCCTGCCCCCTGCCCCCTTCCCCTACAGACCCCTTTGCACCCTCCCCTTCCCCCCTCCCCTGTAAACCCCCTAGACCCTCCACCTTGCCCCCAGTATACTCCCTACCCCCTCCCCCATACCCCTGCCCCCTCCTCCTGATCCTGCCCCTATAGACCCCCCCAACACTAGACCCCACTACACCCTCCCACCTTGATGCTAATAACACTCTGTCTAAAATTTAATCTATAAGAATAAAAGTGTCTGAAAAATCACTATAGAATGTATGTATGGTGTATGAAAAAAATTTCAAAAATTTTAGGATGAATGTGAAGATAATTTAAACATTATTATAGACTACATAAAAACATAAAATATAATATTTCTTGAGTTAGAATTTAAATTAAAGAACTTTGAAACCACTAAAGTCTAATACTCACTTGATGTTGAGAGTGGAAACTCTAACGATGTTCCTAATAAAATTCATACATCATAGAAGACTCATTATAGTAGTGGGATATTCCTGGGTAAATTAAAAGAATCATCCTCTTAAAATAATAACAATATGTTAACCCCACATTCTAATAAATATGTATATACAAATTTTACTATACCGAAAAGTGAAGGTTATAATTCTACATGAAGATGGGTGAATAAATATATTGTTAAATACACCACCTTAATGAAGATAGAAGAAAGAAGTAATGTAATAATTCTCCCATAAGGTAAAAATATGGAAACAAATTATGAAATATCCCCCACTAGTAAAATTATACTCAGTGGAAGAAGATTAGATATCATGGAAACTACTAGTGTTGGGGAATATTCATACCCCAGGACATTGACTATTGGAATAATATAAAAAAATATTTAAAAAGGATATGGATAATTTCATGGGGGTGAAGAATATGATTTAAGAAATATTTAGATAAATTTAGTATTAGTACATGGAAATGACTAAATAATTTCAAAAAAAACATCAATATCTTGGAAATTTCATTAGAAATTTTGGATGATGTGGTCATGGTGAAGGAGATTATTTGGTGAGAACTACCAAGAACAAATTCAGTAAAAATATTGGCAAAATGCCACAATAGTAGAAGAAAAATAAAAGGAAAATAGTTTGTAACACTACTATGCGTTGTTAATAAAATTAAGTTACAAACAAGGTTACACCATGGATGAAAGTAAAAGAAAATGACACACTAAATCAAAGAAGCATCTACTATAGAAGGAAAGGAAAATATTGTGAAATCTATAAGAAATCATTGAATATTAATGTTAATTAAATCTCTATAATAAAAAATTGAATCAATACAAGAATAACACAAGAAAATTGGAATGGTGTAATACATGTACAAGAAATAACTAAATGTTAATTGGAAGATACCATTTATGGGTAAATTTATGAAGGAAAATAATCATTTTGGTTGATGTAAGGATGTTTACCACACTCTAAAAAATTAATTTCAAGATTACATAGGAATTAGGAATTGATAAATGAAAAGATTATTTTTTTAATAAGGTATGAAGGTTACTATGAAATAAAAATAACAATGTAAGAAGAAAATTAAATATATTCCAAATGTTTTCATGGATGTATAGACAAAAAAAATTGAGTAATCGATGAGGTTGGATAAAAAAGAAAATAAGTATGAATGTTCATTTCTATAGTACATGAATAAGAAAACCCCACATACAAAGAATAAAATATAGAGGAAGAAGTATATGAAGTGTAAGAAGATTAATTACTAGATAAACATGGGTTATCACAAGAAGAAAGAGGAAGCGAACATGAAAAATGATTCTTAATTGAGTTAATAATATCAACCATATTACTCTAACTAATAAATAAAGGTAGATTGAACTTTTTCCTTGATTAGTTGTGATGTGGTTCAACGAAAAAGGAAATTTATGGTGATTAAGTTGCATAAGTGTTTACCCCTATAAAGGAATAAACATTAAATAAGGGGATTTTGGAGACCTAATGAAGTCTATATAAAGTATGAAAAATCCTAGAAAGATAATGATTCAGAAACTGAATTCTAATGTTATGGAAAAGTGAATGTTAATGTACCCATAAACTAAATCTATATATTATGGTGAAGAAATTCCCAATATATAAAATGAATATAATTGATGTTTCTTTCATATATGAGGAACGTTTTTCATTTATTCCCATTATTATATGATAATTGGTGATTTAGTAAAATGGGATAAAATTTATTAATTGATGAAAAAATGATTTCACAAAACGGTAGAAACCTATTATTTCATGTTTTATAAATTTTGATATGTCTATTTCAATGGATGAAATAAATTAAGATGAATGAAAAAATAAAGAATTTAACACTAAGAGATGATTTTTTAGAACATGGAAACCAGTTGATAGTTTTTTTAATAGTATTAATGTTTAACTATATCACACTTGTCTACTAAAAAAAGCATAGATCACATAGACTTAAATTTGACTGATTTGGGGCCTTTTATTTAAGAAATGGGTTGTTATACCTATCTCAATAAACATAATAGTCGTATTCAGTTCAATGGAAGATAATGAGAGAAAAAGAAAAAACATGAAGAAATATTTCCCTCAAATCAAAATTTCAATGAAAGGGATTTGAATTCAGATTAATAAGAGGAATGGAAATGTGAATGCATTTATCCCACAAAATTTGACATTTAATTTTAATCAATATGAGGTAGATAATAAGTCTTAAAATTTAAGGAATCATTGATGAGAATTTATATTGAGAATAAATCCAAAGTGGGAGATTAAAGTACCCAACAAAGGATCATGGTAACATTTTATATTTTTATCAATACATTACAGAAATAAAATTAAGTAATCTAAAGAAAATTCATTGTAGTAATTTAAGGAAAAGTAAAATGGAAAACAATAAGGAAAATTTGAGTTCTTAATGTTTTCCAATGTCATATTAAAAATATTAATATTGGATATATCTTACATTATTTTGATAAATTAGTCTAAATGTTCCATTATAGAAATACTCGGTTTTATCTTAAAAGTGAAAATTTGGTGTCTTTTATAATAAATACTAACTAAAGATGATGTCATGTATAATTTATCTAGTTTAGGACAAATAATAGTTGTTGTAGATTCAAAGGATGTTATATAAAGAACATTATATCCTAAAAAAAGCAACATATAACTTTGTTCAATAACTAAAATATACATGGAAACATCTTTATATTATATGATAGTTTTTACAATTGTATTCATAGTAATAATTGGTTTCATGGGAATAAAAATGAAATCAATTAAGCCCTGTCAAAGTAGCAGGGATCTCATCTTATTTTTTTCAAATGTTAAAGTCATTATCACCATCAAATTTTTTGATTTCGAACGTAGTTTTTAAAAAGTATACCATAAGATTAGATGTCTTGTTCTTTCATTAAGAGTTATGTATACACCCATAAAATATGACAAATCTCAATCATAAACTATGTTTATAAATATATATTTGAAATTAATATGAATTATTAATGTAAAATTGGATCTAATCAAATATAGTTGAAAAATAGAGGATATTTATGAAGTGGTAACCATAGATAAATACACAAAATCAATTACTGACAAAAGAAATAGGTTCGATAGAAAATAAAAACAAGTCTGGATTTGATACAACTTTGTGACGGGAAAGGGTGAAAAGACAAAAAGTAATAACATAAATTCACCTAAGGAAATGTATATGTATTTGAAAGTAGAATTACAATATAGTAGAATCTAAATATTCAAGATGAAATAATTTATTGAAAGAATTAATGACCTCATAATTTATGTTATTTAGTATTTTTGGACCCTACGTGCATAGCAAGAACACCACCCGGAATCGAGTATTTTAATTATATCAAAATAATAAACCATTATTGTATACAATGATAGATAAAAATCAACATGATAAAAAAATAAAACATTAAAATTAGATTAAATGGATTGCAGTGTTGTACACAAAGAGGTCTTGTTTTCTATAACACATAATGTTCTTTTCTGTAGGATGTTCTGATACTTAAAACTTATGGAGGGTAATGGTGATCACTAAGGTTCTAATATTGTCTAGAAATAATCTCACTAGGGTACTCATACTAGTGTTTTATTCACTCAATAATGTTTTCATTGAAGATCTAGTTGTTTACAACAGAGATTAGAATGCACTTTGACTTACCACTGAGGAGGAAGATCAACCTGTATAAGGTTTCAGTTCTAAAACATAGAGAGGGAAAAAAATATCTCAGAGGATGAGTGAAAGTGTATGATGAACCAATAAGAGGGAAATAGGTTATTAATTCCCCCTAACACATGTTGAAGCTTTTAGAAGCACACCCTATCATAGCGCACCATGAGACCATGCCAAACTGAACACCACATAGTGCACTCAGACACCCTAGATAAATTTATGGTGTAGATTAATTATATGATATGAGGGATCAATATTAGTAAAAGATCCATCCTGGATCAGTGAACTAGAAGATATATGGAAAAAATTCAAACATAAGGTCATGGCCCTAAGGGGAGTCCCACACAAGAATTAAATGACCAAACAGAGAGAATAAGCCCAAAAGATCAAATTTTGAGAAAATTAAATAAAAGCATAATTTTTTCATTCATGAAACTAATTTTTAAAAATCATATTAATAATATGTACAATTCAATATGAATATAAAATATCCAGTATAGTAATTCACATAGAATATTGTGTGTAAAAATACATGACATTTATAAGGAATAAGATGATTTTGAATTATATTTTTGGAGATATATTTTATGTTTGTCCGATCATTAAGAACAATATAATTGTGTGATTTTCATAAAAAATGAATTTATAATTAAAATGAGAATAAATTAAAGAATATATATTTGTATAAAAGAATAAAAAAAATTGACTGATATTGAGGAAACTTTTGCCCATGTGATTTACGTAGAATCATATTCATATGAAATTTTATTAAAGTCTATGAAAGGAAGAATGCTTCAAATAAAGTCAGAAACATTAAATTTATGTGAATTCAAAAAATAGTTAAGATAATTTAGAGCTATATGATCAAATTTAAATATCTCCAACGGAATTTGGTGATTCTTTATATAATTTAATGAAGCTTTTGATGGTTGAATCTGTATTTTGTGAAGATTTGAGTTGACTCTAATATTTTAAAATATTTATTAATGGAATAAATAATTTATCCTTAAAGTTAGTATATATTAAATCCACATAAAACTCGGTAAAGTTATCACTATAAAAAGTGATGATTTTATTAAAATAAAGATGTTTTTTATTAGAAGAAAACACTTTATGACAACTACTTAAAATAACTGAACAAAACATTAAATTAAGTCTATGACTAGATCTTTTAGGGGAGATATATTACACTCAATGTTTTCAAAATGAAATTAACATAATGTTTCAAAAATTATTTTAAGACCAAAACATTTGGTTCTAAATAAGAAATTGAGAGCTCCAAATTTATGTTTACTGGAAGTAGAACATGGTTAGTGTGCATGGAATCTAGTGGAAGTTGATGTTACAGTTTAAGTGCTATTTATGTTTGGAGGAAAAGTGTAAGCTAATTTGATTTTAATAATTAGTGGTTGTGAGAATTTATTTATGGGATGCACATTGGGGTTAAACATAATAACTTACCACAGAACTCATAATTGATAATGAAATTATTATTTGAAAATTATTGACTCAACCAGGGTCTAAATAGCAAGTATTAGGATCTCCAATTGACATAAAAAATCGTAAAAATCAATGTGTTATATTTACTTTATAATATATGTAATATATATAGGAAAATGTTATATGTATGATTCCTAAGATCTATACATCCTAACCCCTTAAGGTGACTGTATGATACCATAATACTATTAATTGGTATCAGGGTATAGGGTTTATCTGATAGGATCTACAATTTTTTATCAATTTTTTCCACCAAAGTGTATGTAGTATAGATTTAGAGAAATAATTCTTTTGAGAGTTATAGAATAAACTAAGATCCGTTAATAGATATATTAGGAAGTTAGGAAAAAATTAAAGTTCATTTATGATACTTTTGTTAATTGAAACATTGATATTTTTCCTAGGACATTGACGAACTAGAAGAACAAGGAAGCTCTGATGTTAATAATGTTAGGTACATGAAATCTGAGGATGGAGTATCAATGACCATCAAAAGATAATGTGATCGATATCTGTTTTGAAATATTAATCCAAAACCATCCACTTTGAGATGAATTATTCCCTTGTTGTAGTGAGTATGAATCCATTGAAATAATTATGTTTATATAATCTAAAATTAAAAATCATCTTACGTAAGTCGATATTGAGGATGACATGCACATAATTTTATTATTCAAGGAACATAATGAATTAAAATCATATCTTGAGAAGGAAACACAAGAAATAGAGCAAGTTTTGATGATGAAAATAGGTGAGCCAAAAACTCTTACTAAAATCAAAGCAATAAGAGAAGAATTGGTATTACATGAATAATGCCAAAAATAAACATACTAGCAGTGCACAAAAAAATTTACAAACGAAATAAATCCATAATTCACTTAAAGTGTGTGTTTTCTCACTAATTCATCATCACTTTCACAAGTATTTTCACAAAAATTCTAGGTTCACACATATGAATTTATTAGTCTCATATAAGTACATATCCTTTTATGGGTGATGGTTTTAAACAAAAATGACAATAAGGACTCTAAATCAACCACGGTGTTTAACTATTTCACAATATTTACAAAATGCACTTAATAAAACCTTCAAATTCCGATAAATAATCATCACATTGAAATAATAATAAACTGGTAAAACATGTAAAAACACTACATCCCCATAAATTTCATTTAATTATATATCATTTCCATCCTTAGTTAATACTTCCATCCACCTAAGGAAAAAATGAAATATTATAGTTGAAAAGATGAAAAAAATAGAGAATAATAATCCCATACTTGGAAGTAATATTCAAATAAAACCAAACCAAAAATAGGGGGATATATGAACAATTGTCAATACATCAAAATGATGCAAAATTCTAAAAAAAATAAAGGATGAATAGGGGATATGAACATGAATAGAGTCATAAGTCGATAATATTTTGATAGAATAAAGGGAAATTCATATATCATGAATGAATTCCACATTTACATGCTTGAGAGGTGAGATGTTACCACGAAGGCGATAGGGTTTCCTTGTTCAGTGACAGTGACGGGTAGCATCGCGAGGGGGATGAGGATGGGGAAACGTCGAACATGCCATACGAGAACCATCGGGGGATGAGGATCGGGGGAGGAGAGGTCGTGAAGGACATCAGGGAAGAAGGGTCTCCGCCAATAGTAGAGGTTGCCACCGAGAGTAGAGGACACCGTCGAGAGAGGAGAAGTTGCGAGGGTGGAGGAGAGTAGCTGAGAGGATAAGTCGCGCTGAGAAGAGAGGGCTTCCGAGAGATAAGAGGTCATAGGTATATGGTAGGTCATGATGGTTCAGAGATTTTATATAGTCATGGAGTGTTTAGAAACCATATATCCATGGGTTATAATTAAATCAATGGATATAATCTAACCTATATCCATAGATCACAGAACCATGGCTATAGATCTGTGGCTATAGGTCATTTTTCAAGTAGTGTTTTCATTACAAACCATTATAACGGATTTGAATTGATGTTCAAAATTAGTGACCAAGATTAAACCTAAGGTTGTAAAGATTTAAAATAAGGTTTTATAATTTATATGTTTTATAAATGATTCTCCAAAATTAGGATTATTGTTTCTCATGCTATGATTTTGGTTTTTAGACAATGGTTGGAACCTGAAGAAATCATGTTAACGTTGAATATGATGGAAAAGTAGTGACTATGAACACCCAAATGGTATGATGATATGAGTTAAAGATATCATTATTATGCCTAATCCTAAATCAAGAAATATATTTAAAAATATTTATCTAAAACAATAATTAGACTCACCAAAGAAGATAAGGATAGAGTCCACTAAGAGCTCGAGTGGTGGAAACCATGGAGGAAAAATATCTTGTTTTCCTTCATATCAAAAATTTAGTAAGAGTCACCCAATAAAATGACTCAAAGTAATTTGAAAATTTTTTATGTGTGTAAAATAAATTTAGAGAGTGATTAATTTCCAAGAAAATGTGAGGAGTTAAGTTGAGGGAAATAAATTTCATCCGGTGAATCCATTTACAGTTCATTATCCTGAGTGTGGGGAACCTGGTCATTCTAGGATTCATTACCCTCTTCTAAAGGTTAACTCGTAAACAAATGAAGGACCTATATTGAATTAAAAAGATTTGAAGTATTTATTTATTTGGATTCAATAATTAAATGTAGAAGTATTTTAATCAATGGTATTTTTGTTATAATAATCATGAAGCATATAAGGATTGTGTTAATTTTTGAAAGAATATATGTATTCTTATAATATTAAATCTAAAATTAATTATACCATCATAGATTTAAGATTTTAAGATTGATTATAAATGTAATTCCTTAAACAACCCTTTTTTTATGTATTATGTGATTTGATTTTATCATGATTTAGGATATTTTCAGACATTTATGACAGTATAACACATTGGTTTAGTATATGAAAAAGTTATTTACCGAAGAATTCAAATAAATTTTGTTGAAATAATATTAAAGGTATTTTTAACATTTAAGGTTTATATTTTCATTGATTGTTTGGTAATTACAGGTCATTTCAATTTGGGAATATTATAGGAATTTTAATAATATAGTTTTGTAAAAAGGAAAACCCGTATATTGGGTGATAAGCCATTGCATACACAATGTTGTGGGGATTAAACCCATATCTAAAGTGTGAAAAGGGTGCATCTCCTACCACTATCATACATGATGTACTAGTTAATATTACAATTTTTTAAGTTAAAAATAATTTGGATAATTATTTAGTTGAACTTTGAATGTTATTGTTGAGGTTTATAGATTAATGTATTATATAAACTTGTGATAACAATTTTAGTATTGGTAAATATTTAGAAGTATAAGGAAATACATTTGACTATTTTATGGATATTATAATATTTTAAAATTAAATTTTAGTTTTGGGGGCATAAGAATTCATTCTGGATATTCCTTTTTTAGAGTAAGAGATGAAGTGGGTATTGATCGAAGCATAGCCAAAGAGTGAAATTGTTCTTATAAAATAAAAAGATATCAAGTAATTATATTTCCTTATATTCGTAGACAGAAAAATAATTACCTAATATTTTGAAAATAATCGTAAACTAAAATTTTATCCTATTACATTCAAATCAGTTGAATTAATAGTCATTTACCTCATCATAGGTTTAGTGGTCATTAATATTCTCTTGATCATTCACTTTCTTTTGATATATGATCTCTATCACTCTCCAAAATTATTTATTATTTTCTTCTATGTCCATATTTTCACTTCTCACAAATTTTATCGTATATAGAAAACTAGTTATATTTTGTTCTATATGACCTTTGTATTTCACTTTCCCACTTTTAAATGGAATTTTTATTAACCCTTTTTACAATGTGGGTTTAAACAACGGTATTCTCAAATATCAAACCCTGTAATTATGGGTACACGTTTAAAATTTTATCATTGAATTTATTGAATATGGGGATAATGTAACACCCTAACACTTAAAAATAAGTACAATATGTTTCATAGCGGTTACGATATGCAACACCGAGCCTAAACTCACCATGAGATACCATTTCAATATGATTGTTAATATGTATTTGATGAATTGGTGGTTGTGAATAAGATTGAAAAAATATGAAATATATATATAGAGTTCATAATAAATACAATTTTTAGAAATATTCTCTGTAAATAATAACTAATTTTTTTAGCAGTCATTTTTCTCTTTGAAATACATATTCTTCAAAAACATTATTTTATTTTTTGTTTTATGTTTGGAAGTATAATAAAACTATAAAAAATTTAAAAAATTTATTTTATAAAAATAATATCATTTTTAAAATCATTTTAACAAAAATATCTTTGTTTAAATTTTTTCAATTTTTCTAAAATGGTTGATTTTTCAGTGAATAATGAAAAAAATTTATTTTTCAAATACTGATATGTATTTTCTTTAAAATAATAAATTTAAAATTACCATTATGATTTAAATTTGATTTAGAAATTTAATAATTATTATATATTTATATTTGATCTGATTAATTACATTTGAATCATGTTTATGTCAGATATTAGTATAAGTTTATTTTTACACTTACAAACACATTTTTCTTAAAACTATTTTTAAATAATTAATGTTACTCCCTTTTATTTAATTAAAATAAAAACTAATAATGAATTATTTTAAATTAAATTTATATATTATATAACTAAATTTATTAATTTATATCCATACTGTTATGATCACCCGCCATATATTTAAGGAAAGATCATATTATTCTTGAAAATGTATTACCTAAAAAACTATTTTTCGACATGGTTTTTGGGTTTATTTTAGAATAATTTTTTCAAATTATTTATTTTGAATTTTATAAAATGGATTATATAATTTGAATAATAATAATTAATATTATATAATTTATTCAATATAATTTTTTATTATAATTATTATTAAACACGGTAAAATTTATTTACCAATGTTAATGGTAAAATTGGGTTTTGCACGTTTCATGCGCTTATGTTAAGATTAATTTTCCACACACATGGAATTTTTATTTGATAAATTGGATTTTACAATAATAATAATTGGTCCCAAATTATCAAATAGGGATTAATTTATTCTATTCTTAAAGTATTAATTACCAAAGTAAAAAAAGTAGTTACTATAGTGAAACACAAAATGGTGCAAGTAAATAAACATAGAAGATAAGGCAATAACATGTTTATTTTTATGTTTTGTAGGTTTTTATCAACCTTATATTACCACCAATCCATTGTTTTTCTATTTTATAATCAATTGGGGAGAGTGTGACTTCTCATTGTTGAATAGTTTTGGGTATTTACAAAAATTCCCCTCCTTAATTATAAATGGGAACACCCTCCCCATTCTTATTTACACCAATAAAGACATTTTGATTGAAAAACACCAAAAAAAATCTCTAAGAAACATAATTATACACATTTTATAGGTTTTGTTTTTACCAATATGCCACCCCTAGGGTCCTTAATAAGATATCTAAGGGAGGTTGTTCAAAGCAAAGGTAATTGCCTTCACTGAGCTCTTTCTTTTTAATTATTCTTTTTCCACCTTAAATTATGTATTAAGTCATACAATATAATGATAGAATTATATAACATATTCTTATATTTTATTTTATTTATGTAATAATATGTATCAATCTCCTCCTCCCTCAAATAAGAAACAAAGCCAATACTCTTGTGTATGGAGGACTATTGTCACGTGAACTAATGTAATTTGTTTTTTACCATAAAATAACCTTGATACTAATAATAATGGAAATAGTAAATATATATTATAAATATTACATACTATTAATTTTTTTAAAAATAATATAACATACACATCCTTACTCGTTCAACGATTAAAGGAATGATATTGTTTCTTGTGCATATATACAGCCTACCATCTCCACGAAGTGATGTGAAACACTTTCCATGTCCAAAATTCAAAAATGGTTATAAAAATGAATTTGATAATTAAATATTATATTTATAACATAAATTATATTTTTATATGTTAGATCTATATCCTATACATAGTAACCAAAACATTCTTAACAAAACAAGCATGAGAAAACAAGGCAATTAACACCCGAAACAATAATAATAATAAAATATTGCTAACGAATGGATGGTAAGATGTTAAAAGAGGATAATATATGATATTATAAACATGAATATTATTATGTTATAAATTAATAACATGATTAAAACCATTATATTGTATTTTGAAGTGCGTTAGACCAAAATAAAGCGTAACGTAAGATACTTAGTCTAAATTTTCATTCATATAGACATATTATAATGTTATGCACCTAATTTCATTTATGTGGTGAATATAATACCCCATTTTCAATTTAATATCATTAATCTTTAATAATTAATTTTATTTTATGTTTTAATTTGAATCGCTTCATTGAAGGGGATTTGACATGAAAATTACAATGTGGTAATGAATTTCCTAACTCAATTTGTTTCATTTGGTTATATTACTTATTAAATTTATTTGATATTCTAAGATTATGTGTGTAATAAATTATAATTTTATTATGTTTTATTTTAAATTTTTTATATGGATTTAAATTTTTTGTGCATAATTGATTCATTGATTAGTTCTCACTTTAACTCTATGTTCATTGTAAGGGTTTCTGATCTCAAATTGTTTTTTTTGGGACAAATGTTATATAATACACCTATATCATTTTATGATGTGTATCTAATACTTATTTGATATTATAAATCATTAATCTCTTTATATTAATGTTATTTAATATTTCATTTGATTAAATTCCATTCATGGGGCTTACGATTCAAAAGTTACCAAAGTGGTTAGGGATTATTTCACAATCTCCTTTTAATCGGGATTTTTATGCTTAAATTTATATTGATGTAAATTAATTGGTCGTTTTATAATAGAACCGTTTAATTTTATTCTGCTCTAGCTTTTCATGAACTTTTAATGTAATAGTACCATTTTCCTCTCTTTGGAATATAAAATTTTTGAGAATATTTTTTAATAAAATATGACTTCACTTCTATCTTCGGTTGAAAATATTTTTTCATCTAAATCCATGTTTTCTAAAAATGTTTTTGAACAATGTTTTAATACATTTGACTAAATACTTTTTTACACATAAATTTATTTTTTAAAAAAAAAATGGAATATTCCTATTATTTTCATAAAAATAATCTTTTGACATTTTTTAATAGAATGTGAAATGAATCATTGGTTAAACGTACTCAGCATAACCGGAACATCCCACCACCATGACCACTCAATTATTTAAGGATTCATTTAAAAGATTGAAATGTTATTTTTAATGAAAATGGTTCTAAAAATATTATGGAAATACATGGGTTTTAAAAGTGATTTTCAAAGTGAAAAGTGTATTTTCCTCAAAAAAAATCAAAGGTCTTTTAATGGTATTTCTAATCATCAATGACAAAAAAAATCATTTTCACTACTATAATTTGAGGTATTTACGATGGGATCCCTTAGCAAATGATATTTTTCAATGGGGTCCCATCGCAAATATCCCATTGAAGAAAATAGCGTCGAAAATATTATTGTGAGTGATGGGACGATTTCTCATCGCAAAAAGTTCTCCATTTTTTTATAAAAAAGCTTTTTCTGATGGGCTTGTTTTCCCATCGCAAATAATTATTTGAAAATATATAAACTATTTGCAATGGGTTCCCATCACAAAAGGTCTCATCATAAATACTCTATAAAATAGAAAATATATATTAAATAAAATTATGATAAATTAATATTAGTAAATAATAATAATATAAATATTATTAATATAAATAATATTATATTATATAATAACACTACTTATATTAATAATATAGAAAAATTATATTATTTTAATATTAATAATAAAATAATACTAATAATATAATTTTTTTTATTATTATTAATATTTATGAAAAATAATATTATTAATATTATTAAATTAATACAAAATTATAAAACATTAAAATTCTCAATATTTGTAAAAAATGTAAAATAATAAATTATTATTATTATTATTATCACTGAAATAAGAAAACATTTAAATAATAATAATAATAATAAATATTAAAATATTAAAAATAAAAAAATAAAAACATAAATTATGTAATATTCGCACCAATATAAAAGACAGAAACTATAAATAGTTAATATGAAAACAAATATTGAATTTAAATATTTTGAACATGAAAAAAAATCACTAGAGTAGGTGGTCTTCTGGAAGAGGTGGAGGAGCTGGAGGATATGGTGGATGATACTTTATTCCTAAACTATAAGTCAGACATCACATGTACTCAATATACTCATGCTGCTACTGTTTCCATCAACACATCTTCTCCTCATACTACTACTGCTATCATTGACACTCCTCCTCATGTTCTTGCTGATGTTGACACATCTCCTCCTGCTCCTTACGCAAACTCTCTATAAGCTTACTCTGAGCTCGCAGCAACACCTGATACTATGAGGCAGAAGATGATGCCTCTCTATTAGATCTTCTCAAGCTAAATGCCGACATCCCAATAGTAGAAAAATAAGTCTCAGGAGTCAATCAAAGACGATACCAACTACTCAGCCCTTCTCGAAGGCATACCGGGTCACCTGCATCAATGTCGCCTCATCGAAATGGTGGGAACAAGTCTGATCAATCATCTTGTCCTTACTCTTATCATGTGTTTGAGAGGCCTCGGCCTCATATAACTCCTTCAATTCCAATTTGAAATAAAAATAGTAAAAATATTATATGTAGTTAATTATCAAAATTAAAAAAAAAAATCTGACCATAATCTGACACTGGCGATCACCTATAATCCCTCTAGTGGCTAGACCACTGTACATCCTTCAATTAACATTGTACTCTTTAATATCGGGCTGCTAGACTTCCTATATGAATATAAAATAAACGGTTTATATTTAAAGTTATATAAAATATTTAAAATAGTACTTACCATATTCTCTATATGCACACTAAATGTACGACTACTGGCTCAATGTGTCACCTCATTTCGCCCCCAGTTCTGTCATCCCAATGAAGAACTCATCTGAAATCCACCACCCAACCAGTGTAAACTTAATTCATCCCAAACTTGAGATGAAATTTAATCTATTCAGTGGGATCTACATGACTCATTAAATACTATCACTCCATTTTTATTCATGGTTGTCCACCTCAAATTGTGCAAGAACTGATGAAACGATCACGCATATACACCTCCCATGTTGCGTGGATAGTGTCCCAAATTCTATCATTGAGGGGATACCATAAACCCTACAAATAATTTATAATATCAACATATTAAAGATTTAAATTTTAAATTAAATGTTATTTATTTATGTACCTGAAAATGATCAAACATTCCAATTTGTACTTCAATTGGAATATGTTCCCATGTGATACATGGCTAAGAAAAAAATTTTGCAAGATAGTGCACCCCTGTCCAATAGCTACATGCTCAAAACTGTGAAAAAATGAACAAATAATCAAATAATTAGGATGTAAATAAATAAATTAATTCTACGTAAAAAAACATATTACCATATCTCCGCGTGTGTGGATCAAAGCCAAGACATGGACGTCACTCGGGGATAGGGTCAGAAATCATCAGTCGTGCAAGACCACACCTGCTATATGTAACCCTTGAACCGCCAGAAGGCTGAGGGTCAAATGCTCCCAAATCCTCTTCATCCAAAGGTAGCTCAAACTCCTTCAACTGACAAAATAGATTATTTCCCATCTAAAAAATGATTGTTGTTAGAAAATAGTTGAAAATAACTATTATATATATATATTAGTAATGATTATAACCATCATTAAACTCTTTCAATGTTCACCTTCATCCTCATTTTCATATATGATGATGTCAAAGTCTTCATATTCCTCCTCAGCATCATTAATATACATATGAGTTTCAGTTTCATCGTCTCTTTCCATTTCAAATTCATTTGTTACATCATTAACATCATTGTCACTGTAAACCCTTAATTGTGGGGTGTAGTTATTGATATTCAAGTATCTTTGTGAAAAAGATGGATTTTTGGTAGTCTCTTGAAATATCAAATTCCTTTCACTTCAATGAAACTATATTCACTTTGAATAAAATGATTTTCCTGAAATTTGATTTTTATTATACTCCACCAATCACTCAGGTCTCTTGAAGTAGCACAATACATTTCATAATATATTTAATGTGTGTAATGGGAAAGTAAAAAATGGTTCATTTACTACAATAATACTTTTATAATTAATATTAATGATTCCATGAGTCGGACGAACAAACAAGCCTCTCTTAGTATCCTACCACTGACAATTAAACATCATTATGTAATTTTGTTCTAGATTACACAGTTCAATAATTTCATCCAACATGCTGTAAAATTCAATATCAGTTTCACTATGATAAGATCCTCTCAATAAAACTCCACTCTTCATTGTTTTTTTATTCTCTATAAGCATGTGTATGAAATTGAAAACCATTTTCCACATATGCATTTTAATTTTAAACCATTTTGGATTGTGGGAAACACAATATACACAATCACTTATATATTATATCAGCATGTTAAGACACCTGAATGTTTTTTAAACAACTATCAACATTATAAATAATAAACATAATTTATATGTTAAACCCTCAATAATTTATGTTACCAATTTTTTAAACCATTAAGAAAAAAAAGACCGGCATTCTTCAAGAGAAGCTTCTGTAATTTGTGGAATATGTTTCTCGATATGATTATCATATAACATAAAATAAAATATGTTTAATTACTCTAACATAAATTATAGAATAAGTTATAGAAGCAATCAGAATACAAACAACGTCATTCCTTCAGAGTTTAGTAGAACATATGTATGATCTTTGTGCTGTTTATCATCTGAAATCCATCGTTCATGAACTCCACCGAAGCCAAGCTCAAGCTGATTAAAAATTGATAATTGATTTCCAATTTCTTCATCAACATTCCCCTCATTCCATCCCATGTGGTTTAGTTTTGAGGGATATTCATATTCAAAATAATGAGAGCAGAAAAAAGAAATTTCCTCTTTAAAATAAGCTTCAGCAATTGAGCCTTCAACTAATGTTTTGTTATATACTTTGTTCTTCAAATTTTTCATGCATCATTCGACTGGGTACATCCATCGAAAATGTATGAGACCTTCACATTTTTATTCATGTGGAAAGTGAAATATCAAATTTTCCATTGAGTCGATGAAATCTTGAAGAAAGATTTTTTCCAGTTTACATATAACTACTACAACATATTATTCTAATTTCCTTAGTGTGTCGTAGTCTGCACAAATATCTCGAAAGAAATATGATACATTTTTTATCGAATCCGAAATTATATAATTCAACAAACCTATTAATACAAAATTCTTTCCATTATTACATGACAATCATGACTTTTTAATCTGGTAATATGACAATTCTAAACACATCTACCCAAATTAGAAGAATAGCTATCTGGAAGTCTCAATTCTTCAATCCACTAATATAATAATAGGAGACTCTCTATCTATAGTGTATAAGTTTCTTTTGTCTTTGTTAAGCACTGTGATCTGACATTTTCAAATAGTTCAAGTTCTGGTTTCCTGCAAGTTTAGGTAACATCTAATCATGCCTTTAAATTATCTTTGGTCTTACCCGGTGTATCCAAAATTGTGTGAAATAAATTATCAAAATAGTTCTTCTCAATATTCATGATATCGAACATGTGGAAGACCAATAAATTATACCAATATTAAATATCCCAAAAAATTCTCTGTTTTATCCAATTGTGTTCATTCCCAAAGCCATGAATTTTTTTTGGTTTATTTTTTGTCCAAATGTGATGTGAGTTAATGAAAATTCAACTGATTTTAACTTTGTACCTCAGATAATATTTGGAGTTCTATCCCTTTCAATTTTTCCTTTCTTAAAATGGAATCTGTTCCTCTGAAAAAGATGACCAGTTGGAGGAAATCTGCAATGAAAGTCAAAATAGAAAGGTTTTTTTCCATTGACGAGCATAAATGTTTTTTTGTCTCTCATATAGTAATGGAATGATTTTGGATCATGTGTACTCTAGCCGGATAACATGCCATATGTTAGGAAGTCACTAATTTTCCACATAAATGTAGCTTTTATTAGGAAATGTTGTTTCACATAAACATCATATGTACTAACCCCATTACTCCATAATGAATTTAACTCATCAATCAGTTTCAAATAAACATCAATATTATTTTTTGGATGTCATGGGATTAATAAGGTCAAAGAGATATAACTCTCCATCATCAACATCCATGGAGGTAAATTGTATGGATTTATAAAGATAGGCCAACAATAATACTGACTACCATAAGAACCAAAGTGACTGAAACTATTAGTAGAAAGAACCAATTGCACGTTCCATGATTCTAAATCAAAAGATGGATGTACTCGGTCAAAATGTTTCGATGAATCACCATCAAATTTATGATTCAATATTTTACCAATCAAAATCTTGGTTTTGTGCCATGACATCATTGTCACTCTTTAATGAGACATAAATAAATGGGGCAACCTATGTGTAAGAGGGAAATATCTCAACAGTTTTACAGGAATCGTTCTAGAATTCCTTGGTTGAGCTTCTTTATACCTTGATTTTACACATGTGGGAGATCAATCCAATGACTCATTGTCACCAGAATATAAGATGCAATAATTTGAACATGCATTACTATTCACATAATGAAGACCCAGATTACAAACCAGCCTCTTGCTCTCATAGTAATTTTCTACCAACACATTTCCTTCAGGTAACAATGTTTTAACAAAAGAAAATATCTGATCAAATTAGTTTTTTGAAATTCCATTCTCTAATTTAATAGCCATAAATTTTTCAACCACTTCTAATTTTCATATATTGCATCTAGGATATAATGTATCCTCAGCAGACATCAACAACTCATTGAATTTAGATGGTTCCAACTCAGGAGTTAAATTAATATCATTCTGAGTTTTAGTTTATTGAACAGATAGACATGTAATATCATGTAACAAATTTTTAAACTGTGATGGATAGAGAATCAAATTATTAGTACTTCTATGGAACTGTGTTCACCATGTTGATACCAAAAAACAAAATATGGGTGAAAACCAAAATGAAATAGATGTCCCCCAACATTGTCAAATGTGTTAAATTTTCTCAGAGTACATTTTTTACAAGGAAACATAATTATTCCTTTGGAAACAAATTCTGGTTTTGATGATGCAAATTATAAGAAAGCTTCAACACCCTCAATATATATAGTATTTAAACAATAACCGTTTGGATTTATGTGCTGATTTATCCATGCGTGATCATCTAATAATGATTTTTCTGGACTTCCTTGTTCCATATCTTTCTGAAAAATATAAAATCATTAATTTTTTTGAATAATTTTATATAATAAAAACAATATCCAAAAAAAGAAGATAAATAATTATATCTACTTCTTACTAATTACCACTAATTATAGGTGATACAATTTTCAGTGGATTGGAGGCTGCTCTTTTATCTGATGAATCATTTACTTGCAACATTCTCACACTAAAATCACAATGAAGAATCTACTCAGAGTTATGCATATCCATTCTTGTGCATACAAGAATGCCTAAGTGTACCATAGACTAGATTCTTCATTGTGATTTCAATGTGAAAAAGAAGAATGTAAATGAGTCATCAGACAAAAGAGCCCCCTTTTGGACGACATATCATCTTCTTGTAACAATCACCGCCTGAAAACATAATATGGAAAATGTGGTCCTACAAATTCATATCAAATATCATGTATATGAGACTAAATATGCATGTGTAGAAGCACATTTTTTATAATGTTTATATTCAATGAGAGTTGAAAGGAGAAGCATCATCGAGCAAATGGAGTACCGCTAATCAATTGGAAATTGTGCCATGTTCTTACAATTTATTATAATTATCCCAATTTATTACTAATTCTTTCAATTTATTACTATATCATTAAATTTATTACTAATTATAACTAATTATTACTAATTATTAGAAATTATTGCTAATTATTAGTTATTATTGCTAATTATTACAATTTATTTCTAATTATTACTATTTATTTGTATTTTTTACTATTTATTTGTATTTATTACTACTAATTACTAATTATTACTAATTATTATTAATTATTTTTATGATTAATAATTATTTGTAATTATTACTAATTATTACTAATTATTAGTATTTATTAGTAATAATTAGTATTTATTAATAATTATTAGTATTCATTACTGATTATTAGTATTTAGTACTAATTATTAGTATTTATTACTAATTATTAGTATTACTTGCTAATTATTAGTATTTGTTACTAATTATTAGTATTTATTACAAATTATCAGTATTTATTACTAATTATTAGCATTTATTACTAATTATAAGTATTTATTACTAATTATTAGTCATTATTACTATTTTTACTAATTATTACAACTTTTTAGTAATTATTAATATTTTTTACTCACTATAACTATTATTACTAATTATTACTATTTTTTATTAATTATTACTATTTATTAGTATTTATTATTAATTATTACTATGTATTTCTATTTATTACTAATTAATAATATTTATTACTAATTAATAATAATTAATACTAATTATTGCTAAGTATTACTAATTATTAATAATTATTTGTATTTATTACTAATTATTAGTATTTATTATTAATTATTATTATTTCTTTCTAATTTTTAGTATTTGTAACTAATTATTAGTATTTGTTGCTAATTATTAGTATTTGTTACTAATTATAAGTATTTGTTTCTAATTATTAGTTTTTATCAGTAATTTTTAGTATTTGTTACTAGTTATTAGTATTTGTTACTAATTAGTAGTTTTTATTTCTAATTATTACTATTTATTGCTAATTATTAGTGTTTATCGTAATTATTTCTATTTTTTGCTAATTATTGATATTTATTGCAAATTATTGTTAATTATTTCTAATTATTGCTATTTATTTCTATTTATTGCAAATTATTTCCAATTATTACTAATTATTGCTAATTATTACTAATTATTGCATATTATTACTAATTATTGCTAATTAATACTATTTATTTCTAATTATTGCTAATTATTGCTAATTATTTATACCAAGAAGGTCTGCCAGGGGAATAAATCCCCTGACCATTTATTTAATAAAAGATAAAGTACAAAATGCAAGAGTGCCAGCTATTCCAACATCACAACAACAATAAAACCCAATACACCCCATTCAACGAGCAATTTCAACTTTTAAAATTAAAAAAGAACACCATAAACCACCTCGAGTCACGAGCAAATCCATCGCAAATCAGCCATCCGCATCCAGGTTTCAACAACACATTACCACCATCATGGGAGAGAACCACTATACTCCATGAGAATCACACCATCACCGGTGCATAAGCTCAGAAGACATTCCAAGGGACACGCGATCACGCCATCATCACCAAGACTGGATAGTCCAACATTATACCAAAGGAAAGCCACCGATGGGAGGATCCAAGTCATCATGAACCAGAAACGCCACCCGGGCATAGATCTGTTCCAATCAGACCACGGATGAACCCTCACCGGGTTCCGAAGCAGGCCGTACGTGAATTTGATAAAAACATGATGAATACAGAAGAACCAGAGACAGAAATCCTCAAAAATCCACCAGATTCAAAACCAAATGACGGGAACCTAAATCACCAGAAATAAACAAAACAACCCAAACGAAGAATCTGCAAAAGCTCACCAAATCCGCAGCACAAATCCTCCCCCTCCGGAAACACAGAATCGACGTCGAACAACACAAGGAGCCTGCCGAAAGCGAGGCAAGGTCACGAAGGACTCACCGAACCGAATCCACCGTCAGCACTGAGATCCGAGACACTCCAAACTGAGACCATGCCGATCCACGACGTCAATAGCCACGCCGGGACGGAAGCCAGAGAACCTCGCTTGGAAGCGACACATCGAGCCGAGCGACGACGCCGAGAACAGGAGCCGGAGAACCGCCGGATGCAGACGCACACCCCCGATGCCAAGACTCACCTACGACGAGCCGAGGCCAGATGTTGCGACGAGTAGATCCAAGCCGGAGGGGGAAGAAGATGGAGGAACGATGGGAAACCCTAGCCGCTGCAGAAGAGAAGCGAGACGCCGCTCAGAGGCTCTCAAAACGAGTTGTGGGTAACGAGGTATTGGTGATTGCCACGCCTAATTATTTATAATTATTTCTATTTATTACTAGTTATTAGTATTTATTACTATGAAAAACTATATTTTTCTATTTTTTATTAATTTTAACTAATTTTTACTATTTTTTACTAATTATTAGTATTTGTTACTAATTATTACTGATCTACTATATATTCTAAACCTGGGTAGCTCTCAGCTGACGTGTCAACTCCTAAGCAATCCACGTCTCCAAAAATATTTTCTCTTTCCAGGTATTACCCCTCTCGAATCGCACTACTCAATCATTCAATCTGTCGCCCCACTGATATTCCACTTCCAGCCACGATTCCCCTCCATCCTTCGTTAGGGTTTCATCGTCTTCGTGATTTACCTCCTTCCTCTGTTAGGGTTACATCGTCGTCCATTCCATCCTGTTGTTCACCTTATTTCGTATCCACCTACAACACATCCACCATCATCATCGGCCTTACCATCCCTATCCTGCAATTTATCCTGGGGGTTCCCAGCTCCGACATCCAATACCTCGTCGCCTCAACGCCCCGACGACCATTCCATCGATGACCAACGAAAAACTCTTGACTATGGTTTTAGTCATTTCCGGATGACAATACATCAGGTTAGGTGTTTATTTAATAATCACTGAACAAATTATACTCCCATGTGCGAAGTATGTCATTTCAACTGCTCCTTCCTCATCTTTATGTCCGTTGGTTTTTCCATTCACTGCTATTGATAGTGGATTAGGGAATCGGTTTCCTGAAATGAATTTGTCCAAAAAAAATTAGGAACCCGGCATTACGGACATCTGTTGACTATAGTACAGTTTATATCTCAGGTTTCACGATCTCACATAAGGGCTCGACGCAACAACTCAGCACAAAACCGTTGACGGCTATTTATGTAATGTTTTCCCTGTCACCTCACACTGTATCTATTACATGTTTACTACAACTATAGTAATGCAAAATATGTAACAACCCTTCATCATACATGATGTTCTTCCTCCATCATTTTGGTGCTTTCATTAGGTCTCTGCTTTGTAACCCCTATTTTGACATTATTGCAACCTAAACAGTGGTAGGCCTCTCCCTTCTGTAATATATAACACCACATTCCAATGTCTTACATATTGATACTAATATGGTAGCAACTATAACATTGTTCCTTATTCTCTTATCCAGACACCATTAATCGTGTACTTCATTTCATTTCAAGTATATTGAAATATCAATTCTGCGTGACATTGATAGTTACATTCATTAGAACTACTATATGCTTTCAATGTACCATTTCCTTATAGTTCATTGTTGTAGGCTTTCTTTGGATACGTGACATATTTCATTACTCTATTCCATCATTGAAACTCACCACATATAGCTGAATTCTTCTCGGTGATAATATACTATTTCATTGACAACAAAATTCTGCATCTTTCATTATAAGGGCATCAAATCGTGTCACACAGGTATCGCTTCATTAATGTACTTTGAAACAATTCATTGTACATTATGTTTTTTGTTACATATTAATTGTATCTATTATTTTTATTTTAATGTATCTTTGCTCCATCAATCATTTACATATCTACTGTGTTAATATTAAACTTTTAAACATGAGCTTTAGTATGTATGTTGTTTTCCTATTGATAAGAATTTTATATTTAGTTATCAACTATTCATAAAATCTTTATCACGTCACCATGACAATTATATACAAAGAAAACCAAAAAACCATGCATACCCCTTGAAACTCTAGAGACTCAAGGATCCACAGATGACTACTCATGTAGCAACGTCAACAAAATTGTGAGTACTATATTTTTTTATAATAAATTAATTACTAACTCTACTTCTATCATTATATGATTGTCATGTGAATTTTTAATGTTACAATGTTGTCATTTACTGTAGGTACTCTAATGACTTCTACCATGTGCACCGTTTCTCCAATTATTCAGCCACTATCAGAAAATTCCATCAGACATACAGTCCGACGATTACCATGATCACCTCTATCTGTTAATGGTATTTCCCTTTTAGAAAATGTAGACACACATTACTGTTTCCATCAAAGATAAACTACTCATCATTTTTTACTTATTTTTCCATAGTACCAACTGCAAGTCGTGCCGAGTCAACTCTATCTGCCGAAAAAAACAAACGAAAACAAATACATCAAACACTCTCCCTTGTATCTTATTGTAAGTCTGATGTCTGTCAACATTTATGACCATAATATGGGTCACCCACTTAATTAGCAGTCATCTAACACTTATTTCACTTTTTACATTAGGTCTACTGAATGCAGAAAACAATCTCACTATATCTACAGTAGTCAACCCGACATAGTATGCATTAGTTATACACTTATATATGTCTTAACATTTCAATTAATTTTCAATTATTACTCTATCCTCTCTGTACAGCTTTTTTTTTCCAATAGTAGTGCACCAACGTACAGTACTCCATCATTGACAGGTATGTTATAAGTTTGTTCTGAATTAATATATATTTCTTCGTTTGTTTATTATGACTACTTAAAGTTTCTTGACGGTTATATTCTATTCAACATAATTTCTCTTAACAATTTTCAGCAACTTCTTCAAACAATACTGACTTCGTCAGCAACACGGAAAACTACATCGGTTTTTTGACTAACAACTTCATCTTTAATTAGTATTACATTCTATACAAGTTAGGAGACCCCATATTTACATTTCAATGACTTCTATAGGAAACTCATTACAACTAGACATGGTGGAAAACACAGGTTATTGTTTTTAGTAATCCTACATTATTAATATCATAAATCAAATGTTATTCATTGACAGACTATGAAAATTGAATATATTTTTTTACATTCTTTCCCATCGTTCAGTATACATAGATATTGGAAACCCCACTTATATCATCCAATATTGTAACTCTACTATGTGGTATGATGAGAGAAATAGGAAATGCAGCAACCAACATATCCAACGTTTTTCTCTATGCTGCTCGATGGGAAAGATTAAATTGGATTTACTCCCGTCACCTCCTCCATACCTACGGATGTTAGTTTTGAATTGAACTTCATCCCAAGCACGAGCTTTCCACTACATATGCATCTTTATAATTCTATGTTTACATTCACGTCTATGGGTGGGAAGGTTGATAGGTCTGTGAACGACGGTCGAGCCCCGACTATATTCAGACTAAATGGAAAAAAATACCATCGCATAGGTAGTTTGTGTCCGGTAGAAGTACAACCCCCAAGGTTTTCCCAACTATATGTATATGACCTAGAATATGAGTTCCAAAATAGAGTTAACAGTATGAGGTATTTCTCGAATTCAATTCTATGAATATCAATCTCATGCTTTTTATTATAGATTCCTGACACAAAATTGTAATCCAACTTTGATGGAAAAAATCATCACTCAATTATTAACTTCAGTATTTTTGAGAATTTGCAACATATGCTACATGAGATCAATGCTTTATCTCAATAGTTCATATCAGCAAAATATGTCCTCAATTGCGAAGATGTTCCAAACTTAAAGCTTTTCATACTTAAAAAAAGACAAAAAAATGATGCGACACATAACTTGCCGACAACATCTGAAATTTCCATGCTTATTGTGGGTGATATTGAAGGTTTAAGTGTGACATCATCATTCAAAACAAATGTGGTGCATTGAAACGAATTGATGAGCTTCACCATTTATATCTCCCATTACAGTATCCATTGATTTTCCCTGGTGCCCAGGATGGATATGTTGACAACGTAATGCATCACGCTACTCCATTCACAACCAGGGAAAATCTAAGAAAGGTTACAATGAGAGAATACTTCTCCATCCACTTGCAGTTCAGTGACATTGATTCATTCACTTTTCTGCATTCCAGACGATTACTACAACAATTTTTCATCAATTCTTACACAATGATTGAGTCACAGAGACAATCATTTATTCATTTCAACCAGAAGCGATTGCGGGTCAAACTATAAAATAGTTTTCAAGATGCATTCCTTCAAGGTGACCGAGAATGGTCCTCTTATGGAAAGAGCATCATTTTTCCCTCATATTTTACTAGTGGTCCAAGATATATGATTCAAAATTATCAAGACGCAATGTCAATTTGTAATTGGGCAGGGTATCCAGATTTGTTCATAACGTTTACATGTACCCCAATGTGGCCTGAAATTAGTCGATCTGTTAGACAAAAGAATCTGCATCCATCTGACTGTCCATAATTACTATCTCGAATATTCAATATAAAGGTTGAACATCTTCTAAAAGTATTAAGAGAACATTGTATCTTCGGAAAATCTAGGGCAGGTAAGATCATTTTATAAAGTTTCATATGTTTACCTTATAATATCAATTTTTATATTACAGTATGTTTACCTTAATCTTTATAATTACATCACCTAATACTAACTCGATGTAATCTATTCTATTTACATTATAGTGGTTCCAACCATTGAATTCCAGAAATGTGGTTTGCGGCATGTCCACATTTTATTGTTTCTTTGTCATGAAAACAAAATTATCACTCCATCAGATGTTAACAAAGTGGCGTCCATTGAGATTCCAGAGAAAGTTGCTTACCCAATACTACATGAAAGTGTTAAAAACCATATGCTCTACGGACCATGTGCTGATGTCAGATGTTATCCTCCTTGTATGAAAAATGGAAAATGCTCTATGTTCTTTCTTAAAAGAATTTTTGGAGATACAACAGTAGATGATAACGGTTATGTCATATATCGTAGAAGGGAAGATGAAAGAACAATCCATAAAAAGGTGTTGATTTGGATAATCATTTTGTGGTACCATACAATCCAGTTTTTCTACTCAAGTATCAAGTATTTCAATATTGAAGTGTGAAACCAGTCATCTTCTATCAAGTATCTCTTTAAATATATAAGCAAATGTAATGATCATGTAACAACAGCATTATATGAAAGCAACAACACTATTGATGAGATTAAGATGTATTATGACTGTTGCTACATATCACCTTGTGAGGCTTCCTGGAAGATCTTCTCTTACGATATACATTACAGATATCAACCTATTGACAGGCTACATTATTATTTACTGTGGAAAAATTCTATGACATATAGAGACGATGAAATAATTGAAGATGTCCTAACTGACTGAAATGTTTCTGAAACAATGTTCACATCTTGGTTTAAATCAAATGTGTCATTCCCAAAAGGTAGAAGTTTAACTTTCACAGAATACCCAACTAGGTATGTATTCCTTAGTCAAGAAAAAAATTGGCATCCCAGAAAACAGGCTTTCAGTATTGGTCGACTCTATTATGTGCCGCCTACCACTGGAGAGCTATACTATCTACGAATTCTTCTGTCAAAAATTGGATGTGCAATATCATATGAGGATTTGAAAACTGTCAACAACATTTATTATGGAACTTTTAAGGAGGCATGTTCTGCTATGGTATTATAAGCTAATGACCAAGAATTCATTGATGCTCTTAAAGAGGTCTCATCATGGGGAATGGGCCACTATCTACGTAGACTATCTTCATGCATACTAATCTCAAATAACATGTCTCGCCCTGATTTAATTTGGAAAGAAACCTGCAATATTATCTCAGAAGATATCTTATATTATCAGAGACAAAGGCTTCAAATGCAAGGTACACATTGAAATTTATCAACTACTACTTCATACTACATCATTACTTTAATGTTTTATTTATTTATTTTATACACGTTTATTGAATTTTTTTGTGAACCAATAAACATCACTAGTTCTATCATTGCATCTGCGAGCTGTTAGTTTAAATATTCCATGTAGCTATTTCTGTAACACTTTATATATTGTTATCTAGGCGATTCTATTAAATTTTTGTCTCATATGAACACGTATCAAATGGTTTCCACTTCTGTATACTCATAAATGAAATATATATTGTAGGATTATATCATTATAGTCAACTCTTCCGTGTATTACCTATAATTTTTAATTACTTCATTGTATATTGCATTTGTAAGACTTTGTTATATTAATACTTTACCATTTTCATATGATTCTATAATGATTTAGATACAGTCGATGACATACATTCTTATACATTAAAATAACTCCCTGTATTTCCATAATTTTAAATTACATTATTCTACCTACATGTTTCTGCACACTTCATATAATTTTTCATTACTCCATGTTCTGTTTTGTACATGTTTCTGCACAGTTCTACGAAAAAACTGCATGTCTGTCATGGATTTTTATTATGATGTCTATAATGTAAATGCACATTCATATGTTTCTGTCGAATGTGCTATACTTTCGGTTTTTAAATGATTTATTAGTCCTTGTAATGTACTGACAATGTTTCTGTGTATTTCTATGATACAAGTGAAGGCTTTTACTGCTTTCATAATTAAATTGTTCTCTAAATCTCTTCATGATTAACTAATTGATTAAAACGTTTTGTTTTCTATATGTCATGCAGTTTGAAATTATGTAAATATATTTACTCCAAAAATTTAATTATATTGTCAGTCATAATATATGTTAGTTCTCTCTTTAATACTTTTTTGGAACCATCATGCTTTCTAATTCTGAGCAATATATTGACATATTTCTAAGATACTATACATATTTTCTCCAAAGTGATTCTACTTTTTCATTTCATGCTATTCCATACTGATATTTACTTACTCTACATTTTTTAATTCAATACATACCATTCCATCCATCCACCCCATTAAATATGTTTCAATTTTTATATAGATTTCACACTCACTGATGAAGAGAAGCACATGTTTTCTCAGCAAGAAATAGATGACATTTTATGAAGCAACGGTAGATCTCTTTAGTGTTTTCCCCCTATGAATGTTCCTAAATTTGTAACTGACACTCATACAAATCGTTTTGTTGCGGAAGAACTAAACTACAACAAAAAAGATCTTCGAAATGATTACATAACATTACATGGTATGCTTACCATTGAACAAAAAAATGTCATCAATGTCATTTTGTCATCAATATCAACTCTGTGTGGGGGTTTCTTCTTCTTTCATGGATTTGGATGGATCGGTAAAACATTTATCTGAAGAGTACTCACATCATTGCTGCACTCAGAGAGTAGTATTGTTCTAGCAGTAGCATCAAGTGGAATAGCATCACTACTTCTTCCTAGTGGATGGACAACACATTCTATATTTTGTATTCCATTCTCTGTTAATGAGCAATCTGTTTGCAATATTAAACAAGGGAGTGAGTTAGCATAGATATTACATGTTACAAAACTCATTATTTGGGATGAGGCATCCATGGTTCACAAGTACTGCATTGAGGCTCTTGAACGTACCCTGAGAGATATAATGACAACAAAAAATGTCAACGCTGCATCTTTACCGTATGGACGTATCACAGTTGTATTGGGTGGAGATTTCTGTCAAATATTACCAGTTATACCAGGTGGTAACCGAAATGATATTGTTTGTTCAAGTATTAAGTCATCATATCTTTGGCAACGATGTACAGTCTTAACTCTAAAAAAATATGTGATTGCCTTTTGGGACTGCCAATAATGATTCAGATGACTTACAAACATTTACAAAGTGGGTTTTAGATATTGGTGATGGTAACACTGGAAAACCTTATGATGGCGAGTCAATAATTCAAATTCGATCAAATTATCTTCTAAAATCATTCGACAATGCATTGGCATCAATTGTTGACTTTACATATCCTTCTTTCATAGATCATTACAATGATGTATGCTTTCTAAAGGACAGAGCGATTCTAGATCCAACACGTGATGTTGTTCACGAAATCAATGACTACATGCTGTCTCTCACAATTTATGAAGGCAGAGACTACTTTAGCTCAAATAGTTTTTGCAATGCGAGTTTCGATTCTGATAGGCTAGAGAATATATACACCTCTGAGTATTTAAATGGTATTAATATCTCTGGATTGGCAGCGCGCAAAATTAGCCTGAAAATTGGAGTTCTTTTCATGTTGTTATGAAATGTGGACCAATCAGTTGGTCTTTGTAATGGCACTCACATAATTGTTACACACTTGGTGGACCATGTCATTGGAGAAACAATTTTAACTGGCTGTCATTCGGAGTACTGTTCATTCATTCCAAGATTAACTATGACACAATTTGATGATAGATGGCCTTTCATATTACAAAGAAGGCAATATCCTTTGATAGTATGTTATGTTATGACTATTAATAAGAGTCATGGGAAATCTTTCTCTTCAGTTGGGTTATTTCTATGTAGCCATGTGTTCTCACATGGTCAATTATATGTGGCTGTTTCTAAGGTCACCTCACCGAATGGTTTGAAAATAATAGTTGCAGATAGATATAACATAGCTGATGATTGCACACACAATATTGTCTATAAATAAATATCTTATAACCTGTCATAGGTATCAATTAACTTTAACTATTCTTCTTTTAATTTTATGATTTAGTTATCATTCTAAAGTAATTGTAAATATACAGAATAAAACAATTACGTCTAGATCAATAACCCCATTGTCTAAGATTTCTCCTGAGTCAAATGAAACTCTAAAGAAACATGTTTGTGTGTTGAACATTTGGTCCAATTCTTCAAAAAAAAACTCCAATAATGTTGTTGTTATCGATTTCGTACTAGGATATATAGAGGTATGTGTTTCTAACAACACATTATTTTTAAAAACATACTGTATAGCAATATGTTCACTTACATCTATGTCTTCTGTCAAATATTATATCTATATTACAACCACTGTTATATTTACTGTTTTCACGAAACAAAGGTACAATGTTCAATTACGAACCATCATCTTATCTCTAAGTTCAAATATCTTCTGCGTGAAGGATTATGCTATTACATTCAAAACTTTCAAATTGCTCCGAATCAAGTATGTTACTTGGAAACAAGACATGCATGCCGATTGATGTTCACATCAACAACATTTCTTCGTCCTTCTGATTCACAACTCCCACTATTCAGTTTTAATTTCACTTTATTTAATTCCATTCCTCAATGGAATTTACCTGAAGATAACCTAATAGGTATACTACCATTAAAGTGCATTTATATACTTTTATATTCAATATTTATAGAGTTATCAATATAGTGTTTTCCAAATCAATCTAACTCTTCTTCATTGTTATTCTTTTTGTGTTCTATGGTTTAGAAATCATTGGGCTTCTGTGATACTCCCAACCACTATAATCAATGGGAAATTCAAACCTTAGGATGCAGATTCTTCTTGAGGATGAGAAGTGATTTAAATTTTGTATTACTGTGACATTGATACTTTATATGACATTATCAACCAGTGATAATTTTTTCCTTATGGAGGTCTACAGGTTCAATGCAGCTTATGGGGAATTTATACTACTAAAATTTCAGATTATTTAGATCAACGAAAAGACTCACCTAACATTTTGATCTTACAACACGTCCGGGTTAAAAAATTAAGCAGTATAGTATCTATCCAAAATTTACAAATTTTTTATTTGTGGATCAGTTGTTTTTATATGTATCTTTAACATTAGCTTGACTAAAATTGTCCGCATATACTGTACAGGAACTGTTATTGTGACAACTACTATTTAAGAATCAATGATTTTGTACAACCTAGACATTGTAGAAGTTGATAGTTTTAGAAACAGGTTTACTGTGTACTGTTAATATGTCATAGATTTAGTTCTCTGTTATTCGTTCTTCATAGATATAAAAAATTAGTAGACGACTGTTTATTTTTTTCCTATAACAAATGTCTCTAGGTTTGGGTTCATATTGCCATCCCAGTTACAAAGTCCACCATCAACTATTCCAGACCCCACTACAGAAGTACTATATTTGAGTATCAAAAAATACATTTCTGATGTCAAAAACATTCAACAGGTAATAACTAAGTACTTAATTTTAATATGTCAATTTTCAGTTACCGTTACTTTAAACTTATTATTTTCTTTATTAAAAATTCTATACTATACACGTTCTATTGTAGACTACAAGATGCTTAATTTCAGAAATAGTATAAAATATTCAAAGCACCCATATCTGGTTTTATGAGTCCTGTGACTCTTGCATGAAAAATGTTCATAGTTTAGATGGAAGATTATTGTGCCACAAATGCATTTTATCTCCTAATACTACCATTGCCGGGTCAGAAAGACTTTGATTTGTAAACTGTTTGAAAATTCAACTATGTGGTACTGATGGAATGCACTTTCTTCTGCTGATTTTGCTTTCAAAAAAACACAATGAATAGATTAAGGGTACAACTCATGGTTGCAGATTATACAGCCTCATTTTCAGTTATTATGTTCGACAAACAAGTTATGCAGTTCATATATGAAACAGGTGAACAGTTAAGAGCTGCTCTGATACTGGTAGAAGTATATTTTTATAAAATCTATCCTTATTTATGCTATATGACAACTAACAGCTGTTATCATTTTTAAATTAGGATGATGATGAGTTTGGTTTCCCTCCTCAGTTTGAAGTATTCAATTCAAAGATTTCTTATTCTCAATTGATGTAACAATTTTCAATATTCAAAACTATTATTGTTCATTTGAAAAAAATAGCTATAATGTTATTTCTATCAGTGATAATGAAATGTTCACTCGTATCTTCACAGACACCTTAGACCAAAAAGAGGTAATAAATTGCATCCCAATGAACATACTATACCACTATTTATATCAAACTTATTTGTTCTCTTTCTGACAACACAGACACATCAGAACAGTGGGTCTTCAGAGTTGGGTAGTGGGATTGAAAATATGTCGGTGCATAACATTTAGAATATTTCAATTACTGTAAACCAAAACATGATACACTATGGTCTAATACTCTTTTCTTATTTCCCTTATAGCTACATCATGATGCCGGGGGTTCTAATTCTTACGGTAGCTCAGGACTAGCTGTATCAGTCTTAGATGTCTCATCTACTCAAGTAAAACAATCTTTCCTAGATTAACTGTTATAATATTTCAATATTTATCTACTAACAGTCATTCTTATTATAAACTAATTTATTCTATTTCACCAATTACACATCTCTGTTATGGTAACTTACATATTAATGTGGCATTTTTTCATAATGTAGAAAAACCTCCTACCTGATTTTGAAATTGAAGAACAGATTCAACATAATCTGCAGAAATGTGAGGACACTGTAGGATCATCAAGTCATTGTACTCACCTCAACAAGCCAACAATGGAAAAATACAACAGGGGGACTGACTGTAGAAACTAACTGCTTATCCATGGTTATATCAGGGATGAATAATGCGCATTTTCTGGACACCATCTAAAGTCTGCAGGACTAGGATTCTGATATTGAATATATGGATCCCTGTGTCTACTGTGAAACTTTTCATTAGTACTAAAACAGTATTTCATTTTTCATACCCTGATTCTGGAAACGACAGACTATCTATTTTTTTGATGACATTGAAACTTTGTTATATTACACTTTCATTGCTCATTCGCTATATATGTGTTTTAATCTTTCTTTTACTTCAACTGTATATAAATTCTTTTTCTATATTCTTCCATATTAAGACAATGTTAAAATATGTATATGTCATTGAACTTTTACTGTAAAACAGACATAGAAAAATATTTATGCTTTTAAAGGTGTAGTTGATCATTAGACAATGTTCATTAGTCAACCTGACTAATCTCATACAGGTATAGCTTACATTATTCATTTTCCCTCATCCATGTATCTGTGTATTTCTATTTATTTTTAAGAAGATTTAATTTGCAGACACTCTTACTAATCTAATACATGTATATTTATCCTGGCACTATTCATACAGGTACATCTAACATTTTTTAATATCCCACATCCATCTATGTGTGTATTTTATTTTATGGTGAAACATTTTTCAGTTGCAGTTGGTCTTACTACCAAATGATGCATTCAATTTTATTACATCATTCCTACCAAAATTCATGCAGGTATACCGGATATTTTTCGTTTCCCCATATCAATGTATGTGTGTATTTCTATTTAGGAACTCTAACTACCTCTAAATGTCTTTAACTTCATTATAGTGTTCTTGAATCTAATCATTCTTCTATAGGTTACTTATTTCATTTCTTTTTAGGCACTCTTACTTATTTCATTACAGTGTTCTTAATTTAATACTCATTTGTGCTGTGTGGGTGGTTTTTGTACAGTATCTATATTTTAATCTTTTTTTATGAGCTATGTTGAACTGTTGTAGGAAATGAATTTGCAATCAATCAACATCCAAAAGTGTTGGACCATCACATCAGTTTTTTGATTTATCTACTGTAAAAATAATGTTTCATTCCATTAATATATAATTTATGACACATCATACTTTTTTATCTTTAAATCATGTCTTTTTCATTTCATTCCTCTTCATATATCTGTCCAGAAAATCTATTTTTTCCCCCAACTATTTGATGTTTCAATATTTCTTGTTTAAATTTCTTTGTCTTCAATCTGTTTTCGGTTTTTTGGTTTCTATGTCCACACAATTATTTTAGATGTAGAACCATATGATTTAAAAGAAAAATTAATATTCATGTGATTTTTCACGGGAGGAGTACTAGTTATTACAATTTATTAGTAATTATTACTAATTATTAGTAATTATTAGTAATTACTAGTACCTATTACTAATTATTAGTATTTATTACTATTTTTTACTAATTATTACTATTTTTTCCTAATTATTACTAATTATCTCTAATTATTACTATTTGTTTCAATTTATTTCTATTTATTTCTAATTATTGATAATTGTTCTTAATCATTGCTAATTATTGTTATTATTGCTATTTATTGCTAATTATTGCCAATTATTTGCTAATTATTGCTAATTATTGCTAATTATTGCTAACTATTGTTAATTTTTTCTAATTATTACTAATTATTATTCATTACTATTTATTAATAAGTATTACTAATTATTACTATTTTTTACTAATTATTAGTATTTGTTTCTATGTTTTACTATTTTATACTAATTTTTACTATTTATTAGTAATTATTACTAATTATTAGTAATTATTACTATTTTTTTACTTATTACTACCATTTAATCCTAATTATTACTAATTAGCGCTAAATATTACTAATTATTGTTAATTACTATTAATTAATTCTAATTAGCACTACAAATTACCAATTACCAGTAATTGTTTATATTCATTGTTAATTATCATTAATAATTCCTAATTACCACTAATTAATAATAATTAACAAAAATAATTTCATTTAATTACTACAAATAAGTACGAATAACAAAACAATCTAAATCTAATTTAATTACAACCTATTAACAATAATTAAAATTAATATAAAATGAAATAAATATTAAATTAAATAAAATATAAATACCTTTAAACTTGGCCTCTTATAGGTGTTGACGACTTGAGAATATGTTTGTAAAAAAAGATTAACTGAGATAAATTTCAACTCTAAAATTAAATTTTAGAGAGAGAGAGAAAGTATAAATAGAGAGGAAGATGAAAAAATGGATAGGGAGTACATATAGGTTAGACTATTTGTGACGGGTCTCCCGTCGCAAATAACATCGACCGCATTAATTACTGTCGGTGGTTAAAATGGTATTTGCAACGAGAACTTTCGCAAATAATGACCTGTCAACACACTATTTGCGATGGGGGAATATCACATCACAAATATTATTTACCACCCCCCGGGTATTTGCAACGGGGGGTGCCTCCCCTTCGCTAATAGTATTTACCATCGCTGGGTTTTTGTGATTGGGAGGCACCCCCATCACAAATACTCTTCCAATGGTTTGGTGCACAAACCATGCCAAACCTTTTGCGAAGAGACCCTTTTCCTATCACTAATAACTAAATATTTGGGATGGTTTGATGTCCCCAACACAAATAAACTTTTCAACGGACTATTTGTGATGGGATCAATTCTCGTCGCAAATAACTCGTCGTAAAAGGTCATTTTTTTGTACCATTTACATATAATCCATTAGGTATATGTTGTAATGATTCCATACTTATTCATTCTCTAGATGGTTTATGATCAATTTAACTAGGGAAACTATTAGCATTCTCTATTAGGATTAATTTTTAAAATTATTAACTTTCCATTGAAATATTCGATTTTTTGTGATCATTGGACATTAAATTTCTCCTGAATATCCATATTAATTATCGTGGATATACTTATTTATTAAACCTTATATTATTTAAATTTGAAATGTTTGACTTTGAAAATTATTTGATTTACTGAGGAAATATTTATATTCTATACTCTTTATTTAATAGGGACATATATTGATACGGAATATTGTTCTTATATTAAATTAATCATTCGATATATGAGGAATGTGTTGGACATGTTGTGAAGGGTGGGGCCCAGAATTATATATCCCCTTGATGCATCAATTATATCATAATAAAAATTAGTAAGCTGTCATTAAATGGGTTTTACCCATAGTTTTAAATTGTATTGTGAAAGGTATTGATGGTATAGATATCATGATGTCTGAGGTTATGATGTCCAATTTTAATCATTTCATCATTAATAATTTAGTTATTATTATCCATGAGATTATTTCATTAATATCACCCATGGATGAATTATGTGACCAAGTTATTGATTAAATGTAATTTTTGCTTAGTTTTTTACCTTTTCATAGTGATTGGGTCATATCTAATCTGATTGTCATGTTATTTATTAAATGAAATTTTCATTCAATAATGTACTTTTTTCAAATTAATTATGCATTATCTAATAATCATAGTTATGTTATTGATTAAATGGAATGTTTTTTCAACTATTTACCTTTCCATATTGATTATGCATTATTTATTATATTTTATTTATTCATGATAAATTTAGTTTAACATAACTGTTAATAAGCATCATAACTCACCCTTATTTTATTCCTTTCCCTAGGATATAAAGAATGAATATTTTAATGAGTAAAAGGATTCATAAATTTTTTACTTTCAATATAGTTTATTTCATGTTATAATATGTAATTAAAGACGCAATTATTTATATAGTTTACCAAGGCTAGTAAACTATTTGGTATTTTGGGATGTGATCACTTGTATCTAGCATCAATGTAATAATGTAGCCACTGGCTCACGACCAATAGTATTGGGGTATTTATAGTAATTACTTGAGGTCAGAAAACATGATATTTGTCTAGATACAATATCATAAGGTAAATTTAGGTGTATTTTGTATGGGTTGTAATTATTGAGGTTTAATAAGCACTTCATAGGTTGTGGTGGATTCCAAAAATACAGCTTCGTTACTGTTATGAATCAACCCAATAGGCCCTGCCTGGACAATGATAAGTTATGTGTGACACCCTAATCCTACCAAAAATGGATCTGGTGCTGATGACAGGCATAGAGAAGGTGTAAACTGAAATGGGAGTATTTAGCCTTAAGTACATGTACGCTCACACAAAACCTCCTCCTTGTAATAGTATAAAGGTAAGTAAGGAACTATAACATATAGATTATAACCATACATGAATAAACATATAGGTAATATATAAAATTACATCTTCATTTTAAAATTAATAAAATTGAAAAATAAAAACTTAACCATAAATGAATTTTCAACTTGAAAAAAACTAGAAAAAAAAGTAAAACTGAGAGATCTCGGCTCTAGATCTTCAAGTATGGCCACCGTACGTGGTCAATGAACCCATGTATCCCTAAGTTCAACCAATGTAACTTATAATATATATTTTATATAAAAAAGAAAAAATATTTTTGAGAAAATCCATGTAGTGGTGAGTATATACCTACCTAGTAGGAAACCCCAAAAACCACAAAGGGATCAATATAAAGATACCAAAGCAGTAAGCTCAACAAAAAATACTTTTCAATCAGAACATGATAAAAAAACCTATATATTCTCAAAAAGATTCCAAAATGATATATAAAGGGTTTCTCCATATCTATATCCAATTTAATAATGACGAGTCTTCGCACAGATCTAATGGTCCATCTCATATGCCCACCATTAAAGATTTTCCATACAAGAAAGTTGTATTGGGGACCCACACCATGAGGGGGAACAATATATATCGATGCATCTTGTGTAACCCCATGAGAATCCATGTATATGATCCACACCTCACTACTACACTCCATAACCAAGGGGGAACAAACTATATTAGAGGACTAGTGCCCTAGTTCGACAAGGGGTGACACTCGGTAGAAAGATGACTTGTGCCCTTGTGCATCATAGGGGTTACACTCGGTAATTAAAGTAATCTTTACCCAGTAAAATATGAGTTTTCACTATGTGTATAGATATCCTACACTCTAGTGTGATAAGGGGTGCCCCTCATTGGATAAATGACTTGTGACTTGATGTGATAAGGGGGTTGCACAAGATGGATAGAGGACCCAATACCTAGTGCAATAGGGGGTTCCAATAGATTGATAGAGGACTCATTCCCTAGTGTGATAGGGGGTTCCACTTGAATGATAGAGTTCCCACAACTTGGTACGATAGGGGTTTCACTCTATGGATAGAGGACCCATGTCCTGGTGCAACAGGGGGGCCACTCAATGGATAGAGGACCTGCACCCTAGTGCGACAAGGGGTTCCACTCAGTGGATGTAGGACCCACACCCTAGTGTGAAATGGGGTTCCACATAGTCTGTATAGAGAGTATGGTATACCGGTTCCCTGTTATGATAGGGGGTGGCGACCTTGGAATCTCTCTGATGATCCTGAAAAATAACCATTGTCGGTCAAACATCACCTAAAGATTTGTCATGATTGAAATACCTCACATCGTATCTCCAAATACAATATGAAATATAACATCTCATTCTACGTGGAATACTACTCAAATAGGCTACTAATGATCCAACATAAAATTTCTAAAGAAGGAGATACGAGAGGTAGAATAATCTGATGGAGGTGCACAGTGTGTTCCTAGAGTCACATGGCTTGTACCCTCACATTGTCACATGGTTTTGTCCTTTCCTGCATATGGATTGTCTATCCATGTGTAACTACATGGTGTGTGAACATTGTACATGGTTTGTATTTCCCACATGTGCCTTTACTTGTGAACCACATCTCATGCTCATGTACATTTGGTCAGGCCCATATACATCTGGGTTATGGCTATGTATTGCAGCCAAGACTGAGTACCGGTTCATGCCTGTGTGCTCCTATTCATGAATGTTTTCCTAGGAATATATATTCTTGTGTAATCTAAAAGTACATTCTAAGCTTCCATAATTAGGTCACGCGATGTGTATGGACAATACATGGTATTTGATACTTATCTTCCCCAAAACACTAGTTGGTGCAGCTAGGGGACTACACAACATGTGTTCATGTACTACATGTCATGCAATCAGGTTTTTCAAAAAAAAAATGAAAGAATTAATTAATCACAATGTGTCATTATAATTACCACTTCCACCATGAATCTATATGGGGAGTGTGGATCTAGGTTCATCTATTCCCGACCTGTCGTTAGTGGCTAGATTCTATCCACCTGAACCCATGCTGGTAATCTCGTCGAACTACACACCTCCCACCATCTCTGTAGATCACAAATCCATGAATAATTCACCTAAATCCCATATCCAACCTCTATCCTCCCATAAATTAGTGTTCTATTTTTCATTCATGCAACTACTATGAATCCAACGATTCGATCGCTCTCAAACCCTCCTCATAAATGTCAAATCATGACCCAATAAGCCAATAGGAAATAATGTGAAAAAAATTAGATAAGAGAACAATAATGAGTTGAATCTATCACTGGAAAATGCAATAAGTTCCAATGATTGTATAAAAGTAGGGTTGAAGAATTTCATAATGAATATAAACCGATTTAAACAATTCAATATTTTGAACAGGCTCATGCAAAGGACAGTTAATCACATATCATTAAAAATAAGATGTAAAAATCCATTATTATAAAATTGAAAGTTATTAAACGAAAAATATAAATACATACATCATTTATGGATCATTTTTTTTGAGGATCATGTTCACTTCTGATGAAAAAGGTATGTGGAATTCACTGCATGCCACTTGATCCACCTTGATCTATTCATCATCATCCTATGATCTTGCCAATGAAGAATGATATCCTCCTCTAATAATTCTAAGGTTATTAAAATAACACTATAAAAACCTTTTAATGATGTATTTATGGACGGTTTATAGGTTTAGAGTTACTTAATAAAAATAAAGAAATTATTTATTTTATTAAATGCACCTTCCTACAGTCACCTCCCTTGGAACATCCAAGGTCGACCATCCTTATGTCAGGCCTAGGGTAATCCCCACATCCTGGAATCAATCATGGTATCATATTTACCTTCCAATATCACAATAAATTGGAAAACCATTTACACCAAAATGATTCATTTGCATGATATAATATATTTAATATTATTAATATATCAATATTGTGCCTCCCTGGGGCTCGAAATCTAGCCATTACATAGTGTCTAGATCTGAAAATATTCCTTAAAATATTTCAATGCTGTATAAGAAAAAAAATTCATTAAATTCCCCCCACCTTCATGTATTTTTTCCTAAAAAATTGAAAACCTACTCAAAAGTGAGGATATTGAGCTCTCATTGGGGTTTTCCACACCCATGAGCTCTCCCGAATGTTCTTGTGTAGTCCAAAAAAACACACCCAAGGAAAACACTCACCTAAGAGGGGTCTTCTCATGCTGATTCTCAATCAAAATTGGGATCCTCTAAAAGGTAAATCATCTCTCAATATTCACCTCACCCCGGTCAGTATCATGGAATGAGTCATCCACATATCTCCTCTGCTACAACATGTGGAATACATAAAGTGCCAGGTCAAACTATAGTTTCAAGGTTAAGTGGTATTCCACCTCACTAACTCAATGTAGTACTAGATAAAGGGCCTATAAACCTCTAATATAGCATGTCATAATATCAAATTTCCCACAATCCTTGATGAGGGGAGATTTCTTGGAACAAAAAATATTTTCATTGAACACCAAGTCCACTTTCCCTACTCCTAAAAAAAATCTTGACATCACTAGGTAGTCCTCATCTGCCTATGGTTGAACTAAACCCTTTACAACTATTTATATCACTAACCGTAGACCCAGGAGCATTGTCTCCCTCTAGATATCCCCATCCTAGTGGTGACTTGTAGGATCTCCCATACATGGAATCAAATAATGATACACCAATGGTGTAGTTGTAGCTATCATGATATGAAATCTCCACCAATGGTAGATGATCATCCCAACTATATACCAAAGATAAATTGAAATCCCTAAAGCATGTTCTCTAGAACCTCAATTTTCCACTTTATCATTCTGTTCCTCTTTGGTAGAAACACTACACTCAACTGAGACCAAATACCAAATGCCTATTACATACTCTCTATAATCAATACATGGAGTTATCATAATGGTCTCTTTGAATGAATTCCTTGAAGTAGAACCACCTATTGTATGCACAAGAAAACCAACACTTCATTAGTCCGTATTCTCATATGGTTAGAAAGTGGGATAACTTTGAAAGCCAGTCTGAGATCAACCAGATTGCTTCATGAACTTTCATTGGTTTTGGGAATTCCCTATCATGAAAACAAAAAATATACCATCCCATTTCCTCTCCCAACTATCCACCTTGGCCTCCACCTATAAATAGTTGATACAAAAATAGTTTATCTTAGAAATAATCTACAAAATTATTTTCGTCCAATACTAATGAAAAATTACCTCGATACAACCTAACCTCTCTTAAGTGTGCTACTAAGGTAAAGAAACTCCCCCCCATCATCTCCTCTTATTTCATGATTGGTGCCACCATCCTTCCTCGAACAAGGATAGAGTTCTCCTGACCTTTATAAAATACATCCATATCATGTCCAATGGATATCTAGTTATGCAAGATCTCATAGACTATAACTCTAAGTTGATCCTCCCAAACTTTGTGTAAGATCAGTATGGTATCAATCATCAATTAGATGTGTGTTGTACCATCCTCATCCTAAAGTTCCAAATATTAATATTTCATCTACTATGTCACATATCTCAACAATATAGGATATAAAAATTCATTATGAGAATCTACCATAATGGCCACACCTTTGGGAATATTCTAAGATATCCTTACATCAAACATTACTAGTTCTATAATTACTCCCATGTATAAGAAAACATATCATAATAAAAAGACCTCCTGAATCCAAAACTGTCTCTACAAGATCTACCCATAAATCAGGTACACTCAAATAATTTCCCAAACCATCCTCATGTGTATTTTTTCTCCTCCTCTTATTCCAAGTACATAAGGATGTCACCAAATAATACTACCATGAACCGATCCAAGAAGACATAAGGATCTAGTTTATTAGTATCATGAACTCTATTGGGTAGTTCAACATGATGAAGTGTAACACCATGATTTCATTTAAACTGTAGCTGCTCTAGGAATCCACACATGGTACATATACACCTCAAATAAGGATTCGGTAATAGATCCTCATGAGGTCAATCTATAAGGACCACTTTACCCCAACCTCTAGTTTATGATTTCATCTTCTCTCAGAGGTGGATACTCCATCCTAAAATTCATCCAATTTTGGTGAAGTCAACTCGCACCGAACCTAAAGATCTCATTTTCCTATTAGGTTAAAGACATTGGGGTTCCATGGTAGGAACACTGGGTATAATGAGGAAAAAATCTCTTGATGGGATGTCAAACTAGAACATCCTCAAGAAGTAAGTTCTCATACTTCTCTATAAATATAGGAAATTTATATCTTATATAATACACTTCTCCAAGGGTCATACTAGCCAACCAATAAAATATGATGATTCCTTCTATACATGATCTCATCATGATCTTCCAAAAATTCATTATCACTCAAGAAGGAAAATCACATACCATCACCTTGATTACACTTTAACCCTAACCAACGATAGTAATTCATGCTTGGATAGTAGGTAAAGAGTCCATGTGGAGGAAAAGATTATAGAAACATACTGTTGATATGAAAATATTTCACATGAGTCTCTCCCCATAAAGTCATATCACATTTTTATTAAAAGTGTGTGATCATAGATCCTCCTCTATAAGAACCTTAAAACACTATTTTAAATCTAAAAGGATTTATTATCATTAGTAGGAAACAAAAAGGGGATATGTCCATCGAAATTTGTCTTATAAATTTATACCAAAACTACAATTGGAGCAAAAAAATATAGAGGTTATACCTCAATCACACCAAAAGTATTGGGGTCACAAACCTCCACTGCTTGAATCTATATCTTCCTTTGATCTACATTACTCATTAACCATGGCATACTCTGGAAGAGTAGAAAATAAAAATTCATTCAAACATAAATACTAGAGGAACCCATCAACCACACCTCAACACTATCCACTTTTGGCAGCACTGACTCAACTACACAATTTTAGATCACATCACAAGAACATTTTTCGATGTGGGAAGTGTATTTATTTTTTAATTTTAAAATCCACATCAATAATTACCAATACAAATCTCTATTGAAACCCCAAACCACCTTAGAGAAGTCTCATCTCCTGGACCACCAACAGGAGGGGTCCTATCCAAGCATGAATCTCACACCATAGGCTCTAACCTTTCCTCAACTACTTGAGAAGGGAGGTCTGTATCACCATGAAACTGGTGTGATCTCTATCTGTAAGAATCAAATAGTGAATTCAAAATAGGTGTGACATAGTCTAGTACCACTAGAAAAAACTATTTATAAATGAATAATAATAGTTTAGAATTCAACATTCCGGTCAATTGGGGTCTGCATATGGAAAAAAACCTGAACCACCACCTTGATTCAATCATCAACTGCTTAAGTGTGTAATTCATCACAAAACCTATGTGGTATACGTCACTAAAACAAGTGTAAAATGATAATCCTATGAACCCCATTATATTATCCCATTATATACATCTACTTGTCAACATGCACACAATCCTTGACTTAGACTGCTAAAGGATGGTTCATGTGCTACTCAACAACTGGTATCACTACTCATTGCTCGCTTGGAGAGAAAAACTCTTGTATGGATCCTTGAATCAATGCCTCATTGATCAACTGGTAATCATCCCGACAATTCCTTGAAATCCTATTTCGTTTTCATCAGAGATGCATCTTGAAAATTATCAAGACATACCATGGTTCAATAGCATATCCGGGGAGGTGACTCAAGAAGGATAATCAAAGGAATAAATCCTATGTGATGCATGTACCATTGGTTCACTATAATCGAAGTCTCGGTATATTGAGTTGAAGAGTAGTCATTAAATGTCATGTTGAATAGATACATCATCCTACAAACTAACACTATATTCCCTAGCCTAAAATACACACTATATACAGTCTAACACCATTTTCCAAAGTTTCCAATCGATCCTCACTATGGGTTCCACTCCAACACCAACCCAAGAACAAAATGATCAGATACCACTATTTCATGAATCAACCCACCAAGGCCTTCTTTGATAGTGATAAGCTAATTTGGATGCCCCAAGCTTGCTTCCAATAGGCCAGGGGAAAGTGAAAAGTGAAAAAAAAAATCATAAACTAAAATGGGAGGTCCTATCCTTGAGTACATGTACACATGCACACAGCCATCTATATGTGATAGTGTTTAAGTAAGTAAATAAATGTAACATATAGAGTATATTTTTTATGCAATAACCTCTAGAAAATACATAAGAGTACATTAGTGTAATATAATTAAAAAACTAAAAAAATACACCCCCAATAAGAAATGATGTCCCAGCCTGTCAACAACTAGAAAAAATTCAAATTGAGAGAGCCTAGCTCTAGATCTCCATGCCTGACCACCGTATGTGGTCAATACACCTACGTATCTCTAAGCTACACTGATGTCACCACTAATATGTCTATTTTATTCATAAGACATGAAATGTGTGGGAAGAATCTATGTAAGGGTTATTATATAAATACCTAGTAGAATTCCACAAAAACCCATAAAGGGAGTAATATAAAGATATAATTGAAGTCATCTCACCCACAAATTCATGTCAAACAGAACATGAGACACAATCATAAAAACCTAGAAATGCTAAAAAAATTCAAAACTAGAGGGAAACAGTATCTCTATATCTATATCTCAACTAATAATAAACAGTCTTACTGTATCTCTAATGGTCCTTCTCCAATGCATAAAATCATGTGTCTGAAAAAAAATACATGCAAAGGAACCACACCCCACCACTACTCCACAACATGAGGGGGAACAAATATCCATTGATTCATCACATGTAACCTCTTGAGAATCTATTTTGAGGACCCACACGTATAAGGTGGAACAATGTAAAGTATAGGAATCATTACCTAGTGCATCAAGGGGGTAATTCTCATTAGAAATAGGACATGTACCCTAGTAAATCATGGGGGGTTCCACTTTATAGATAGAGGAATCATGCCCATGTGTGATATGAGGTGTAAATCAATGGATATAGGATCCATTCCATTGTGTAACATGGGTGTTCCACTCGATGGAAAGAGGACATGTACCCTGGGGGGACATCAGGGTTCCACTTGGTGGATAGAGGACCCATGACCTAGTGTGGTAGGGGTGTTCCACATAGTGGATAGAGGACCCACACCTTGGTACGACAGGGTGTTCTACTTGGTGGATAGAGGAATCGAACCCTGGTGCACTAGGGGGTGAAAATAAATACCTGTAGAGAGTTCGGAGGACTCATGACCTAGTGTGATTGGGGTGCCAACCTTGGTATCTCTCTAAATATCATACCCAATCCCTACTATCAGACAACCATTTCCTAAAAAATTTCCATGTTCTCATATCTTCACATTATATCTAAAAAGGAATTATAAAGGCTTTGATCCTATTCTATGTGAAAAAAATAAACTTGATAGACTACTCATGAGCCAAGATTTGAGTTCTAAAGAAGAAGATATGGATGGTATATTAAAAAAAGGTTGGTACACAACTTGTACTAGGAGTCACATAGTGTGTACCCTAACCTTTTCACCAAGATGATTCCTTGAGAGCACATGAAATGGTTTTCCATGTGGTAGTACACAGAAATTACATGGTACATGTTGTGTCTTGTCCACCCAGGGCCCTTCCCATTCACCTCATCCCAAGCCTGGGTATATATGGTCATGTGCATGGGCTTCAGGTCATTCCCATGTAATTTGGGGTTTGGCCTATGTACTGTGGCCATATTCAAGTACCGGGTTGTTCCCATGTACTCCTAACCACGCATGTGTTCCTAGTCGTGTCTATGATTGTGTTCTATCAGAGTACACTTCAAGACACTAGCACTAGGTCACACAGTGTGTGTGGTACATACATAGTGTGTGATACTTATCTTCCCCAAAACCCAAGCCTCTATAGCCTGGAGACTACCCGGTGTGTGATCATTGGCTATACACTGTGTAGTCAGTTGTTTTTACAAAAACCCAGGGAAACCTTCACTAGTCTTACCACACTATTGTTTCCACTAAATATATCACTAGGGAGTGAAGATCTAGGGATCTCTATGCCCAATCTATCATTGGTGACAAAATTCTGACCACCCAAACCCCTGAAGATAATCCCATCACACCACGCACCTCCCACTACCAATTTTTATCCCAAATCCATGAATCCTTCACTTTTATCCCATATTTTACATTGATCCATATGAAAACCATTGGTTAATTCATCATTCTTTAAACCACTACAAATACAAGGGTTTGGTCAAATTCTAACACTCTTGGTAATGTCAAACTATATCCTCGTATGCTAATAGGGAAGAACACAAAGAACGATAGAGGAAATAACAATAATGAGGTGAATTCATAATTGAATTATGTGATCATGGACAATGATTATTATAAAATTACGTGTGATGCGTTTAATATAGAGTACAAACCGATTTAATATATTCAATTTACTGAATGGTATCATGCGAAGGAAAGATAATTACATATAAATAAAAACAAGATATAAAAATACATGCTTATCAAATAGAAAGGAAGTAAACAGAAAATTATGATTCCTACCTCATTTATGGATCTATATTTGGTGAATATCATGTTTACTAGAAATGAATAAGGTCGGTTGCGTTCACTGCCCGACTTTCTATCCACCGCGATTCAACCATCGTCGTTCTCTGATCCCATCAACGATGAACAATCTCCTCCTCTAGTCATATTACAAGTTATATGGATAACACTATTGAAACATTATAATTATGTATTTATTGTGGGTTTCAATGTTTAGGTCTATATAATAAAAAAAAAAAAAATTATTTATTTTATTAAAATCTCCTACCAATGAACACCCCCCTAGTAACAGAAGATGCTAACCAACCTTAGTCCATACATAGGGTAAACCCCACATTCTGGAATCAACTATGGTCTCTAATTTCCCATATGAGGTCCCAAAAAATGTGGAAACCATTTATAACAAAACAATTTGTGTGTGTGTGTGATATAATTATAGACACCATGAAATGTGTTGCATGCCCTTCTCCGCAATTAAATATGTATTTCTATGTGATGCGACTCAAAATGACCTCAACGAGGCTTGAAAAGCTCGTCAAGTGACTCTAAATTTTTCATGGGGGTTAGTGACGATAGCGAAGGAACTGGCCCTAAGGGCTAGAACCAAAGCCCGACACTAATCCTAATTAGGGGTGATGGGGTGAAACCCCGCAATATGGAAAAATTATTTTGCCTATGTCCTCAAAGTGGTGCCTTAGTCTAGCCAAAACACCTTCGACATGCAAGTACCTTGCGCACCACAATTTGGTGCGCAAGTCACTTTCCCGACCAAAATCCTTTCGCCCAGGGTCCTATTTTTGCATATAAATAGACCCATGGGCCCCTCATTTTTATGGATGAATTTTCATGAATCCCAATTGTAGCTCTGGACACCCTTGTACTTCACCCCAGTCTTCCAAAACATTCAATGTAGTTCTTTAACACCTTGAGCAGAAGATTTAAGGGAGGATCATTAGGCCAATGTCCTTTTAGTGTTAGAAAACCATAACACTTGTGCACCTAAAGTGACAAAACTCCCCAAAACATAAAAACTTATGCACCTAAAGTCCCCAACCACCCCAAATCAGAAATACTTGTGCGCTGCCCATTCCTCCCACAAGAACTTGAGTGCCCCACTTCTGGGATCACCTACTAACAATCTTGAAGGCTTGATCAAGGTCTCTCCCAAGTATTAACATATAGGTTATTCATCACCTAAGTGAACATCAGGTCGCCCAAGTGTACTTGCGCACCCATAATTGTGCACCCTTACCCACTTGGGCACCCCTCTTTGATTCACTTATTCTCTTTAGTTTACAATCCATCAAGCCTTCATCAATGCCATTCATGGAAAGGTTTATTCTTCCTTGGATCTTTTATATGAAATGGATTCTGTTGATAAGTCTACCAAAACCTCCTGACTTATCAAACCTTTGGAAAAGGCACATCAACATGTCTCCTATTTGGGTTTGTATTTCCACGGTCAGAGGCTTACCAAATTTGTTTCACAATATGGTTAGGGTTCATACAATGTTTGTGGCTTTTTATATCCACAGTCACATAGACCATTCTCCTAGGAATAGTGTTGGGATGTTCCTGGTTCTGAGAATAAGGGTTTGGGCCACGACCTCGCCCTTCTCAAATATATGGATACTTCAAATTTATGGTAGGGAAAGTATTGTTCACACAAACATTTTTTCCTTTTAAATAAAGGAGAAGTCTCCCTCCCCTACCAAGATCAATTCATGGGTAGTCAACTAAGTGTAATCCCCTAAACTTCATCCCTTCATCCTTACATTGGACCCTTGTCCATTATAAATAGAACAGCGGGATGGTTCGTCTCCACGACCTCTTCCACAGTCACCTTGTCCTCTTCCACGGTCTCCTCGACCTCTTCCACCCTCACCGCCATAGGTGCGACCTCTTCCACCAGCGAAGGAGAAAACATTTAAAAGTGAAAGTGTCATTGTTGAGTCTTTAACATCCTCTTGTTTATCAAACCAAGAATTTCCCACATGGGATTAAATATTCATGATGATTACAACATGTAAACAAACATACAAAAATGAATGAACTACAATAACTCTGATTCTTATTCAAAACAGGATACGTAGGAAGCCTTTTTTGGGCCCGAGAACACTGGATATAATCCTCAGAAATCCAACCCTAATTCCCTTAATCTGAGCATCCTCTTTAGAAATTATCTCCAAATTAAACCCCAGATCATCCAGGAATCCCTTTCATGAAGTAATCCCAAACTCATCTCTCTCAAAGGACATACTCTCTTATGAGACTTATCTAACTACGTGGTATTTGATTCCTATACATATGGGATGTGTAGGAAGCCTCCTTGAGGTTAAAACCCAACACTTCAAATCAACCTAGTTCTCCTTGGACATAATCCCAAGAGGGTCTAATCATACTTGGAAGCCCATATCCTTTCCATGTTCCTAGGACTGCTTCAGCATAAGTCTTACACTAAGTTTTTACTAAGCACCTTGCTCTTAGAGGTTGTTATAACATGACTTTAAGAGGTATGATGTGTCACATTAAGAGGAACTGAACTATAAGGGTTATGATTCCTTTCATAAGGATACGTAGGTAACCCATTTTATGGGAACAGTCCCAAGATCAAAACAAACATTTGTCTCCCTAGATGAAAATAAATTTTAGAGTTCCCTACTATGTGGCTTATAAACCAGTATCATCATAAAAATGATGTTAATGTTTAATAAGTAGTATAATAGAGGATACCATTGATAGAGAACCTCAAAACATACAGAGTATTCTGAAACATTTCACATGCTAAAAAATGATTTAAAATTACAAGGGATACTCGTGATATAGTTGGGGAATTAATAAGGATTCATGAAAATATCTTAAATTTACAAAGTGATTCCCATATTAGATAATAATTCCCCCCAAAATTGTGTGATGAATCCAACCTTCCATCCTCTCGACCAATGAAGGTTCTTAATTATCATGAAGTTCAAATATAATGAATGTATGCCTTTAGAAAGCATGTACCCATTGGATAAAGAACTGTTGGAAGTTGTTGGTTCCATAAATAAATCCATTAGAGACTGCATGGAAGCAGTGATTCTTCAAACTAGAATACACGTTTCAAGGAACTACAAAACAATAATATATTTAATATCATTAATATATCAACACTGAGCCTCATTGAGCCTTAGAATCTCATGATGGATCGGTGATTTTCATGAAAACTATTCCTTAAAATATTCTACTCTATTAGAAGTCCAAAAATATTTCATTATAGACACTATAAATAGGATGAGGTAGTGTTTTATTACATGAGGTGTAGGGTGATGGGACAATATACTTCATATGATAAAAGGTTTGATATTGATTCATGGGATTTGGTAAGGATGATTTATGAGAGAGATGAGAACAGGATGTGATTTGTTGGGGTGTGAGTGTGAAAAATAAGTGGGGAAGTGGTTGCGGGATACCCATTCATATCAACATGTTGTTGATAATTTCTACCTACTTTCATGAATTAATTGGTGAGTAATCCATATTGAGGTCAATAATTTTGATGATAATATTTATGTAATTAGTTTGTTTCATACTGTTATTCATCGAGATTTAGTATACATATTTATAGTTATTTTTATGTGATATTTTTTGGTGGATACTACTATATGTACTTATTATGATCACCCCATTATATGTCAATTATTTTGAAGTTTTCTATAGATGGTAGGTTATTGAGCTAGGTGTTACTAGCTTGAGGAGTTTTTTAGGAGTTATTCATTACCATGGTTTCTATTGTAAGAGTTATTGAGGTGTTTATTATATATTATTTTTTTCTTGTAATATTGACATTAAATTCATGTTCTTGGGATGATTAAGTTATTCAGTGATGATATAGAGTTTTTGGATTCTTTCATTTGTTCTTTAATAATTAAATTTATATATTGAGGCTAATACCACCCATTTTTTGGTATGTATAACCTCATTTCTAGTTTCAAACCCAATCCTATTGGAGGAAAGCTTTGAGGGTTATCTAGATATCTTAATTATCAGCTAAGGTGGGTTAATATATGACACCCCTTATGTCATGGTGTCTTTATTTTGTTTTAGTTTATCTCATCTTGAGTGGTGTTGGGTTTTTGTTGTTTATGATCTAGGAATTCGTGTTTTTTATTTGTTTTTGGTAGAATCATGGTTATCCCACATTGTCAGATAAACCATGTGGTTCCCATGTGGGTGGCCCAATCATTTTGACAATGTTTTTTTTCTTGGATTTTTCACATTTCATCAATCTATGAAGATCACCCCAAATATTATGTGGGGATAGGTGTGTTCCTATGGTGAGGAATACAATTTTTGCACACCGTACTGTTCCCTATAAGTAACTATGTGAGAGGTTCCTAGCCAAGTTAGTGTCCAGTACATGTTTGTAAAAACATGCATCCTATCTAGGTGTTAAATTTTTGTCTTTTCTCAAAATGACCCTCAACGATTTTAAGTGGATTTCACCACCATTTATCCCCTCTTACATAGACCAACCCTTGGTAGCCTTAGAAAATCTCCTCCACCATCCCCACTTGATTCTTTACCCCTTTTATGATTTACTAGATGCTTGAGGTCAATTATTCCTCTCTGTATCTATTATTCCATTATACCACTTTGTTCACTTGGATTTGGCATCCCCCACAAACCCTAGATATCATGTGATAGATTTTAGGGTTATATGTGGATCTATTATTGTTATTTTTTGTTTCTAGGATTTATAATAACTATTTATACTCCCATGGGTGTTGTCATCATTAATGGTGACATGTTTCTAAGTGTTTTTGGCATTCTAATCCTTTTAAGGTAGGTGTTTCTATGAAATTGTTTCCTTTTGGAAATATAATTTTTTTTCATTATAAATTAATTTTAAGTGAATGTATAAATATATTTTATATCTGTGAAGTTATTTGAAACCATTTCATGGTTTTTGGAGCATGAAATAATTGGTTTTCATGTGAATTTCATGTTTTTATGTTAAAAGTGTAATGTTTAAAGAAGTAATATTTTTTAATGATCGTATAGATTTTTTAAATGGTTTTCATGTTTTGCAATGGAGTTTTACCCAGTTTTAGTTTTTAATGGGTGAAAACTATGTTTATAAGTGAATTTGGTTTTGATGTGAGGTGTTTGAATCAAAAGGAATTGTGAAAGTAGTTTCTATTTATATTTAATATTATGATTTGAAATGTGTCTGTGGTTCACCCCATGTGAGGAATTACCAATTAGTTTTTGGAAATATTTTGAAGTAAATGGTTGTCCTTTTTCATTGTTTTGGTTTTCAAAGATGATGATTCTTGTTGAAGGGTATATTTTAAATGTTTTGAATGGTGTGAGTGATTTCAATCATTTTGAAGAAATGTTTTGAATTTTGTTTTATAAATTGAGAAAGGTATTGGTAATAAAAGTAGTTTTTTGTGTTAAAGGGATTTTTGGAACTTTGGTTTTTAAATGGTGAGAGGTATCCCGTGATTTCCCCTTACTTTTTACCCCTTTAGTGGGTTCTTGATCATTATGTGATGATTTTTTACACCCCTTCTGTGGGAATGTGTTTAATATGTTGTGGGTAAATTTTTTTATGTATGTGTATTTTCATCATTTTTTGTTAGGGGTGAGCATAGTTTTAGTTATTCCTTGTGTTTTAGACTTGGATTATTAGATCCTACACCAAACATACTTTATTGGTTATGGGAGACTAGTTACTAAGAAAAATATCTTTGTTATTCCTCTATTTAGTTCATGGACAAATAGTCTCCCACATTCATTCTAGAAAAAAGGGGTTGGGGGGTGTTGGTTGTCGTAATGATTCTTGTATGAGATAATTAGGTGACCAGTTATGGGACTTCAAGGAATGCTAGTTTCTATTTTTGGGTGGTTATATCCTTATATGGATACATTATTCACATTTTATGTATTCTTAGAAAGACCCCAGGACTCATTCAATTCCTTGGACGGTTGGTGATTAAGGAGAGTTTGATCTAGTGCTTTTTTGTATCAATTCCATTTAATCCATTGTTATGGAACCTTTTTTTTCTTTTTTTGGTATATGCCTTGTAATAAGTGGTTCAATCTAGGTTTTTTGACCCTTGTGTGTGTTGGGACATTTTCATTGGAAAAACTAGTTTCCCATGTTGTTTGGGAGAAAAAATTTTGAATTTAAAAACTCTTATCTCAGTGATTTAAAGTGGACTTCAAAGTGGTATTTGTTTAAATATGGTTTTGGATAGTTAAATGTTTTAAAGTGAGAATTTTAATTTAAATAAAACAGATGGTTTTTTTTAATGTTAATAGTGTGTGTGGTTTCATAATGGATTTTCATAGTAGATTGATTTTCAAAATATATGAATTCAGTTCTGGGAAAACAGTGAGAAATGTTTTGATTTATGATTATGGAATTGTTTAATATTTCTATAAATATATATGTGAAAATCTTACTTTATTGATATATTTTCAAAATATCATTGACTAATTTCCCTATAAAACATATTTCATAGTTTCGGTCGGTTATGGTGACCTAAAGGAAATTTATATCACACCGGTATATTTCAAGTTCCAGGCTTCCAGTTGGATTTAAATAAGATCGTCGTGGACAATGTGAGTTGAGTTAGGTGGGGTGACCAATAAGAGGTTTCTTGGAGATGTTTCAAGCTTGATTTGAGTTGGTTTTTAGTTGTTTATTTTGTTTAATGTATCTTTTTATTCCTATTTATCTATTTCATTAATGTTCTTCTTGTTAATGGATATTGTTAATGAATATAAAAGTGGGTTGGATCATTATAGTTTTTTATGACCTGTTTGGTATTTTTTATTTACTGTGGATCTTTTCTTTATGTATTCTATTATTTGTATCTCAAATTTGGGTAAAATAATTCCCAAAGAGATTCCAGTGATTTTGAAGCACTCTTTACTAGTGTGTGGTGATTGGAAACACTCTTTGGTCTTATTGATGTGCCATGTTAGTTTAAGGTTAGAAGGAAACCTGGTCTGGTTGGTTATAAAATTTTATATGAGGTTTAGGTTTCCTTTAGTAAGATCCTAAGATTCTTGGGTAGCCCATTTTATTTTGGGGTTTCTGATTACAATTGAGGTTAAGGATATAAAAGATTGGGATATAAGGGTGGGGATAGTCTTGCTAGTTATTTCTCACCCCAAACCATAAGTTGTCATGGGAATTTGGGTTTAAAATTGTGAATTTGATTTGTTTTCATTATCTATTATTGGTTTCTCTGTTTGATTTAATTTGATTATGTGATGTATATTGTGGGTCATTCATTGGTTTTGGGTGTAAAGGTAGAATATTTTAAGCTATGTTGGTGGCATGCATAGCTCGGGAAACCATGTAGTGCATTTGTGGTTGAATCTATCTCTTTTATAGGGTCTGTTTCACATTTGTTTCTCTGTTTCACAACTCGTTTATCCAATGTGTACATAACATTACTTCTTCCTTGGTTGTCCTGTTTTGACTCGTCTCATTTTTTGATTCTCGTGAGGTGGTTTCACTTACGGGAGTTGGATTAAGGAGTGTCTTGTTCCCCTTTTTGGATGTTTTTCTTAAGAATTTATTTTTTATTATTCTATAGTTCCTTGTGAGTTTTTGGTTTTAAACCTTTGTTTTTGAAAATGAAGCTATTTTTGTGAATGTTTTTCTTTCTAAATTGGTTTTAAATTATTTTTTAATTAAGTGGTGTTATCCCTTTTTTAGGAAATGGTTCATTTCAAACATAATTATTTGGGTCTTTCTGAATGAAAATGATTTTAAAAGTGTATTTTGAATGTGTTTCAGAATTTAGAAAAGGATTTTCTATTTAAAATAGTTTTAAAGGTGTTTTTAAAAGTGAAATGTTCTTTGTATGAAAATCCATCAAACACTTGGTTTTAAAATTGAAATTTAATTTTTTAAAGGACTATAACTTGCCTCATTTTGGGGAATAGTGTGTGTTCCACCAAGGTTTTTTGTTTTAAACTTGTTTTATCCTGGTTCTTTTTGATATACCTTGATGGTGGGTGAATTTCAAAATTACTAGGTGAAAATTGAGGTTTTAAGAGAAATATTATTTTGGGTATGATTTTTTTCCTAGTTTTAGGTTTTGTTTTTTTGGTTTGATTCATGGTTTTGAAGGAATCATTTGGACAATGTTTTAAGGCATGGATTTTTAATGTATGTTTGTTTTATTGTTGTTGGGTTCCCCTAGAGTATTCGAAAAGGTTTCTTCGGTTTTGGTGCCATCCCAGAATCTTAGCGTGGTGGTATAAATGGAACCTTATTTATGCTTGAACCTCATTTTGGACTTCTTGAATTAGCATATTCATTAATTAGAATGTGGTCAAGGGTCACTATAATATATGAGGGGGTTGTAATAAATTGAGGTAATCCTCAATTATCATGGATTGAATGTTCAAAAATGAGAGCTATTTAGAGGTTTCTATTTAGTTCTAACTGGGTTTGGTTGGAGCATTTTGTTCATATTTTATGTTATAAAGGTTTTTTAAGAGATATTTTATGGGTATAATTTGTTCAGTGGCTCTTTATTAAGGTGGTGAAAGAAGAAAAAGTGCTTGATCTTGTGAACTTGTATTAGGGAGATTGATCAGAGAATGATTACATCGATCATTTTTTGAGTTTGTTCATCCTTTAACTAAAGATGGGTCTTTATAAGAGGTCTCGAGTTAGATCCTTTTATGGATTTGTTGTTTTAGGAGACCATTCATCTTTTGGTTTTTGGGAGTAGGTGGATGGATACTTTTGGGGGATGTTTCTAGTTGATGTAATTTATTGAATGCCTAGTTTTTTTTGGAATTTCTCTTTCCACTCTCTCTCACTCTTGGGTATTTTTTGTTGGTTTTGGGTACCATTTTTTAGCCTTATTATTTGGGTGAACCTATTTTGATAGTTTTGGTAGCACTTGTTATATAATTGACCCTTTTAGGTTCTCATTGTTTGTATATGAGAGAGGCCTTGGGTGAATGATAGGTTAACTTGGGTTTGTGATCCTCTAGTTGAGTTCAATATACTCACTCGTGCTTGGATATGGTCATTCAATAAGCACCATGTGAGGGTGATCTTTTCTTAACATAGGTTATCTATGTATGTCATGACCTAAGGTGAGATCTCATTTCATTCTTTTGAGGAAACTTTTTGTGGTTATTCTTTTCCTTGTGTTTGGAAGTGCTTCTGGTTGAGAGTGATTTCTCTCATGGTCGTTCATTAATAGATTATATGTATCTCAGTATTTCACTTTGGTGAAACTATTTTATAGCAACTCTAAATGGTGGGGAGACCATTTTAGAGGAACTATAAATGGTAGAGAGACCATTTTAGGTCTCTCGTGAGTCATAGGACTTCTAGTCTGAGGTTACCAATTCAATTGTGCTTAGAGACCTTCAATTCCTTATGGTTGATAGGCTTGATCATTTTTAAAGATTTTAGTTTTTGTCTTTGAGTTTGGGTGGTCTTGAGTTGTTCTATTAGAAATTTATTTTTAGGATTTCCTTTTTCCCTTATACTCTTATTTTGGTCATTCTTTCTAGGGGTATATAGAGTCATGGTGGGGATTTTTTGACACCCCAGGTGTCACAGGGTTTTTTATTTTGTCTGATTTTATCTAGCCTTAAGTAGCATTGAGTTTTTCTTGGTTACGAGTAAGAAATTATTTTTCGGGGGACGTTTTTGGGACAATGATGGTTAGACCAAATGGTTAGATAAACCGTGAAGTACCTATGAGGGTGGATCTTTCATTTTTATAGATATATTTTTTACACCTTCCACATAATTTCTTAAATAGTGTAGAGGTCCCCAGAGGTCATTTGGGGCTTGAGGTGGGCCTGGGGTGAGACACACAATTTTTAAAAACTCTTCAACACACAATGAGTAACCATGAAATGGGTTCTTATCTGAGGCGATGGACATTGAATGGTTATAATATGGTTTGTAAAACCGTGCAACTTTTCCATGTGTAAATATTTTAGGATTTCCCAAAATTCCATTCAACAATTTTAATGGTTTTTACCCCCATTTTTCTACTCTTACGTCATACAACCCATTGTAACCTTGTTTTATATCCACAAACTTCCTCCCCTTGGTTATTTCCATTCCTTTGTTGATTTCTATGAAGCTTTAGGTGTGTTATTCTTCTCTTTATCCCTTGTTCCCTTCTCCATCTCCCTTCAATTGAATTTAGCATCCCCCAGGAGCCCTAAATATTCGGTTTTCAAATTTAGGGTTATGGGTGGATCTAATGTTCGTATTTTTGGTGTTTAAAGTTTATAGGCATTGTTTCTACTCTCATGGGTGTGGTCACCATTGAAGGTGACATGTTTCGGAGGGTTTTAGTGTTATTATCATTCTTTTGAGTTAAGAGTTTCTATAAAATTGTTTCTTTATGGAATTCTAAAGGCTCTTTTTCATTATAAATTTATTTTTAGCAAAAATATTATTATATATGTAAAATTTAAGTAATTTGAAACCATTTCATGGTTTTTTTATCATGGAATAATTGGATTTCAAGTGAATTTCAAGTTTTTATGTTTTAAATGGAATGTTTAATGATGTTTAGAATTTATTTTAATGACCATATGGATTTTTTAAATGGTTTTCATGTTTTGTAATGGATTTTTACCCAGTATTGGATTTTAATGAGTGAAAAAATATGTTTTAAAAGAAAAAAAGTTTTTTATATGCGGTGTTGGCCTCAAAATGAATTATGAAAGGGATTATTGTGGATTTTAAATGAATATTTATAATGTTTATGTGGTTAAACCCTTGTGTGGAATTACCTAATAGAATTTGGAAATGTTTTGAAGGAAATGGTTGGCCTATATCCTTATTTTAGGTTTCAAAGTGTACGATCCTTTGTTAAAGAGGAGATTTAAATTTTTTTGAATGGTGTGATTGATTACTATCATTTTGAATAAGTGTTTTTAATGGTGTTTTATTAATTAATAAAGATCTTGTTAATATGAGTAGTGTTTTTGTGTTATAGGTCCAGTTGGAAATTTGGTTCTCAAATGGTGAGAGAGACCCCTTTTTTATGCTTGCATGTTTACCCCTTCAGTTAGTTCTTTATCACTATGTGATGGTTTTTTTCTCCCCTTATATGGGAAGGTTGTTTTAATATTGTGGGTTCATTTTTTATGTATAAGTATTTTCATTAGTGGGTGTTAGGGGTAAGGGTAGTTTTGGTAATGAATTTTTTTTAGACTTGTCTCGTTAGATCTTATGCCTCACGTCCTCTATTGGTCATGGGAAATTGAGTACTAAGTGGGAGATCTATTTTATTCCTTTATTTGATTCACACGCTTCTAGTTGTACACCAGTAATGATAAGTTCCAAGGCTAGGTGGGGGTTTTTCATCATAATTATACTTGTGTGGAGTAATTTTAATATTAGTTAGTGGACGTTAACACATGCCAGTAGCTAGTTCCAGGTGGTTATAACTATACATGGTAATATTCTAAGCATGTTTGGGTTCCTTTGAAATATTCCATGATACATTTGATTACATGGATGGTTACTAATTGAGGGGAGTTTAATCTTGTGTTTTTTATATTATTTCCACTTTTTCCATTGTTATGGCGCCTTTATTTTATTATTTTTGGTATATTCCTTAATATATGTGGTTATATCATGGCTTCATTTTACCCTTAAGTGCGTTGGATGATTTTTTTTTTGAAAATCTATTTTTCAAAGATTTTTTGTAAAAAGTATTTTGAATTTAAAGACTCTTTTGTGGAATATTTAATGTTTATTTCAATATGGGTTTTTTTAATGATGGATCCATCATGTTAAATGTTTTATAGTGACTACTTCCATTTAAATAAAAGAAATGGGTTTTTTCATAAATGTTGATGTTGTGTGTGGTTTTATCCTAGCTTTGACTGGTGGATTTGTTTTCAAAATGTATGTATTTGTTTTTGGGAAAGAAAATGGAAATGTTTTTATATATGATTTTTGAATTGATTCGGATCTCCTCAAATACATATGTTAAAAGATTACTTTCTAGATTTTTTTAAACTTTCATTGATGAATTTCATTATGAAAAATATTTTATATTTTCGATAGGTTGTGGTGACCTACTAGTATTTTTATCTCATGCCTATAAATTTTAGGTTCTAGGTTTCTGATTGAATTCAGTTTTGATAATATTGGCTGATGTGGTTTGAAAAACTAGAGGTTTCTTATAGATGGTTCAGGCTCGACTGAAGTAGGTTTATAGTTGTCTATTTTTTGTTAGTGTTTCTTTAGATCTCTCTTTATATTTTTCTCTTATATTCTTATTGATTAGGTATATTATTTATGATTATGAAAATGGGGTGGATCACTATAGTTGGTTATAACCTACTCGGAATTTATATTTATCAAAGCTCTTGTATTTACTAATTATAATTTTTGTATCTCTGATTTGGGTGAAATAATTCCTAGTGGGATTCCTATGATTCCAAAGCACTGATTTTTAGACCTTAGGTATCATGAACACCCTTCAAACCTTACGATAGGCCAATTCAAGTGTTGGTTTTATAGTAGCAAAGGATTTTTTGTTACATACCCTTGAAGAGGGGTTCATTACACATTGAGAGTTGTTCACTAAACCCATGTCATTTTCAAGGAAAAAAAATAGTGGCCTCCACAAAAAATATCCGATATGGGACACTCAAGTAGTAGACACTATTCCACTTACAAAAATGGTGTCATTGGAATCCAAGTCTCATGTCTCATCTTCTGCATAGTATTATTTGTGTAATGCTAACACATCATATTATTAACCAAAAAAATCCATAACTAGATATAACCTTGTAAATCGAATGTGAAACAAGAAGGAGCTTGATTCACCGCTCAAAAGTCTTTATACTCAATGAGAGAACCAATGGTGGATGTGTGGCCCATTGTAAAGGCAAAGCCATGGTAATGATAAAGTATTGAAAGATATGGGAGCTCATGCTGCATTCTTCTAATTAAAATCTTGAGTATAACTAGGTAAATATCCTTGAGTAGCCATGTAAGGGTCTTATGAAGGTGTATTATGTATGGTTATGGAAGAACTGTAAGGGTTCATGGTATAATATGTAATGTTATATCACACCGCATTTCACCCACTCACATAGTGAATGAAGGAGTTACTGTCGCTAGTGTTGGATAGGAGTAAGCTTTGTGTCATGAGAGAAATTCTATAGCTATGAATAAAATTAAGGAAGAAAAAAGTAAAAACAATTAAATTCTATAGGATATATTCAAATTGTGGTGGGAAGCTTCATGGGTATGAAATAGAATATACAGAAACAATGGGTGGATACAGGAACATTTTTATGACATAAAATATGTTACATGTCACAAATGTGAGATATTCTTACCAAAAAAATAGATTGATGTTCCATTCCTAGCTTGAATTATGGTTCTTGTTGTGAATAGTTCATGAATGGAAGATATGCTGTTAAGTACTACTGATATCTCATGCTGTGAGGATTTTATCACGTCACATATTTTTTCACATTCACAAATTGAGAAGAAAGAAGTTGTTTTCATGGTGTAACTTCCACTTCACATCATGAAGGATCGCATGCATGAAATATCATTATGAGAGTCGAGTCTTTCGCACCATAACTGGAGTAATTACAATCTATGAACCAATAGTCCAAAAAAACTTTAAAAACCCCAATTTTGTGTGATTTAAGGTTCACATGAATGAGGAATGGCTACATAAATCATGCACACCTTTGAATAGTTATTCTGAAGGAAGAATCTCGATCCCTTGAATATATTTTCATATAAAAGTAGGGGTTCATCTAACTAAAGAGGGGGATTAGAATTTGGAAGGAGAATCCCAGGAGTGTGGCTAGAGGCCTCACCATGACTGATTGTGTTGATACTATTAATTGTTTCTTTTTACTCAAATTCTCCCATAGGAATAGTAGAAGGGGATAAGATTATCTAATGATAAGTAATTTAATAAATGGGTATTGTATTAGTAAAGTGTTTTTATATTCTTAGTTCGTGGTCGGGTGGGTGTGTTTCACTATATTCTTATTATCTTTCCCTAAAATTCTACATGACTTGTGCATACATGAATTAGATTGTACAATTAATACATCAGAGAATTTCATTCAATTTTTCATGACAATTTCATGATTTTTGAAAGTTGTTTTTAGACAAGGTTTTGAGGCACATAATTTTTATATAACCCCAATTATTTGACCATATAAATGTGAAATTATCGAGTTATAGATAGAATACCAAGACCAAGGATTCTATTAGTCTCGAATATGAAAACAAATATGGATAATTTATCTAAAACATCACCTCAATATCACACAAACCCATAATTACAAAGATTGATGCATTATCTCAATTTGATCTCTCTCATTTCTATTTATTTCTTTACTCACATTTAAACAGTTAATTTTTCTAAAGAATATACTAAACATTCTCATGGATTCAACCTCGAACTTATTGAGTATTAAACATATTGATTAGGTTTTTTAATGTTGTATAAATTTATAAATTTATTTGAACTTGAGGAATTAATATTACCCTTTAGGTTCACTCATTGCATAAATTTTTTTATGCATTTTAAAATAATAACAAAAAATTCATTTCAAAAAGTATTTGATCCCCAAATAAATTTAATATTAACAAAAAATAATCATTTAGGTATTAAAAAAAGTATTCTATATTTAAATAAAATAACAATAATTTATTAATTTGGAAAAAAATGAATAGAAAATTAGTTACTTTTTAAATTTAATTAGTTTTCAAATGATTCAAAAAATATGTTGTTTAATGAAAATAAAATTATTTTTTTGAAATACATAAAAATTATAATTTTTTTGAAAATAAATTAAAAAATTACACGGGAATAAAAAAATTATAAGAAACTCCACTATAAATTTCCCAACATTACTTTAGAAAAAAAATATGAATAAAATTTCACCAGAAAGTTTATTGAACACTTACAATAAAATTTTACTAAAAAATAAAGTTCATAAATTAAAATGATATACCTTGGAATATCGAATGAAAATTTTAGGCATATTTTATAATGGAATTTTCAAATGCATTTTGAAGTTGAATTTTTTACTATGAATTTTTAGTGAAAGTTTGCATTAAAAATTTGTTATATTATCTTCTCATTGGAAGTTTAATAGTAATTTTATACTAAAATTTTCAACATTACATTTTGTTAAAATGTCACACATGATTTTTCAATGGAATTTATATCTTGAATGTTCATGTGGAATTTCCCACTTAAAAATTTCAATTGAACTTTCCACGAGAAATTTTTAATAGTATTTACCAATGAATTTTTTTAATGTATTTTCTAATTAAAATTTAAATTTTAAAAAAAAATTTGTAATTTAATATTGGAATATTTTAATGGATTTTATAATTAGATTTTTCATATAATTATTTTAGTGGGGTTTTCCAATGGATTTTTAGTGGAATTTTATAATTGAAATTTTCAATTGAATTTTCCACTTGAATCTTTTTAGTGGGATTCCTCACATTAATTTTATAATGGAATTTTTTATTTTAACTTTTCAGTTGGATTTTCTATGTAAATATTTCAATATATTGTTTGGTAGAATTATTTATTCAAGTGGATTTTATATTGGAATTTTCTAGTAGATTTTCTATTAGAATTTTCATGTGGTATTTTCTAATGGAATTCTTCATCATAAATTTTCTCTTGAAATTTTCAATATAAGCTTTCCCATTTATTATTTATAGTATTTTACCCATTAATTTTTCAAAAGAATTTTTCATTCATGTTTTTTAGTTGAATTTTCATCTCTTTTTTCTTGTTTAATTTTCTAATAGATTTTCTAATAGATTTTCCACTGCATTTTTCAGTGGATTTTTTAAGTGGATTTTTTCAGTGGAATTTACTAATGGAAGATTTTGTTATATTTTTCTAGTTTAATTTTAAGTGTAATTTTATTCTATAAATTTTCATAGGAATTTTAAAGTTTTTTTTCCAGTGGATTTTTCAATATATTTTTATAGTTGAAATAATTGTAAGTATTGAAAAAACAAAATGTTTTTAAATTAATTTTGTACGAAATTTAATTTATAAATGTATCTACCTCTAATATACTTATAAATTATATAAAATTGGATTAGTATTTGCATCACTAATGTGAATATTATACCTGATAAAGAGTGATGTCGCAGGTTATGTCACACACAATAATGAAATTACATCCTAACACACCATTTTTATAAGTATTTTGACAAATTATTATTTTAGGAAATAATGAAATAGTCATCATGAATTTTAATCCTTCTTTTTAATAAAAATAGATTCTACCTTATTCTAAATATCATGAAAAATGGGGAAACATTTTGATATAAATTTGGGACTCCATTCATTATTTAAAACATTTTTTGTTAAACTTTTAGATACGATGTATTTTTCCATATTTATGGAAATACATAATGAAAAGTTAGTTTTTTACACAAAAAATAAAAATAGGGAGATAAAAACCCATGTGAAATATTCTATCATCCACTACACTCCATAAACTAATCACTTACATCAATTAATTAACATTATAAAAATCTTGTGTGGTTTTTAGATCATGTATCATTTGAGAGAGAGTGAGAGAGTTACCCTGAGTATCATTATGCCATAACATACATTTATGAAAACATTAAAAGTACTATTCAAACCTTCAAAAGGTTTTTTAATAACTCAATCACTCCAAAAATTAGAATAACCACCCTTGAAATTTTTGAAGGTTCCGGGCGCAGCGGAAGCGCGTTGGTGGGTTTGCCCAACTTTAATTTTAACGTTAAACAACGTTCAATCCTAGATTCGTCACGATATAAAACGCCGAATCTTCGGAATAGAATGGAGAATGAAAAGAAAAGAAGAGTCCAGGAACCCTTGAGGAGGATCATCATATGTTGATTATAATTAATTGAATTAATGCATAAGAATTACCTCGTTGGAATTCTTTCTTCGTTGACGTGTCCGGTCATGATTTGGTGATCCGTCGTTGCGTCGTAGAATCCAAGTGTATGATTCCTCTAGCGGTGATCCACACGTGTGTCACGTATCTACGGACGTCGCCGAAGAGATCTTCGGGTGCTAGCGCGGAAGAACCTTCACTTGCGATGTCCGCCTTCGACCGCCTTGATCCGGCGGAGGATCTTGCTCTCGTAACTTGAGGGCGTTCTTGGTGGAAAGGTAATTCTCTCTTGGCTTGAGATTATTTCCAAATCCGTTGTGCACAATAATGGATCTCCAAAATGTTGGGGTTGCGAGGATATTTATAATCATGTTTGAGGTTAATAGAGTTATGACAATAAATAAATGCGTTACGCATTTTATTATTTCATTAACTCTTATTGAAAACCCCCATGTCGAATTATTAATTCCTTGACATCCGCCCACGCTGACTATAATAAATATCATTTAATAAACCAACATTAAATCCTCAAAATCCCAATTGGAAAAACAACACGGTGTGTAATAATTAATACACGGCGTGTACTTGTTTTCCATAAAACTACACAGCGTGTTTATTTAATATACACGGCGTGTACTTTTATTTTCCATTTTTCTCCACCACATTCATTAGACCTTGAGTAATGACTATTTATTTCTTAAATAAATGTAACTGCATTACTCGCTAATAAATATATTATTTTATCCACAGTATATTCTCTTGAATAACTCATGTCAAAATAAATGCGATCAGACATCCTTAAATAATTATTGAACCACAGTCGGGAATAATATTTATTTAACTTGTTAAATTAATATTTAACTAAGTTACATGGACACACTTAGTGTGTGACCCTCTAGGCCTCTTTCTCAGTCGCATTAGGCTGAGCCTACCTAAAGTCCAAGGTTAGCGTCTAGCAACACGCCAAGGCACCCATAGAGAAAGAAGTTAACGCCGCAATGATGTGTCACCTCCTACGAACGCGTACCGTGTAATATAATCCCTTTGTCTCGATATCTCCAATCAAGCGGGTTGCATGCCAGTGCCATCAACCCATGTTCTTGATTATTCTTTCTTTGACTTCCCGGAATTGAACTTGCCCATACCTTACCATGGCCATGGATTTATTTAGGCTATATCAATTCCATCAAAGGGCCTGAGATATCTACTTCCGTTATGGAACGGAAGGGAAAAATCCTTTCTCGCATTATCTATTAATGCGGTATTATTCGTGACGCACCCAACGTATCCTACCTCGCTGCGAACAGTGTGTCGTCACAGTTTTCGTCAATACATCTAAGTGTGCGAGTTGTAATACCCATTAATAATAATCTTAAAGTCTAAGGATCAATACACACGTCCGTAGATAGGAACATCCAATGACACTATGAAATGTGGATTTCCTACTGGCGGGTCTCGTTCTCATAATATCCTCCTAGATATTACCAAGGGCGCACACCATGAGAAGGTTCCTCAAAGTTTTATGAGTCCTGGCCCCTAATGACCTGTATTATTTGTGTCCCTCAAATAATATCATCCGGCCATAGAACATACATTCAAGAACAGTGTTATGGAACTTTCGGGTTCTCATCATAGCAGGGATCCGCTACGACCCTTTAATGCAACAGCTGTCCTTGGGACATTATCACATGACATGTCACGCATAAGAACAATCAAGATGTGAAAAGGCTTTTATTTAATGAATAAAGTACAAAGTAGTTGGTTCTAGACCACCAACTCCAACAGACTCCCACTTGGACTAGAGCCAACTACTAACAACCTTTAACCAGCTAGCTCTCACATGATATTCATGCTTCTGCTGAGATAGGCCTTTAGTCATGGGGTCCACCACATTCTCTTCCGTGGACACTCTGCTCACTGCAACTTCACCCCTTTGATAGAAATCCCTCAAGAGGTGATACTTCTGGAGTATGTGCTTTGTTCGTTGATGTGACCTTGGTTCTTTTGCAAGAGCCACCACTGCAGTATTATCACAATAAATGTAATGGGATCTTTACTTCTAGGCACCACATCATGCTCCTGGACAAAGTTCCGAATCCAAACGGCTTCTTTGGATGCATCATAAGCCTCTATATACTCGGACTCAACTGCAGAGTCGGCGAAAACTGGCTGCTTTGAACTCTTCCAGCTCACAGCTCCTCCATTAAGACAGAAAACATATCCAGATTGCGACTTCAGATCATTCTGATCTGTTTGAAAACCAGCATCAACATACCCTCTGATGACAAGCTCCTCGTCTCCTCCATACACCAGGAACATATCCTCAGTTCTTCTCAGATAATTAAGGATAGTCTTAACAGTAGTCCAATGCTGTTCTCCTGGATCTGCTTGATATCTGTCTACCATGATCAATGCATAGGCAACATCAAGCCTGGTACATAACGTGGCATACATGATGGATCCTATAGCTGAAGCGTATGGGATCTTGCTCATCCTATCTTTCTCCTGTTGTGTCTGGGGACACATTTTCTTAGAAAGATGTAATCCATGTGACAATGGAACCAATCCCCTCTTGGATTTTTCCATACTAAATCTCTTTAGTATCTGGTCAATGTATGTACCCTGACTTAGTCCAAGAAGCCTCTTGGATCTATCATGAATGATCTTGATCCCTAGAATGTAGGATGCTTCTCCTAAGTCCTTCATGGAGAAACACTTGTTCAACCAGTTGTTAACTGACTGTAAGGCTGGTACGTCGTTTCCAATAAGCAATATGTCATCAACATATACCACTAGGATGACGACCTCATTCCCATTAAACCGCTTATAAACACATGGCTCACATTCATTCTTAATGAAACCAAATTCCTTTATGGCTTCATCAAATCGAATGTTCCATGGCCTGGATGTTTTCTTCAATCCATAAATGGATTTCTGCAACTTGCAAACTCATTTGGATTCACCTGGTGTCACAAACCCTTCTGGTTGTGTCATATAGACATCTTCCTGAAGGTTCCCGTTAAGTAATGTTGTTTTGACATCCATCTGCCAAATCTCGTAGTCATGGTAAGCTGCTATGGCAAGTATGATTCTTATGGATTTAAACATGGCAAATGGCGAGAAGGTTTCATCATAGTCAATTCCTTGACGCTGTCTGAATCCTTTATCCACTATCCTTGCTTTATAGGTGCTAACTTGACCTTCCATGTCCAGCTTTCTTTTGAATACCCATTTGCATCAAACAGGCTTTACATCAACTGGCTCATCGACCAGAACCCAAACTTGGTTCTGATACATAGAATCCATCTCAGAATTCATATCTTCTAGCCATCTTGCAGATTCTGAGCTTTCTACTGCTTCCTTGTAGGAGAGAGGTTCATCATTGTCCAATAATAATGATTCACCATCCTCGGTGACTAGGAAACCAAATCTCTCTAGTTCCCTTACCTCTCTTGAGCTCCTACGCAGTACTTGTGTTTCTGGAACCTCTTCCATGGGGACCTGTGGAACTTGTTCCTGTACCAACTCCTGTGTATCTTGAGCATCAACTTCGTCGAAGTCAATCTTTCTCCCACTATCCTTCTTGAGGATGTGCTCCCTCTCAAGAAATACGGCTTGTCTGGCGACAGTCACTTTCTTGTCTTGGGGGTTATATAGGTAATATCCTTTCGTTTCCTTGGGATATCCTATAAAGATACACTTCATGCCCCGGGGTGCTAGTTTGTTGCCTGAGAAGGCCTTAACAAATGCCTCGCATCCCCATACACGTGTGCGCGACAAAGTGGGTTTCCTTCCATTCCATAACTCGGATGGAATTCCATTTGACGCCTTAGTTGGTACTCGGTTTAATGTGTATGCTGCAGTTTGTAATGCATATCCCCAAAAGGATAATGGAAGATCCGCATGACTCATCATCGACCTCACCATGTTTAACAAGGTGTGGTTCCTCATTTCACTAACACCATTACACTGTGGTTTATAAGGAGGAGTGAGCTGCGATATAATCCCAGACTCCCGTAGAAGATCGATGAACTCTTGGTTCAGATATTCTCCACCTCAATCCGATCGAAGCTTCTTTATCTTCTTACCAAGTTGATTCTCTACTTCATTCTTGAATTCCTTAAATTTCTCTAAGGACTACGACTTATACCTCATTAAGTAGACATAGCCATATCTACTCAAATCATTAGTAAAAGTAATAAAGTAAGAATATCCACCTCTAGCTTCTACTGGAAATGGTCCACACACATCTGTGTGTACCAATCCTAGAAGCTCTATGGCCCTTTCACCTTGTCCAACAAAAGGTGGCTTGGTCATTTTTCCTTGTAAACAAGAGTGACATCTATCAAGTGGTTTTAGCTCAGTAGAGTCTAAATAGACATCTTGGTAGAGCTTTGTCAAGAGCTTCTCGTTCACATGACCAAGGCGGTGATGCCATAACTGGGTGATGTATGAGTCATGTGAGTTTGTTTCATTATCGATTGCCAACACTTGGTTTTTGTAATTTAATACATACAAACCATTATTCAAATGTGCCATACCATAACATACGTTGTTCTTATAAAAGAGACAACCCTTATTTCCAAACTTGAAAATAAATTCATCTATATCCAAACAAGATACAGAAATTATGTTCTTGGTAACACTAGGCACAAAATAACAGTTCTGTAAAACCAAAATCATGTCAGTTGGCAATGAGAGGTGATAGTCGCCAATAGCCAACGCAGCCAGCCTTGCGCCATTGGCACCTCGAAGATCCACCTCTCCTCTGACGATCTTTCTAAATCTACTTGGTTCCTGCATTTGAATACATATGTGAGCCCCACAAGCTGTATCTAATACCCAATGTGTAGAAATAGAAAGATTTCACTCGATAACAAATGCACCTTTAGCATCCCCACGCTTCTGGGTGCAGTTCCTCTTCCAGTGGCCCTGCTTGCCACATGCAAAACACACCGCCTCCCATTCCTTTCCCTGCCTCTGGATCTTCCCCTTCTTGGAGGGACGGTGCTCGGGGGCTTCAAACCGTTTATAAGTCTTTGGACCCTTTGCCTTGTCCTTCCTTTTCATGTTCACCATAAGGACCGTGGGTTTGTCACGCCCCATGTCCTTATCTACCTGGCGAATCAAGGTCAGAAGCTCCGATAGACTCTTCTCATTGCCGCTCATGTTATAGTTGACAATGAAGCTAGAGAAGGTCTTGGGCAGTGATGATAGGATGAGATCTGTACGCAACTCATCCAGGAATTTAATCCCTAAGATGTCCAGGTGTTCAATGTAGCCAATAAGCTTGACTACATGAGGCCCAGCTGGCGGAGACTCTCCACGCTTTGTGGTAAACAAAGAATTGGAGATCTCATACCTCTCCTGTCTTGCCTTCTCTTGGTAGAGATCTTTAAGGTGAGACATCATTCTATACACGTTCATGTTTTCATGTTGCTTCAAGAGCTCATTAGACATGGCTGATAGCATGAAACACTGGACATCTGTGGCATCATCCATGTGTTTCATGTAGAGGGATAATTCCTCATCACTAGCCTCTTTCCCATGCGCAACTGGAATAGGCTCTTCCAGCACATATAATTTCCTTTTGTGGCGAAGTACGGCGCGTAAACGTCTCTGCCACTCTTGGAAATTGGTGCTGGTGAGAAGGTTTTCTTTTTCGAGTATGGCGCACAATGATATGTTTGAATTCATTTTCTTTCCGTTTCTACAAATTAAGATGAGCAAAGATTTAGTACTTTATTACAAAATTTGAGACAAATAAATAAATTAATAATTATTAGTCTCCCACTATTTTATCGAAATCCAATAGCCCTCACTATTGACTTCGGAATATTATGTTGCGTGAATATTCTAGTGGCAAGGAGCCATATTTTCCTTCACATTACCCCAACTAGGGTTGGTTAAGCAACTTGAAGGGTTTTAGGTAGGCATTCCAAATGCCAACTGCATTAACTCGCAGCTCCTTGATCCACTGAGTGGACTCCCCAATCCTGAAATCCTTTTGGATTTCCTCAACCTTTGCCTCTTGGTCACACCAAGTCCTACTGTGGCAGTCAACCCTTGATGCGAACCAAGTCAATTCAACCCAAAACCCTGAATTAGAATTCCCTGATAATTGAAAGCACCCCAACTAGGGTTGGTCAAGCACTTTGAACTATGTTTCGATTCTAACCAAGATTATGGAAGGTTATGCCAACTTAATATTTGTTTTGAGGGATTTTATACTTATACATAATTTTCCATTTTATTATCTTTGATTACATGATTGTTAATATTAAGTGGGATATACTTAAGTGATTAACCATGTCTATGATAATATTTACATATAAGCCAGTTTTATTTTAGTTCCATCTTGCATGCTCGTTTAATTCATTAATTGTGTGATCGTGACAAAACACCCACAATAAATAAACCATGCAACTAACAGAAATAAAATAAATGGTATGATCATGAGCTTTTCTATTGGTTAGTTTATCTAGCAGTTGATAAACTAACCCAAGACCTAGGGGAGAAACACCTTGAACCTTTCGGGTTCGTGTTTACAGCTTTCCACCTGTCCACCTTTGTATCTCCTTGGATTGGTTTCACCTTGGCTCCTCACTTGAGCCGCCTCCACTGGCTTGGGAGCTCCATCAATTACATATTCATTTATCTCACAAGCAGGTGAGGGGTAAAAGGGGTTTTTACATAATAGAATCCTTGGGCACGCAGGCCCTACATATTAATGAGGAGATGGATTGCAGGCCAACAAATTTAATTTAAATAAATTAATTAAAAGAAACCATTCACATACAAAGGTCTCGGTCTAGCTCATGATCATCCATACATGCAACGATATTTACGCATAAATAAAACTAGCATTCAATTCTTTAATAGTTCTTGTTTAAGATAAATCACTCTCGAATCAATTAATTATCTTTAATTAATCAATCCTTTTATCTTAAATCCCTTTTCTGAATTTCCTTGAGATTCTCATCCATCATAATTTTAAACAAATAAATTCATTTAAAATTATCCTTTTATGTAACTTGTACCTTGGAGGTAATCTGTTGAATTCCCATTTATTACGCAGATGTTAAATTATACACATATATATAAAACACCTATCATGTGTTGTGCCTCAGATTTACGCCTGCACCATGGTACACGTCTCAAGGGTTTGTATAATATAATAATAAATTTTAATAAATATGCGTAATTTGGGTGAGTACACGGCGTGTAGTTCCGACTACACGGCGTGTACGTTTTCTTCACCGTACATCCGAAGTACACGCCCGGGGATAAGGCGTGTTAATGTACTTCAGAAATTTTTGGAGTACACGGCGTGTACAGTGGGATACACGTCGTGTAGTTTCCGCGTTACACGATTTCCAGCCAGGCAGGCCGTGTACGGAGTACACGACCCAACCCAAACCCGAAGGGACTACACGCCGTGTTCATTGGACCACACGACGTCTATTCTGAAAACCATGTGCCACCTATATCTGGTCAACACACGGTGTCTTATATTCTTAGAAAGAATCCAATACATGGCCTGATTTGGCGGATCAGTCAATGCATTGATCCTATACTACATGGCGTGTACTTTCGAATAAACGCCGTGTATTCTGGTGTTATATGGCCAGAAACATTTGGCTCCTCCGGATGAGTTCCTCTATTTTATTTTAATCAAAATTAAAAGAAAAAAACTATTTCTGTGAGGTGAACGAGAAATGAGGGAGGAGGAACAGATCTCGTGATTCAGATTTCCAGAATGATTAAACATGAATTTAAATAACTAAATTATTAAATGCGTAAATTACCAACGAAAAACTAAATAATTTTTACCAACGATATGACCCCTTTGATACCACTTGTAGGTTCCGGGAGCAGCGGAAGCGCGTTGGTGGGTTTTCCCAACTTTAATTTTAACGTTAAACAACGTTCAATCCGAGATTCGTCACGATATAAAACTCCGAATCTTCGGAATAGAATGAAGAAAGAAAAGAAAAGAAGAGTCCTGGAACCCTTGAGTAGGATCATCATATGTTGATTATAATTAATTTAATTAATGCATAAGAATTACCTCGTTGGAATTCTTTCTTAGTTGATGTGTCCGGTCACGATTCGGTGATCCATCGTTGCGTCGTAAAATCCAAGTGTAGGATTCCTCTAGCGGTGATCCACATGTGTGTCACGTATCTCCAGACGTCGCCGAAGAGATCTCCGAGTGCTAGTGCGGAAGAACCTTTGCTTGCGATGTCCATCTTCGACCGCCTTGATCCGGTGGAGGATCTTTCTCTCGTAACTTGATGGCGTTCTTCGTGGAAAGTGAATTCTCTCTTGGCTTGAGAGTATTTCCAAATCCTTTGTGCACAATAATGGCTCTCCAAAATTTTGGGGTTGCGAGGATATTTATAATCAGGTTTGAGGTTAATAGAGTTATGACAATAAATAAACGTGTTACGCGTTTTATTTATTTCATTAACTCTTATTGAAAACCCCCATGTCGAATTATTAATTCCTTGACATGCGCCCACGCTGTTTATAATAAATATCATTTAATAAAACAATATTAAATCCTCAAAATCCCAATTGGAAAATCTACACAGCGTGTAATAATTAATACAAGGTGTGTACTTGTTTTCCATAAAACTACACAGCGTGTATATTTAATATACACGGCGTGTACTTTTATTTTTCATTTTTCTCCACCACATTTATTAGACCTTGAGTAATGACTATTTATTTCTTAAATAAATGTAACTTCATTACTCACTAATAAATATATTATTTTATCCACAGTATATTCTCTCGAATAACTAGTGTCAAAATAAATGCGACCAGACATCCTTAAATAATTATTAAACCACAGTCGGGAATAATATTTATTTAACTTGTTAAATTTATATTTAACTGAGATACATGGACACACTTAGTGTGTGACCCTCTAGGCCTCTTTCTCAGTGGCATTAGGCTGAGCCTGCCTAAAGTCCAAGGTTATCATCTAGGAACCTGCCAAGGCACCCATAGAGAAAGAAGTTAACGCCGCAATGACGTGTCACCTCCTACGAACGCTTACCGTGTAATATAATCCCTTTGTCTCGATATCTCCAATCAAGCAAGTTGCATGCTAGTGCCATCAACCCATGTGCTTGATTATTCTTTCTTTGACTTCCCAGAATTGAACTTTTCCATACCTTACCATGGCCATGGATTTATTTAGGCTATATCAATTCCATCAAAGGGCCTGAGATATCTACTTTCGTTATGAAACGGAAGGGACAAATCCTTTCTCGCATTATCTATTAATGCGGTATTACTTGTGACGCACCCAACGTATCCTACCTCGCTGCGAACAGTGTGTCGTCACAGTTTTCGTCAATACATCTAAGTGCGTGAGTTTTAATACCCATTAATAATAATCTTAAAGTCTAAGGATCAATACACACGTCCGTAGATAGGAACATCCAATGACACTATGAAATGTGGATTTCCTACTGGCGGGTCTCGTTCTCATAATATCCTCCTGGATATTACCAAGGGTGCACACTATGAGAAGGTGCCTCAAAGTTTTATGAGTCCTCACCCCTAATGACATGTATTATTTGTGTCCCTCAAATAATATCATCCAGCCATAGAACATACATTCAAGAACAGTGTTATGGAACTTTCGGGTTCTCATCATAGCAGGGATCTGCTACGACCCTTTAATGCAACAGCTATCCTTAGGACATTATCACATGACATGTCACGTAGAAGAACAATCAAGATGTGATAAGGGTTTTATTTAATGACTAAAGTACAAAGTATTTGGTTCTATACCACCAACCCCAACAAGTTTTACTCATCTTTTATAGTCATTTTTAGAACATTATACCCATTTTGGTGTTCTTTGTGTATATTTTCTTGGTGGGGGTGTAAGGTGAAGATAACTTAGGCATAGTAATCATTGAGTTTTAATGGGATTTAATTTACCCTACCCATAGGTTATATTGAGATTTGCATTAATGGATTGGTGTCATTATTTTTAGTGTAATGTTTTTAAATATTTTACAATCTTGCACAATCATTTCATATTATTATACTGAAGGTCATGATGATTGATATGTTAGTTTGAAATTGTATGTTATTTGAGTTTGTATGTTATATGATTCTCATTGTATGTAAAATTCATCCCATTTTGCAATTATTTCATTAATATTAGTTTTTAAACTATGGTCTATTAAAATAAATCAAAAAAGGACATGATAATATTGAATGTTTCAAAAAAAATATAATAATAAAATTAGATAAAAATTCTATAAAAATTAATAATACGATATAAATATTTATGTGAAGATGTTAAATTTCATATAATTTAATACATTCAACATAATTCACAACAAATTTAATTTTATGCAATCAACTTTAAAAAATATGTGAATTGATTGAATGATAAATAAAATTATATATTGATATACTCTAAATCAAAACATCATATATTGTAATCATGTTACAAATATAAGGAAAGCATATAAAGAACTTATGCATAAGTATTAACAAAATAAAACTCTTAATTTAAGAAAACATATTTTACACTTTTTATATACTCATTGATGAAAAAGAAATAAAAACAAATTTTATAATGTCAACATTATTTTACAGTTCAATCTGAGATGTGACATATATACCAAATCCCTCTTATGCCATCGAATATAACAATGTCTTCTGTATCTACTGAGAATGAGTTTCTATTATTATATTATATGAGGTAATAGAAATGTGTTCTATGAAAAAAAATACAATAAAATTACTTTGTGTCATAAATTTTATTAAATTTTAATACTACAATGAGACATTTGTTCCTTATGGGAATAGAATATTCATATTTTATAACATGTAGCTACTTAGTGTGGGGAGAAACATTTCCTAACCTAATGAGAAGTGCCTCCTCTTAATCTATAACTTTCCACATGATAAAGGATCAAAAAACCACCTTAAACTAAATACAAAATACACCTCATCATTATCATCATCATCATCATCATCTCAGAAATTTGTAACTTGTATGTATTACTTCTCATCTGTCTTTTCTTTAATGGAAGAAAATTGATCATCATGATTATCAGATTACCATTAGATACCACTACTTTCTCTTACTCAACTATAATATCTTGAAGAATAAGATGGTGCATTAAAGAAAATGTAAATTTTTTTTGACAATTTGTTTTTCTTATCCTTGAAAAGATAATCTCTTGTGGATATCATCATATAATGTAAAGAGAGGATTTGATAATGACACATCTGTATCCATGTCCATAATTAAAGTGTTTGAGAGCTTCCCCTTGATTCCTTGTTTCATCTTTAGCAATCTACTCATGTTATGTGATTTCTTAACTATAGTCTTTCTTTTTGAGGAAAAGCTATCATAGAAATAGAAAAGGAACCCAAAACATTGAACAGGTTGAGAAATAATAGATAAAGTTATGTTTGGTATAGGTGGATATGAATGAGAAAAATGTGGATTCCCATGATCTTTTTTAAGGTTTTAATTAATCATCTAATGATATTTAATAGAAGAAGCAAACCCAAAAATAGGCCAATATTTCTTTAGGAAATCAAACATATAAAATTTCCAAAAACAATATACCTGGATCTTGTGTGTTGTATTGAAATTCATCTTCTTTATTTGAAAGAGTACATTTGATGATAATCACACAAAAAATTGATTTTTTCCTCTGAGGCAATATATAAGCCTTGTATTCATGATTATATCATGCGAATAATCCTCTCAAAGGGGTGTGTGATCTTTCCTAGGAGAGATAAAAGAATCTTTGGGAAGAATCTTTTAGAAAGATTTGCATGAAACTGATGATCTCCAATAGCATCAAAATTATATAAAAATAATCCCACTGACATAATAAGGTATTTACCCCCTTTTATAGGCAAGAACTAATTATCACATGGTGTATGAGTGGTAACCATATACATTAATTCCAATTGGAATATCTTTATTGAACACTTTAATTAAGGTATTCATGCAAAAACTAATCCATTATATGGATTATAAACCTCATGGGTGTGGCATGGTTGTTCCATTAGAGATTCAATCACATGCATCCAAAAACATATACAGACATTTCAAGAATGTATTTTATATTCACTTCCAAAAAACTCCGAATTTCACTATGATATCATAAGGTCTTTATTCATAGCTTCGTTAATATTTTTGAATCCATACAAACTCTTTTGGATTTATTTTCCTCATGATTGTTTCATTCTGAAAAAACACTTTTTCAAAAAAAATTATCCTTATAAAGAGACCTAAATATATAAAATTAATGGAATTAGAATGAGAAAAGCCTTAAATAACCTTAGGCTTTTATTTTTTATTTTGATTCAAAACAATAATTGATTCTAATTTTTCATGATTTTCATTCTAGTATTCAACTAATTGTCCAAGATGTATAAGTTCAGAAAAAAATTATTAAATGTAATAATGGGATTATTTCAAAGGTCCTTCAATCCTATAATTATTCTTTCTTTTAATTTATAATTTTTCAACAAAAACATTAAACTCTAATTTAAGATTAAAAACACTCAATGGTTCATTTTCATCTTTATATATAGGATCCATAAGAAACAGATAATAGATCATCAAGTTTTAACTTCCAAGAACATAATCATTAAGATTTTTTCCTTACCATTGAATATTTATAAGTTTATTATTTTATGTTAAAACAAAAATAGAACCTTTTGTCTCTGATACCACTTATTATATCCCAAGACACACTTAGAGGGGGTGAATCGGGGTGTTAACACATTAAAACATTCTTTTTAAAATTATCCCTTTCTATTTTGATCTTGTTCCCTTATTAAGATAAACACTATTCAACCATTGATTTCTTTCTCATAAAATCTTTCAAAACCTTATACATAGATATGTAAACATAAAATTTACAACACATATATATTTTTCTTTGTTCACTTATATTGGGTTATATCCAAGGAGCATACACTCAACATAGTACTAGTATACTAAAATCCATTATAAATCACTATTTTCATGGAAACAATGTTTAGAAGAATAAAATCCTCAATGAGATCACTACCTATTCAGTTTTATGTTAAGTCACTCTTAATCAAGGCTCAAATCATGTAGTTTGATTTAGGGATATCCCACTGGTTCCTTCGGGTCAATCCCTTTTGTTTATTTGTGAACTAATCTATAATATACAATTTTATATAATTTTTGGTATCTTTTTACATGAATAACATGAAGTTCATTCCATAAAAAAAAAGTATTCACGGATAAAAACATATCATAATATCTATGTGTGGTGTTTTAAAGTAAATGATTGATTATACCATATCCACTACAAGATACAATTAACCCCTTGAAAAAATAGTTGAATCATTATTCTTCAACATATATTCATACAATTTAAAAAAAATTATTCACTATAATGAATAATTCAATCACTGGAATTATGATCATTTTACTTAGTATTCCTTAATTAAATAATTTGGATATATCCTTGAGACTCCATAATTACTAGGTCATATACACTACTAAAATTCAGATATGATCAATAGAACAGATGATCCCCTCTTAACTTACCTTTTATTTGGGCACAACACTATTTATCCTTTAAATAGATCTTTAATATCATCAATTAAACTAAAAATATTCCTTTTTAATTCAAATATAGAATAAATCCTGTGTTTTTAACCCTTTTATCTTCTTCTTTTCCCACTTATAACACATAATTACTTTTACTCTCTATAATTATACACAATAATATAACTTATATATCGTAACAATATAAAATATAGATTCAATAAAATAATTATCTCTCAACATCCTTCAACTTCCTGAGATTCAAAAACATTCTTAGGAATAAATTTAAGTTGATCTCCACCATTGATATCCATTTAGACTGATGTTGTTCAATTCATAAATTATTAAATTTTAATATTAATGTCATCTGTTTGAATTCATAAGTTTCTATAAATCAACACACAACAGCCTAACATTTGGCATGGTTGACTGGTTCCATTATCAATTATCAACATTCCATAAGAGTCGCATCGCAGTATCAATCTCTATTGTGAGACCATGATTTATTTTTAAAAACAACCCAAAGTATAACAAAAAAATCATTCTTCATTGTTAATTTCTTAAATTTTGGTGTGATATTTCTTATATATTATGGGAAACTCAAAAATTCCAAAACCATTGAATTTTATTAATTCCCTTAATAGTTCAATATCACCTTACATTATGGTCATTTCCTCATATTTCATTTATATTTTGTTTATATAATATTATGGATCATAATTTAAATAAATAATAAGTATAAAATCATAATTTAACTTCTTAACAGGGACAAAAATTTCATGGCTTGATTGAGTACTCTTCTTAAAAAACACTAAAGGGTAAAACATTATTTATCAAAAAAAACCATAAGAATGAAGGGACTCTTCCAAATTTCACTGTCTCTTACAAAATTTACCCTTATATATACAAGGTGATTCATTAGGGTTTTACTAATTTTATATGATCTCTAATCATTTACTATTATTAATTCTAGAAAAACTTGTTCAATTATATGATAAATTCATTACATGGGGTACCATTACATATACAAGGTAAGCCTTCCATCCCTTTTCTAATCATCTAGACCTGGTACTAGGAAACACAAAATTAACCATACATATATAGGGGTAATATTATGGTTCTTTGTAATTTTTTTCTAAAAACCCTGAGATTCCTTTAAAATGAGATTCATCTATTTATTCTACAACCATCACTATACCATCTAAGCCTTCTCCAAAAAAATTCAAACTAGATCACATATCTTCCAATGCTATAATATAAATGTAATATTTCTTCAACCAAAATCATAATATTATGAAATCATGAATTTGATATATAAATATATCGAGGTGTCTCTTTACTTATCACTGGTTTTTGGAAACTCACAACCCGCATCAAGAATCCATGATCATCAATTTTGAAATATTATCAACTAATCTATCCTTTATTTATTTTTAACAACTCATCCTCCTCATATACATCATCCATGTTTATAAACATTCAAATACTGTGAAACAATTCATTTCACAACTTTTAGGTAAATCAAAGCCTTCATCAAGCATCAATTATTGTCAACAAATCCAAGTACCTTTGGTTATTACACTAAGTCTCATTGTTTTTAGTTTATTAAGGATTTTCTAGGTTAAAAATATTATTGTGTCAATATTTTTTTGACAAATATATTTGTTTCATTGTGTGCATTACAATTTATTTTTATGGATTATTCAAGAAGGAAAGAATTTATACAACTATGATCATATTTTTTCTTCATTCATTGACCATCTCTTTTCAAAAATCCATTAATTTTAATTCAACTCACCAAACATACATTATAATAATTATATCATCCATATAACCTACTATAAACCCAAACAAGGACCTTGGGTTGAAACCAACCCAAGGGTTTGATCCAGTCACATTTTTTTAAACAATTTTTTTTATATTATTATAAATCCTTTATCTCATTTATTTAAAATTAAAATATAAAAAATTATAAAAAATAATTATTTAAATAAATTCTAAAAATTATTGGGTTTTATGATCCTACATAATGAAAGTTATCTTGATATATACCATGTAGATAAAGAAGTAAATTTCTCACATGACCCATGAAATACAATCTTATATGAATCTGTGTTATATATAAATGGGTTCAGGCTATAATAAGGACAACTTGTTTGACCCAAATAATATTAATTCCATGTTTTAGTGAGATAGGTCTTGTTAGATAGAGAAAGTATTTGAGGATCTGTATACCTTAACAACATTAAAAGAAACATTAAAAACATTATTCAAACATTAAAAAATGTTTTAAAGTTATCAATTACTCTAATGCTTGGAATGACCATAGTTTTACTCAACATTGTATAATATTTTTTTAGTAATTCATACCCATTTTTGTGTTATTTTTATAAATTTTCATGGAGGTGGTGTAATTTAAAGAACTGGAAATTCTATGGAAATTTTTTCATAAATAAATGGGAATTTTACAAGTCCGTAGTTTCTGACAGTGCTTGATTCTGAGGCCTGGTATTCCCGGATTCAATTGTTGAAGTTTTGTTCAGGTACGTTTAGTAAACGTATGTTCGAGATTCTATATCTTTTGAACTAGTGCTCGGAATTGAAATCTGGGGGCACCATTGAACTCGCAGTGTCGGTGATTGCTTAGTGATACCTCCACCTAAGTTGCACCAGGTCCACGACGTGCTTCTTGGAGCTAGACTAGATGGGACATACTTCAGGGATAAGTTGATCGAGATTCTCTACCTACCCTTTAGGTAGGATTACCCATCGACGATCCGAAAGTCTTTTTTCCCTTCTTACATGTACTTGTACTTGTTGTTCAGTTGGGTTTGTATACTGGCCCACTTACTTCAACACATCTTTCTTTTTTATATTAGTAATTGTGGCTTCTACTGCTTGTGTTCAAACTGTGTGTGTTACAGGTTTAGAGGAAATGTCTTCCCTTTTATTGGGGATTCTCATTTGTTGCTAATCACCAGCCCCTGGACTATGGAAGGCGGGCTTGGGGTAATCACGACATGGGCCACAAGGATGGGTCATGAAAAATTGGTATCAGAGGAGTCGGTTCTACCTTAGAACTTGGACTGTGATTCTTTTAACAGCAATAGTGTTAAGTTTTTTGGGAGTGGTTATCAGTTTAGGGAAACCGGTGTTGGTGTTGTGGCCAACCTATCCATACACTAGGAATCTGACTTCTAATTTCCGACTCGGTGCATGAAAACACTAATTGCGTGTGTGTTTCAATTGAAAAATTTTCTTCGTGATTACTTTGTGTTAGCTCACCAGGTATATTTTTTTGACCATGGCATACCTATTTCTTTTTAGGATGGCCCCACGTAGGTGTCCAACTAGATTTCCGAGTTTCATATGAGATGGTAGCCCACCGATCGATGAGGCCTCAGTGCAGGGCCCCACTACAGCGAAGGTACTAGCAATACAACTACCCACTGGGCCACCGATACCACCAACAACAGCAGTAGAGAGTGCACACCGTCTGAGTGCATTTCACGAGTTCCAGTGCCAGAGGCCGCCCAGGTTCTAGGGAGAGACTGACCAACAGGCAGCTGAGGATTGGATAGAGGCTGTTGTGAGAGTTTTCAAATTGGTAGGCACACCAGCTGACCTCATGGTGATCCATGTCGGGAGTCTTCTGCATGCAGCAGTAGGCAGATGGTGGAGCTCGATGCTCTAGGTGCATGACGAGGCATCACTACTATGGGAACACTTTGAGAGTCTCTTCTGGTCAGCGTTTGTTCCATCCACCCTTCGTGCGGTGCTGATATAGGAGTTACTGCATTTATAGTAGGATAGAATGACGGTAGCTCAGTACTCAGCGAGATTCACCGACCTCTCGCGCTACTCCACAGATATAGTGTGGGACCAATTATTTAGGGCCCAGACCTTCGAGCAAGAACTCAGGCCTGAGATCAGGGTATCAATGATCTCCCTCAGCCTCCCAACATAGGCGGGGGTGCTGGAGAGAGCCCTTCTAGAGGAGAGTTTTCTTGCTTAGTAGTCACCAGCAACGAGACCCACCACAGGGCAACATGTAGCATAGTCTTATGCAGCAGGCAGTAGATAGATATTGCAGTGGTCCAAGAGGACCAGTACATTAGGTGGGAGACCCCAGGATACAGGTTCGGATGTGCGGGGCGCACGAGACAGAGCCAGCCATACGAGGATCAGGTAGTGCTATGCATGCTGCGGGCAGGGTCACATGGCTCGAGACTGATAGACCCTCCATGCAGATGAGCAGCAGACAGTAGAGGGACCTCCCTGGAAGAGGTAGAGGTTCAAACGTGGTGGTCCGCTATGAGCAGGCGGACGTGGTAGAGGAGCTGGCTGAGCAGCAGGTGGTGGATGACATTTTGAGGCCCTGCCACCACCACCACCACCACCAGGAGGTCCACCCCGACCACAGGGAGCTGGCAGACAGGGGCACGCTCAGCTCTAGGCAGTCAAGGCCTACGACCACGATGCACCTAAGATGATTCAATGTATTATTTTTTTCTACTACACCCTTGTTTTAGTACTTATAGACACAGGTGTGAGTCATTATTTTATTGCCGCTTCCCTCATTCGAAGCTCGGAGATTCTGATGGAGTCGTTGGATCGACCCTTACAACTAGGGACTCCAAGGGGAGTAAACTTGACGATTACACACTGGTACCGGCAGTGTGAGCTTACTCTAGGAGGAGAGAGCTTCAGCTGGGATCTCCTCGTAGCGGCGTCGAGGCCTTACGATGTCATATTTGGTATGGACTGGTTATCCATAGTTCATGGTCATATTGACCGTTTGAGGTGGAAAGTGGGGTGTGTTTGTGAGGATGGGATGTGTTTTACCTTCACTAGCGAGAAGGGAGCCTTTGCAGCATAGGATGGACTTACCCATAGGAGGGACAGCTAATCACACATCAGTTGGCTAGCCTCATTCTCAGATCAGTTGATTTGTGGAGTCTGAGTTTTCCTATTGTGGTGGATTAGTATGCGGATGTTTTCCCTGATGATGTTCCCAGACTACCTCCTCACAGAGAGGTGGACTTATACATTGACATATACCCCGGTACAACACCGATATCTACTCCAACATATCAGATGACTCCCGCTGAGCTTCGAAAGCTGTGGGTATAGCTAGAGGACTTACTGAGGAAAGGAATTATCCGACCCTATTTTTCACCTGGGAATCCCAGATTTTGTTCGGCAAGAAGATGGATGGGAAATTTCATATGTATTTTTATTATTGGTGCCTGAACCAGGTGACAATGAAGGACAAGTACCCACTCCTAAGGATTGACTACCTCTTTGTTTAGCTGAAGGGAGCGAGTTTGTTCTTGAAGATAGATCATCGGTCAGGCTATCACCAACTCAGAGTACGAGATGAGGATATGAAGAAGTCTTCCTTCAGATGCCAGTATGGCCACTAAGAGTTCTTGGTTATGCCATTCGGCGTAACCAATGCACTAGCAGTGTTCTTGGGACTCACAAACAGGATCTTTCAGCCATACCTTGATCTCTTTGTGGTAGTTTTCATCGATGACATTCTGATCTACTCAGAACCCCAAGAGGAGAACTCCTACCATTTTTGGGTAGTACTGGACACACTCTGAGAGCACCAACTTTATGTTAAGCTCCCGAAGTTCTAGTTCTAGATCCGAGAGGTACACATTCTGGGACATGTCATCTCAGAGGCTAGAGTTGTAGTGGATCCAGTGAAGATCGAGGAAGTACTTTCTTGGGAGCCACCAAGGAGTGTGACGGAGGTACGGAGTTTTCTAGGACTGGCTGGTTACTGTCGGATATTTGTGCCAGACTTCTCCAGAGTTGCAGCACCACTTTTAGCATTGATGAAGAAGGGGCAACCCTTTGTGGTGTCAGAGAGATTCCAACAGAGCTTTCATGAGTTGAGGTAGAGGTTGACAAGTGCGCCCATCTTAAGGCTACCGGTGGAGGGCGTTGGGTACGTAGTTTACTGCGACACATCAGGGACTGGACTCAGGTGTGTTGTGATGCAGGAGCAAGCAGTGATCATGTATGGTTCTTAGAAATTGAGACAGCATGAGTAGAACTACGCTACCCATGACCTAGAGTTAAAAGCAGTGGTCTTCGCCTTGAAGATGTGGCGGCAATATCTTATGGGTGAACGTTTTACAGTCTACTCTCACCACCAGAGTCTCATGTATATCTTCTCTCAGAAGTACCTGAACCTGAGATAGGGGTGATGTATTGAGTTCCTCTAGGAATATGACTTCAAGATATTCTATACTCCTGGTAAAGGGAACATTGTAGCAGATGCTCTCAGTAGGAGATCAGGAATTGAGCTGATTGTAGAGGCGATAGAACAGCTGGCCACATTGCAGATATCCTTTGTGGATCGGGACGGAGTATCCTTTCTACAGTCTCTCACAGTCACTCCTCCACATCTCCAGTGAGTCTGGGAGGCGCATCATGGGGATGATGACTGTGATATGCGATATGCCCAAAAATCCACAGGGCAGGCACCTGATGGATTTCTTGAAGGCGGGGAGCACGTCATTCTCTTAAAAGGATGTACCATGCGGCCAGTTGCACTTCAGAATGAAGCGTTGAGGGAGTTATACACATCTCTATTAGCGGTACATCCAAGAGTGGCGACGATGTATCAGGACCTCCGATGATAACACTGGTGGCTAGGTATGAAGAAGGCAGTAGTAGAGTTTGTCTCACGATGCCCCACTTGTCAGCAAGTGAAGGCAGAGCACCAGGTCCCATAAGGATTAGTTCACCCTTCAGAGGTCCGAGAGTGAAAGTGGGATGGGATATCCATGGATTTCATGATGATACCTCCACCTACATCTAGAAGACACGACTCTATCTGGGTGATTTTCGACTGACTCACCATGTTGTCCCTCTTCCTACCGATCAGAGAGCAGGGTTCAGTTGAGATCCTGAGATGCCTCTATGTATGGGAGATCGTACGACTTCATGGTGTTCCATCGATGATCATCTCCGATCAAGATACTCGTTTCACTTCCCTTCTATGGAAGGGGTTGCAGGAGGCTTTCGATATGCAGCTTCACTTGAGCAATGCATTCCATCCTCAGACGGATGGTCAGATTGAGAGGACCATTCAACCTCTCGAGTACATGTTTCGTGCATGCATCCTCGACTTTGGTCGTAGATGGTAGGATCACTTACTCTTGTTAGAGTTTGTGTATAACAATAGCTACAACTCCACCATCGGGATGGCGCCTTTCAAGGCACTTTACAGCCGACCTTGCAGATCGCCTCTATTCTGGACTGACCCTGCAGAGTCAGAACTTGTGGGACCATATATGGTGCGGGCTACGACGATGAAAGTGCAGATCATCCAGGAGAGGATGAAGACCACACAGAGCAGGAAGAAGTCCTATGTTGATAGGAGATGAATACCACTATAGTTCTAGGATGGCGACCACGTCTTTCTACGGGTCTCACCTCAACGAGGACTACAGAGATTTGGATGAGGCGGCATGTTATCTCCGAAATTCATCGGACCTTTCCATGTCCTTAGAAGAGTAGGCATGGTGGCTTACCGCTTGACTCCTCCACCTCTATGGAACCCGGTGCACGATGTCATCCACGTATCTCAGTTTAGGAGATACGTGCACGACCCGTCCCACATCATTGACCACGGGGAGATGGACGTCGATGATAGGGAAACTTTCACGGAGGTTCCAGTGGATATTGAGGATAAACAGGAGCGGGTCCTGTGTGGATGGTCAATACCTCTAGTGCGTGTTCGCTGACAACACAGGAACCTCTTGGAGACCACAAGGGAGTGGGAGGCTCAGATGCATTCTCAGTACCCCCCAATTGTTCCCTTAGTGTGAGTTATAGCTTAAGGGAAGCTAAATCCCTGAGGTGGGGAGAATGTAATGACCCAAAAATTCTGTGGAAAGTTTTTTCTTAAATACAGTAGAATTTTACGAGTCTGCAGTTTCTGAGAGCGCTTGATTCTAAGGCCCGATGTGCCCGGAATCAATTTCTGATGTTTTTTTTGGGTACGTTCATTAAACGTATGAGTGGGATTTTATATCATTTGAACCGGTGCTCGGAATTGAAATCATAGGGCACCTTTGATCTTGCAGCATCGGTGATTTCTTAGTGAGACCTTCACCGCAGTTGCGTTCTGACGAGAATAGAAGCTAGGTTTTGGGGTTTTTAATAAAATTTAATAAAAGTAAAGTATTACATTATTTTTATTTATGGTGGTTTAATCCTCCAAGTGGAGGTTAAAGGTGGGGGCCATGACACCCTAACCTTCCATGAGAGGTTATGGTGGTGGGCCCCACCCGCACATAACCTCCCATGGGAGGATATTATTAAGTGGGGACCCCATGAGCTACTTACCCCCCTTTAACACCCCTTTATTAATTGGAAACCTCTCCTCATTAATTGGATATTCTCACCTCCTCTAAAATATGAATTTGAACCATTACTTAGCATTAATTAAATGAGTTGCCTCATTTAATTAAATAGAACTCTGTGTTGTTGTGCCAAAGAATAAATACCGATCATCCTTTATTATTTTTTTTGTTGGCATAATCTTTTGGAAAATCTGGAGAAAGGAGAGCTTCATACTTCTAACGAAGAACCACCAAAGATTAACGAACTTCTAATTCGATCTTCGACCAAGCCAAAAGAGAAGGATCCACCCTCGAGGAACACCGACGACGCTTCATCCTCGGACGTTTCACGACATTAACGAATCGGCATCCACCCTATTTTTCGCAACTTCGTCAATGTTCATCGAATCAAGGTAGGGGGTTTTAGTTATTTTAAATATGAAATTAAACCTCCATTCTTCATCGTTCAAATTTCTGGATTGGTATGCCAAATGTTATCGTCATGATGAGGAGGGTTCGGACCGCACGAACACAGCCCGACCCTCCCCCTTGGGGTTTTCTTGTTTGTTAACGATGGAGGTGGACCGCGAAGAAAACCGGTGGCGCAAGGCCGCTGGGACGCAAAGAGGGTGTGACACCGTCATGCCGCACGCGAGGAGAGATGCGACCATGATGGTTTGCAGCGGAGGCGCGCGGCGCTGTCGCGCCGCGCGGAGAAGCCAAAAGTCGTGGCCAAACTAGCCCGCGATAGAGGAGGTGTGGTGCCATCGCGCCGTGCGGAGGGTAGTAGGACCATGGTGCCATCGCGCCAAGGTGGATATGTGGTGGCGGCTGGTTGGGCCGGCCATCATGGAGCCGGATCAGCTGGCCGCTCGGCCAGCCGGGAGGAGTGGGACCTCGTCGGGTCCCATGTGAGCTAGACCGGCGCCACCTGGCACTTGTTCGGTCCACCAGAACGGTTATACCGTTCAGGTTCCAGGGGGCGCATGCCACCCCCCTAGACGTGGATAGGGAAGGCCTCCAAGACAAACACGGTCGGGCCACCCTTGGCCAGGCTTCCCTCTTCTGGGCCACCCACGGCTTTGCTGCCCCTAGGTAGGGACGCCTTCAGCTGGGTTGCCTTAGGTCGGGCAGCCTCGGGCCGGGCCACCTTCGGGATGGGCCGCCCCTTTGGGTCAGGACATCCCCTCGGCTCAGGCTGCTTCCTCAGACTGGGTCGGATCCACGAATAGGATCGGACCCCGGTACGAACCGGGTCGGGCCGCATCGGTCCGACTGGGTGGGACCGTACCCAGACCTGTTTGGCTAGTTGACACCTTTACACCCCTATCATGGGCTACGGGTGTCCGATTGATAAACCACCTACGGAGATGGAAGGCATAGAGTGCGATGGTTTGTTTGGCATACCCTACGTGAGGTTTGGACACAGTTGGGGTATGGTCTGGTTGGTTTGAACCTAAAAACCAACCGGTCCCCTGGGACCGAAATGCCAATAACTCACAAACCGGGCATCCAATTAATGCGCCGTCTATCATGTTGGGTTACTTATTATGAGATGGAACTATCAGATACATAAACTCAAGAGTTCATGGTAGTTTATGTATCGACAGTTGGCTCGAGGAGCGGACCCTCCTGGAATCGAGTGTGTTGTGTGCGAGAACCTTATGGATGGCTGGGACTGAGAGGATAGGATCCTATGTGGACATAATACTAAACCAAGATACTCTGTGGGTTCAACAACAATGATATTGTACCAGGATCCTCTGTGGGTTTGATAGTGATGACTTCTGTACCGGGATCCTCCGTGGGTTCGACAGTGATGACTTCTATATCGGGATCCTCTATGGGTTTGACAGCACTGATATTGTTCCAGGATCCTATGTGGGTTCAATAGAGGAGATGATTCAGTGGCTACAACTAATCATCTCTACCCCTCTTCATGTGTCTTATACCTTTGTGAGCTGAGTCTTGTCTTTCAGTTGTTATCATTGAGCTTATTGACTTTAATTCCTTTGTGGAATGGGTTGTGCTGGTGCTCGTATGTTGGAGCCGGAATGTGATTGGTAACTTAGGTATATGTTTGGGAATATACCTAAATAGGGATTGTTGATACATTGTGATTGTATCTTACTACTATTTTTTATCCTTAGTGGGTTATGGGAGACCTTAGGGGGTCTCAGGGTCCCCTACTGAGTATGTTATACTCACCCCTACACAGGCTTCGCCCACACCTTGTTGTGTTCTATGCAGACGATGGTCAGTAGTGATCGAGGCTGAGGGTGACAGATGGGAGGCTGCTCGGAGCTGGACTAGACGGGACGTACCATAGGGACGAGTTAATTGATATTTTTTACCTATCATTCAGGTAGAATTCCCAGGCAGACGATCCAGGATCTTTTTCCCCTCATTACTTTTACTTGTAGTAGTTGCTCAGTTGGGTTTGTATACTAGCCCACATACTTCATCACATTTTTCTTTTCTATATTAGTACATGATGCTTCTACTGCTTGTGTTCAGAATATGTGTGTTAGAGGTTTAAAGGCAATACCTTCCCTTTTATCGGGGATTTGCCTTTGGTGCTAGTCACCAGCCCCTGGCCTATCGAAGGCGAGCTTGGGGTAGTCATGCCACGAGAGCTGAGGATGGTTCGCGAAATGTACGGTATCAATAGCTTGGGCACAGTTATCATCAAGGTTACATGGGCTATTATTTATCTTTCCCTTGGATTTTATTATGACTTATATTAGGGGATTTATGTTTAGGTTTATCTTGTATATTATTTTTAAGTATTTTAAATTCATTATTACTTATTTTAGGTCATGATGATTAATATGATAGATTGATATTTCATTTTTTTATATTTTGTATGTCGTAAGATTATCATTTTGATTAAAATGGATCCCATTTGTAAAATCATTATAGTTTATATTTAAATAAATCTAAAAAGGTGATTTCTCAATATCATATGAGTTTATACATTCTTTATGATTCACACCAAATTTAGTTTTATGTAATCAATTTAAAAAAGTGATTTATTGAGTGATAAATTTAATTACATAATGATATACTAAAAATAAAATATAATCTAATGTAATAAATTTTAAACCATAAGAGATACATTTAAAAAAAATTACACATGACTATTAACAAAATAAAACTCTTGATTTTAAAAAAATATTATACACCATATATTATAATTGATTGTGAAGAAATAAATTACATTCTCTAATTTTCTCATTCTTTTCCAGCTCAATATGAGATAAGACATAGCTACCACAAGATTATTATATCATATAATTTATAAATGCATTTTTTCTCTCATGATAATGAGTAACTATCATAAGATTTTATTCTGATAATACAATAAAAATATATTCTGAAGACATAAAAAAAGACAATTGAAATTTCTCTATTATAAATTTTATCATATTTTTATACTGTATTGAGATGTTTTTTCCATATAGGAATATAATAATTCTACTATATGAAAGGTATAAAATTATATTGGGGATTAATCATTACATAATCTATTGAAGGGGAGTCATTTTTCGACATATATTACTACCAAGAAATGGATTAGAAAACACCCTAGAACAAGATGAAAAATCCTCATCTTCATCACCATCACATGAACTATCAACCTATAAAACCTTCTAAAATGTATTTTATTTAATGGAAGAATAGATATCTCCATAGCTATTATAATCCTATATCTTCTATTACTTTCTCATGCACTACTATAATCTCTAGATGATGAAGAATAAGAAGATGTGTTGTTGAGCATGTGAAAATGGTGACACTTTCCTTTTTCAATCCTCTAAAATAGTAGCACTTGAGGTTCGAATCATATATTAGATGGAATATTTTGGAGCATGACTCATCCCTATATTTTTCATGAATTTATTTCTTTGATAGCTTCCTCTGAATTCATTCCCATTCATTCTTAATTCCTTGAGCATTTCATTAGATTTTTTCTCATTAATAACTTTTTTCTCAAACTGTGTAATTCTCCTACTGTATTCTTTCTATTTGAAATAATTATATCACAAAAAGGTAAAAATAATCCAATGCTGAAATCATTGAGAAATAATGTATAAGTTCATGTTTGGTACATCAAATCATGTATTATAAAAATTTGGATTCAAATGATATTTGTTTTCATTCTTGTACCATTGGATTAAATCAATTCACCAAATAAATAATTACTACATGGATTATTGGGAGTAATTAAATTAAGATATAAAATAATGGAAAAAAAGAAAATCAAAACGAAAATATAAATTAGAGGAATATAAAATAAAATTAAATATCAAAATTTCACCCACCAAACATGTGAAAATTATTTTAATCTTATAAAACATTTTCCCTCTACCAAACATATCATAAAAACATTTAGGGTCACAATGTTAATAAAACATGTCCTTTGGTTTGTGGTAAGGCTCATGGTTTTGAATGTATGAACTAGAGGTGTCAATTTTCAAACAAATAATAGTTAAATAATTTTTGATCAAGCATGAATAGATTTGGGTTTCAATTAGGTAAATTAATTTACAAGAATACTATTTAGGTGAAACCTGATTAAAAATATATTAATATTATTAAATATTAAAATTATTATATTAACACTTAATTTTATAATATATAATCAATTTAATTTTGGGTAATTCAATGTGTTTATAACACCTTATTTATTTTAAATGACTTAAGGGTTCAATTTCAACAAGAATAACATATGTTTCATACTAATTAGTTTATTTTTTGGCCTAAAAAAATTCAATGTTGTTATGTCATTATAGAAATAGGAAACTCATCCAAAGATATGAGTAAATGAATTCAAGTGAATGGAATTAAAGCTTACTCAATTCTCAAGGAAATTCCCATTGTTTTAGCCTTGAAGATTCTTCTTATTCCAAAATATGCAAGAGAATTGTATCGGTCCAATAGGTACAATCAGTGCTGTTGTTTCAAATATAAAAAACAATAGGATTGATCTTTCATTTCCAATAAAATTAATAAGAGGAAAATATGTATGAGTCCATTAAATAGTGGGTAAAGTTGTAAATCAATGGGTACCCATTAAATAAGTACCCAACATTATACAATCCAATTAAATTAGGTTAGTGTAGTGGTTAGTTAGGTTTTTATATGATTTGGGTAGTGAATTCAAAATCTATTTGATATTTAATGGGTAACCTTAGGTTAATCAAAATACAAACCTAAATAAATTACTTATTTATAATTTATTACATATATATTTTTTAATAAAAGTGAAATTATAAAATTTAATTATTTAATTTGAGTTTAATTCCTATTATATTTATAAATTTATTCTAAATCTACATTCATTAGAAACTCACTAACAATATATTTTCAATTTATAATGAAATTATAATATATATATATATAATAAAATAAATTAATTTTAGATTTATAAATGTATTTTAAGATTTTAGCATTATAATTAGGTCTTTAAACATATTTAGATAGTTAAACATATATTTTAAAATATGGATGGGGTAAATATATGAGTTTAAAATATAAAAAAGTTATAAATAAGTTCAGATTTTATAAGGCTAAATGGGTTAGGATTTATGTATCCTAAATTTCATGGGCACCCAATCTATAATCATCCCTATTTAAAGCCCATATTAGTGGGATTTCCCCCCATCTCAGATAGAATCCCACAAATTCTAAATGATTCATTTTCATATATTTTACTACACCTTTTGGCATATCAATATTCATTGAAGTAATTATTAGGTAAAAAATTAATACAAATCAAATTGAATGAATATGTATGCTATGGTATATATTTCCTATATAGAAAATTTGTATCGCGAATACTCAAATTATAATTATGGTAAGAAAATATGTTATTTTAACCTGGAGGAAATTAACATACATAGTTTTTCGTCTATATATGGAATGAAAAATCTCCCAGATGTTGTTCCACTAATTCTCTCAATAGCTAACCCCACATTCGGATCCTAATAGGATTAATGTTTCCTCCCAAACTAAACTACTAATTGTTTTAATAAGTCATCTCGATGATATAAAATTAGTCCAAAATATTTCCATGTTGTATATTTTTTTGGTATTCCTTTCAATTGTATGATCTACAAGCCCTATTGGAGCCAGATAGCTGGTTTGGTTGCCAGTAGAGCTACCAGTTACACTACCAGAAGGAAGGTGTCGTCCCACATTTCTAGTAAATCTATTTTAAGCTGTCACTACCCAACCACCTATTTGGGCTGCGACACATGAAACACTGGGTGAATTAATGTAGTGTCTATAAATGAGATCTTATAATCTCTATTTCCAACTTGATCTAGAATCTGGTGTGATCCATAGTAATATGCAGTTATATTGGAATTACACTTGGAAGATTTTGAGGTATGCGCATTACACCTAAGATAAAAAAATGACTCTCCCACATCAAATGACATATACTTCTAGTGCTTGTTTGAATAAAATTTCATCAATTTCTAGGCATGAAAAATATTAATTTGGATCTGGATTAAATTATGATCTCAATCTGCAAGGGCTTGGGAAACTAAATCAACTGGTGTTTCCCCACCAACAAAGAACAACCCTATTGGTGGATCCTTCTATACACTACCTCAAATTGGTCATCTTGGTGGATGTGTGAGGGATATTATTATATTATTATTCTACCAATGGTACCTAATGTTCCCAATAAATAGGTCATTCATAAGAAAAAGATCGGAGATAAGTCTCTAAACATTTTTTGACTATCTACATTTATCCATTTTTTGGGGGTGGTATGAGGAGATCATTTTCAAGTTGGTTCTCTCTATTCAAAATAAATATTCCTCAAAATTACTTAAAAATATTGGGTCTTGGATACAGATGATGGATTTGGGTACAGTATGAAAGCTTACTGCTTCTTTAGAAAAAAATCCTCATCCATGAAATTTATTGTGAAACATTTTCATAATTGTGAAAAATTATAGTATTTTTATATGTAGTGCACAATAACAAGAATGAAATTATACCACTGATATTTGGGAAACCCAAAGATAAAATCCATTTATGTGTCATCTTAAAACAATTTAGGAATGGGTATCGGATGGAGGAGTCTATTAGGATTCATAGCCTGATAATTTTATCATATTCATGTGTCATGATCTCATATGAACTTCAGGATGAATTTTGTATTTAAATTACAAAATATCCCCATTTATTGTTGTAATGGTGTAGCTTGATCCATTTTGGATGATGTTGGACCAAATTCTAGAGGCCCAAAATGCACAGCAGACCACAACATCGCATTTTGGACTCCATGGTAAGATCGTTGGGGGTTTCAGGGATGGATAGGAGACACCAACATGGAAATTTAGTGGTGGGGCTTACTGTGGTATCATGCAATAGATCACTATACCTCCACAAACTTCTTTCCAAAGACACTTCAGCATTTTGGACTTTGGTCTCTGTGAAATTATAGCATGGTGGACTTCATGTGTTGTTGGTGGAATAATACATTGTTTTATTTATTATCTAATTCAATCTAGGGTTTTAATATGTTAGAAACTATGATATTCTACATTTAATTGTACTCTTGAATTATTGAAGTTATTTTGCCTCTACATGGACATAGGGATCATTTCTCAAACCATGTAAATCACTATATCCATGTTCATTTTCTTCTTTTTCTTTTGGTTTGATATTTACTTTATCTGTAAACATATTCTATGGTTGAGACTCCTAGAATTTTCACAACAACTGGTATCATAGATCAAGTTATAAATTTTGATTTTACATTTTCCCAAATTGAAAATTTGTTATGGAAGAATGAAAGATGAAGATCAATCACTTTGATGAAACTGATTTCATTTACTAGGGGATTTATATTGAGGATTATATTTATTAGAAAAATATGAACTTGCATATTCTGGGTGTAAAGACAATAAATATGTGGAAGATGTAGTGGGAGCTACAGGGTCAATTGGTTCTAGGTGTTTGGTACCTTATGTTGTGTGTTTTTTGGTTTGCGATGGCCATTGTTGTTTTTTTGGTGGTTTCGAATGGATATTTTCAGTGATAGTGTGATGTTGGGGTAGTGACGATGGAGGGGGAATTGTATGGAATCGATGGTGGGTGTAAAACTTGAGGTGGATGTGGGATGTGAGGTGGGTGTGTGATGTGATGTGTCACATAAACAAAGGTGTAATGATTTGATCGGTTTGAATTTTAAATTTTAATTTGGATCCATTATTTTGTTCCATTGTGTTTACCACTCGCCCAAAAAGTTGGTATCCTGATAATACAAAAATTAAGTGAATTTTCAATCAAAAATTAATAATTATATAGTAGAATATGATGGTCAGACTGATAAAATATCTCATGAATTTGTATGAGAATCCTTGTGCATCGAACAAGGTGTACCTGGTGTGATGACTGTTCAATATGGAAATGATTAAAGAGGGGTTTAGATAATGTCAACTAATTCAACACCATCACTAGTACATTTACATTTTTGGGAATTTTTTATGATGATATTGTAGGTGAAATGGTTTTACTATCTTCATTACCTGATATTTAGGTGGTTATAGTAACAACCATGAGCAATTCTTTTGGAAATACAAAGAAGATTATAAAGGATGTGTGATACATGATCCTCTCTGAGGATATTCTAATAAGAGATTTGGGAAGATCCAATGTTTATTTTATGAATATAGAGGGAATAGGAAGATATTTTTTGTGACATAACCATAGAGGATGATCAAAATCAAGAGGAAAGATTCAAGACAAGGCAAATAGGCATATTCCTATTTGTTGGATTTGTGGGAATAAAAGAGATGTTAAGGGGTGAAAAGAAAAATGGAAGGTGCCTACAACTAATGAAGTAAACACAATGGATTAGGGAACTAATGATGTGATATTTCTAAGTGGGTATAATCCTATGGATTCATAGATTTTAAACATTGGGGCATCTTTCCATTCCACTTCAGAGAAGGATTTCCTGAACAATTTTATTTTTATAAATTTTGTAAAGGTACATATTTCTAATAATGAAACCTTACACATTGTGGGGAAGAAATATGTGTGGATTAAAACCAATAGTTGGAGTTTTCTAGTTCTATAAAATGTGAGGTGTATCCATATTTTAGGAATAAATATTATTTCTCACATTCACTAGTGGTGCATTGAATATTATGAAGGGAGTTATTGTCATAGATTTTGGAGAAAAAAATGGTACCCTATAAAACATGACATAAAATTTCATGGATATTCATAAATAAATATATTATATTGGGGATTCAAAACTATGGAACTATAGGCTAGGTAACATGAGTGAGAATGGTAGGATGGTTCTGGAAACAAAAGGAATTCTATTGGAGCGGAAGTTAGTGGAAGTTCTCTTATGTGAAAATTATATCCATTAAAATTATAAAAGGTAGTCATTAAAAAAAATAGAAAACAACTGCTTGGGAATCATAACCTAGTGAATACTAATGTATAGTGGTATGCACCATTAAATTCATTAAGATGGTCATTATAATATGTTACATTTATTGATGACTCGATAAGGAAGTTAAGGGCCTACTTTATGAAAAGAGATTATGATGTGTTTTAGGTGTTTTAGATGTGGAAGACCATGGTGGATAGTGATATAGGAATAAATCATAAATTATAGAGTTTTGAAAATAATTTAGAGTATAAAAGTCAGGATTCCAAATAATTCTATGAAAAAAATTAATTTGAAGGGGGAAGAATTTTCTAAGAACTACACAGTAGAATGGTGTAGCTGAAAGGATGAAGAAGACACTGAATGAATGTTCTAGGAGCATGAGGCTACACTTAGGGTTTCCCTAGACTTTCTAGAATGAGGTAGTGAACATGGTATCATATCTCATTAATAGAAATCCATCAGTACCAATGGGATAATGTATATCAGAAGGGATCTAGTGTGGGAAAGAGGTAAGAATATCACATTTAAATTATTTGGATATTTAGAAACTGTAAGTATATATTTTAATTCAAGGAACAGGCTTGATGATAATTCAAAACAATGTTTCATTATTTTCTATGGATATTAGTAGTTTGTATATCTCTTTTGGGATAATAAAAATAACTTAATAATTATAATGTAGAATGTGATATTTAATGATGGTGTCACATACAAGAACTATCATGCAGTTGAAGTTGATAATGAGAATAATGAATCAAAGTTCCATTAATAAGTAGATTATGAATGTGTAACAGAGCATGAGACATAAGAACCAAGGGATCCTAGTACTTAAATTGAGTTTAGGAGATCAAAAGGGTGATAAATCACGTTTAAAGTTATTCACCATCATCACATTATATTATATTGACTAACAGTGGAGAAATATAATGTTTTGATGAATTAATGTAGTTTTTGGAGTCTAATAAGAAGGAGTTGGATATGAAGGAGGATATATCTTCATTTCATGAAAAAAATAATTTTGAGTTGACACCTATTCCATAAGGAAAGATATAATTTTAGAAAAAATGGTCATACCATGTCAAGTAAAAACGTGATAGAAAGATGATTCACAAGGAAAGGATGGTGTTGAAATGTCACGACCCGTCCTCGGGGCCCGTGTCGTGACTACCCCAAGCCCGCCATCCATAGTCCAGGGGATGGCGACTAGAACCAAATGTGTAAATCCCAATAAATAGGAAAGGAATTGCCTTTATAAAAGTAAACAACACAAAAGTGTAAAAGCAGAAGTAACCACTAAGTAAAGCAGTAGAAAAAAACGTGCTGAAAGTACAAGGGGCCAAAAATACAATCCCAAAAGAAAGGTACAGATAAAATCGAAATAAAAAGTACAACTCAAAAGGGAAACAACTGAAAGGTGATGACCCACTCCTGGTTTGTCCTCTGTCTTCCTACCTGAAGGGTAGGTACAGATCTCCTCCTCAGCACTCCACGTCCATCTGTCTCCTCCGGGTACCGACTCGTCGTGAAATCCACCTCTGGGCACCGACTCGACGTGATATCCACCTTCGGGCACCGACTCGTCGTGGGATCCTCCTCTGGGTACCGTCCAACTCTACAAGCTTTAACCACGATCAGTGATGACTGTCGTCTACAACCAACACAACGTAGTGCGAGAGAAGCTCGTGCAGGGGTGAGTATACGATACTCAGTAGGGACCTTGAGACACCCGAAGGTCTCCCAGAATCCACAAATGATAAACCACAAAGAAAAGATACACTCACGAAGTAACAACAAACACTACTTAGGTATATGCCCATACATATACCTAAGTCATCAATCCAGTTCAGCTCTAACTCACGCGCTCATGTACAACCCAGTCCACTCAGGAAAGTAAAACGTAATCCACACAGGAAAGCATGACCCAATACACATAGGAAAGAAAAATCCAATCCACACAGGATGGCAAGTCAATCACATCGAAGATAATGATTGGAAGTCAAGACTTAGCTCAAACCAGGATTTCATTCATGATGTCGAAACCACAGCTACTGGAGAACTCCTCCTATGTCGAGTACAGTGGGTCTGCCGCTACAACCAAGCGCTACCCACTAACCTTGGACTGCTGAAGTACTCCACCTGTCGAGTACTGTGGGCCTGCTACTACAACCAAGCGCTTCCCACCATGGGTCTTCCACTACAACCAAGCCCTCCTCCTCATAGCCTATAGAGGCACTCCTTCTGCTGAGTGTCGTGGGTCTGCCGCTACAACCAAGCGCTCCTCCACTTTTGGTCTTCCGCTACAACCAAGCACTCCCCACTGGGCTATCTGAAACACTCCGAGTCGATCGATCAACATTCGTCAAGTCTCATCCAGCTCTAGGGTTTCATAATGATTGATAGTACAGAAGTCGTCACCGCCGAACCCACGGAGGATTCCCGTACGGTTGTCATCGTCGTCGAACCCACCAAGTATTCCAGTACAAAATTCTTCACCATCGAACCCACGGAGGATTCCCATACGGTTGATATCATCGTCGAACCCACGGAGGATACAGTATGGTTGTCAACATCATTGTAGTCTCAGCGAGCTCTAGGGTTTCCGCACACAACACGCTCGTTCCAGGAGGGTCCGCTCCACGATCCAAGAGGTCGATACTCCAAGTATCACAAAGTCCTACTAAGAAGTATCTCAAAGTACTGCCTCGTCATAGGGGTCTCAACGTAATAGATGGTGCGTCAATCAGACTCCCGGTCTGTGAGTTATTGGTCTTTTCGTCCCATGGGCCCGGTTGGTTTCGTGTACGAACCAACTGACCGTATCTCAACTGTACACCGAACCCAGATAGGTTATACTCATAGGGACCATTTCTCAACTGATCACCAATGCCGCTGACAGGTCATCAAACGAACGTCCGGTCTGAAAGTTATTGGCTTTTCCGTTCTAGGGGCCCGGTTGGATTTTGGGTACAATCCAACCCGACCATACTCCAACTGCGTCCAAACCTCGAGCGGAGTAAGCCAAAAGGTCTGTCTCATTAAGAGGAATCCAACAATGTCGAAGGCACGTCAATCAGACGTCTGGAGCTCAAGTTATAGGTGTTTCCGCTCTGAGGGCCCGGTTGGTTTCATGTTCGAACCAACCCGGCCATACCCAAAGTTCTCCGAAACCTTAATTTTATTATATCGAAACAACCGTATCATTCCAAGTATCGCATCTCAACTAACGGTGCTTTGATCAGAGGTATGTAGCCCAAGATACGGGTGTTTGATTGGAACTTTCCGAAAATAGGGGGTTTGGGCCCGGCCCGATACCCCCTGGGTCGGCCCGAACTGGGTCCGAGTCCGGCCCATTAGGGCGTGGACCGGCCTGATGGAGGCAGCCCGGCGCGGCCGGTGTGGCCCGGTGCGGCCTAGGTGCGGCCGGTTCGCCCGGCGCGGGCGCAGACCGTGCGTCCTGTCAGCTTGGCCAATTGGCCGAGCGGAATACGGAGGGGGGTGGGGGGTGCAACCCCTCCCCTTGATTGATAAATGGCCCCTTCATGGGGGGGCCTCCCTTTTCCAGCTAAGGGTTACGACCCCCGGATTTCTTGGAAACCGGTTTGCCCGGCTGGCCTGCCGGTGCTGCCACCGCGGGACCCCGCGGTCCAGCCCTTCAGAACCGCCGGTGGCCAGAGGTTCTGGCTGTCCCTTCTTGCACCGCCGCAGCTTCAAGCTGGGGCCTTGTCCGACCGACACGACGCGACGGCACCGCGCCCCTCCGTCGCAGCCCCGCTCCGGCCACTGCCTCTTCGTGGTTTTCTGGAATGACGAGACGGCGCCGCACCCCTTCGCCGCGGCCCGACTTTGTTCGCGGCTTCGTTCGGCCTCAACGGCGCCACACTTCTTCGCCGCATTTCTCCTTGTTTCCGCGCGGTGCGACGGCACCGAGTCACTTCCATTTCACGCAACGAAGATAACCATCAAAATAAAAAAGGGAGGAGGTTCGGCTTTGTTTGTGCGGTCCGACCTCCTCTGTTATTTTGATAACAGGTGGCCGATATTATCAAATAACGTCCAATTAAAATCCGAACGTAAAGAAAAAACCCCTACCTCAATGATTTGTCGAACGAAGATCGTCACGGGAAAAGAACGTCGCAGAAAACGGCGTCGTGAAATATGGCGTCGCGGATCGAGGCTCTGTAAGCGTCGTCGGTGTTTTCCCGATGAAGAAAGCGGTGCATCGTCATTCTATGGAAAAGGCATCTCTCACCGGCTACGGAGAGTTGAGAATACGGAATGGCAGTCTTCCTTTGCGGTGACAACATTCTTCCTAGAGATCTTGACGTTCTTCACGTTCTTCAATGAGGAAGACGATGTTCTTCGAGACCTTGGTTATTTTCTCCCCAGACTCCACACAACGAACCAACCAAAAACAAATTAAGACTTTGCCATAATTTATCCACACATGCCAACATTTTTAAAATTCAAAAACCTAATTTAATTAATTAACGTGATTCAATTAATTGAATGGGTGTGTTGGCATTCAATTAAATAGAGAGAGAAGGTCATAAACTTATGGGGGTTGACAAAATTAAAGAGGGGGGTTTAGGGGATTTGAAGGTGTGGGGGCTCGTGTGGGCCCCAGCTCACTATTAACCTCACATGGGTGGTTAGTTCCACCCACCCTCCATCCTTAGGATTTAACAACTTAAAAGATAAAATATTAGTAACACAATTTTATTTCTCTATTGTCTTAATCCAAAAAATTAAACAACTCTTCCCATGAAAACGCAACTCTCGAAAAGGTCTTCTTAAGAAGATATCGATGTTGCAGTTTCAACGGTTCCCTCAAATTTCGATTCTGAGCACCAGTTCAAAAGTTAGAAAAACCCGCTCGTTCGTTCACTAAACATACCCGAGCTAAACTTCGGGAACTGATTCCGGGCACACCGGGCCTCAGAATCAGGTTCCGTCAGAAGCCGAAGTCTCGTAAAATTCCAAAGAAATTAAGAAAAAACATTCCTTGAAATTTCCGGTTCTTTACATTACTCCAACATCAGGGATTTACGTCCCCGTAAAGCTATAACGCAAACTAGGGAAACAAAAGTGGTACTGAACACGCAACTGAGTCTTCCACTCCCATGTGCTCTCCCGGAGGTTTCCATCCTACCAGTGAAAGGGTACCTGAGGAATCGACCATCCACATTGGACCCACTCCTATCGATCCTCGTTCTCCACTGAATCCTCCATGAATGTCACCCCGTCATCGACGTCCAACTCCCCGCGGTCGATGATGTTTGAAGGGTCATACATGTATCTCCTTAGCTGAGATACGTGGATGACATCGTGCACCCAGTGCAACTGAGGTGGAAAGGTCAAGCGGTAAACCACCTTGCCAACCCTTCTGAGGACCAAAAAAGGTCTGTTGAACCTCGGAGATATCTCGCCACCTCAGCTACATCTTCGTAAAGCTCATCGAGGTGAGACCCTTATAAGAACGTGGTCTCCATCCTCGAACTCTAGAGGCCTCCACTTCCAGATTATAACTAAAACTCAATACTCCTAAAACCATGAGGTTAAGGTTGGACGACCCTAGAGTGATCAGCTACACCCTCCTAAGCATGAATTTAACTTGTTCTGCCTGGGGCTCCCTTTTCTCCGACCAAGGAAAAACCATCCCGATGTCTACCCAATACCGTCAATTTGTGTATGAACTATGATTTCCCAGTCCATACTCAAACAAAGGTCATAAGGCCTCGATGCTACCACCTAGAGGTTCCAACCGAAACTCTCGCCTCAAGGGTCAGATCACACCATCGGTGTAAGTGTCATTATCGAGTCTCCTCCCAGAGGTATCTCCAGACGTGAGGGTCAAGTCAATGGATTAACCAAAAACCCTAGGTCTGGGGCAAGATTCATGGAAAGAAGGAATGATTCGTATAGATGTATATTGCTATGGAAACTTGCAAAAGACACAGTCTGTACTTCGAATCATCCTTGGAGCCCTTTTGGTCTCACTCCTTGACTGTATGCAGCTACTCTTTCCCCAGCCCTCCAACTCCCATGAACCTAGCGGGGACTACAAAGGAGGGTGGTTGCAACATGTCAAATGTTCACCACCCCATGCTGCTCTCCTACCTCCACTTCCACGTCTGCTAGCTTGCAGAATCATCTGTCCATTTTACTACCTCTACTTGAAACATTTTACACACTCAAGTCTCCGAGACTGGCGCCAGTTTCCTACTTTCCCACTGCTAACTTTCACTGACTGCATCCATTCAGCAAAAGAATTATCAACCACAAAGGTTCTTTCTAGCAACCTAGAATAAGTAGGAATGCATAGAGAATGATGTTCTAGCTTGGATGTCCTTTAGACACACCTCACTCAGAAGTCCAATCCCTAAAGCACCAATTGAATAGTAGTCATCGAGTACCAGGAATGGATTGGTGTGCCCCGATGAATTCTCAGCTACCGACATGTCATCCTGTCGAAGCTGTATAAGCTCTAGGAAACTCTCAGCCACCTCCTCAAGCCAGTCCTCAGCCGCCTGTGATTCGGGCTTGCCTCGAAACTTGAGGGATATCTGGTGCAGAAACATGTAAAGCACTAAGCCTACAAGTGTCCTCTACCGATAGCGCCGGTAGTGTCTAATGTCCAACAGGTAGTGATGTAGATGACACACTACCCGAAGTTACTATCTCAGGCATTGGTCCACATACCGAAGCCTCTTCACTATATAGACCAACCTTATTGTCACTCACTGGGAAACACAAGTATCTAAGTCCAATATCTGCTCTACTAGTGTCTAAACTAGGTGTATAACTCTAGCAATCACCTCCATCTAGTCCACTGATGCCTGGGAACTATCTCACCTCAAACTCTCAGAGGCCTATGCTACCCAATGGGTGGTGGTGCTGCCGGTACACCCCCCGAAGGTTTCAACATAGTAAGAGGGCCCCGCAACAGAACCTTTTCTCTCGGTGGGCCGTAATCGAGTACTCACTCGGAACCCTAGCTGGCTCCTGTCGTGGGGCTATCCTGAAAAGTGACAAGTGTGTCATGGTCAACGATTATACCTGGTGATCTGACACAAAGTAATCACAAAGAAAGATTTTTAAACACACATGCAATCAATGTTTTGGTTTAATGAGTCAGAAATCAGATGTCAGGGTCCTGGTGTACGGATACGTCAGCCGCCACACCAACACTAGACTTCAGGGACTGATAACCACACTCAATACCCTTAACACTATTGCTTAAAATAGAAGAAAGATCAGAGTTCAGAGTTCTGCAGTAGAACCGAACTCCTCTGATACCAATTTGTCACAACCCGTCCTCGGGGCCCGTGCCGTGACTACCCCAATCCTGACTTCCATAGGCCAGGGGCTGGAGACTAGCACCGAAGGCGTAAATCCCAATAAAAAGGGAAGTAATTGCCTTTATAATAGTAAACAACACAACAAAGTACAAGAAGAAGCAACCACTAAGTAAAGCAGTAAAAACAAACGTGTTGAAAGTACAAGGGGCCAGAAATACAAGCCCAAAAGAAAGGTACAGCTACAACCAAAAGAAAAATTACAACTCAAAAGGGAAACAACTGAAAGGTGATGAGCCGCTCCTGGTTCGTCCTCCGGCTTCCTACCTAAAGGTTAGGTACAGATCTCCTCCTCAGCACTCCATGTCTGTCCGTCTCCTCCGGGTACTGACTCGTCGTGAAATCCACCTCCAGGCACTGACTTGACGTGATATCCACCTCCGAGAACCGACTCGTCTTGAGATCCTCCTCTGGGTACCTTCCATCTCTACAAGCTTTAACCACGATCAGTGATGACTGTCTTCTGCAACCAACACAATGTAGTGCAGGCAAAGCCCGTGCAGGGGTGAGTATACGATACTCAGTAGGGACCTCGAGACCCCCGAAGGTCTCCCAGAATCCACGAAGGATAAACCACAAAGAAAAGATACACTCATGAAGTAAAAACCAATACTACTTAGGTATATGCCCATACATATACCTAAGTCATCAATCCAGTTAAGCTTCAACTCATGAGCTCAAGTACAACCCAGTCCACTCAGGAAAGTAAAACGTAATCCACACAGGAAAGCACGAACCAATCCACACAGGAAAGCATAATCCAATCCACACAGGATATAAAGTCAATCACATCGAAGATAATGATTGAAAGTCAAGACTCATCTCAAACTAAGATTTTATTCATGATGTAGAAACTACAACTGCGGGAGAACTCCTTCTCTGTCGAGTACAGTGGGTCTGCCCATACAACCAAGTGCTAGCCACTAACCTTGGACTGTTGAAGTACTCCACCTGTCAAGTAATGTGGGCCTACTGCTACAACCAAGCACTTCCCACCATGGGTCTGCCGCTACAACCAAGCGTTCCCCCTCATAGCCTACAGAGGTACTCCTTCTGTTGAGTACCGCGGGTCTGCCGCTACAACCAAACGCTCCTCCGTCATGGTTCTGCCGCTACAACCAAGCGCTCCCCACTGGGCTATCCGAAACACTCCGAGTCTATCGATCAGCAGTCGTCAATTCTCATCCAGCTCTAGGGTTTCATAATGACTGAAAGTACAGTAGTCGTCACCGCCGAACCCATGGAGGATTCTTGTATGGTTGTCGTCGTCGTCGACCCCACTGAGGATTCTAGTGCAGAAGTTTTCACCGTCAAACCCACGTAGGATTCCCATAAGGTTGTCATCGTCATCAAAACCACGGAGGATTCCCATACGGTTTTCATCGTCATCGAACCCACGTAGGATTCTTGTACGGTTGTCAACATCGTTGCAGTCACAGCCAGCTCTAGGGTTTCCGCACACAGCATGCTCATTCCGGGAGGGTCCGCTCTAGGAGCCAAGAGGTCGATACTCCAAGTATCACAAAGTCCCATGAAGAATTATCTCAAAGGACTTCCTCGTCATAGGGGTCTCAATGTAATAGACGACGCATTAATCAGACGCCCGGTCTGTGAGTTACTGGCCTTTTAGTCCCAGGGGCCCGGTTGGTTTCGTGTATGAACTAACCCGAGTGTATCTCAACTGTACCCTGAACCCACATAGGGTATACTCATAGGGACCTTTTCTCAACTGATCACCAACGCCGCTGACATTTCATCAAATGAACGTCCGGTATAAAAGTTATTGGCTTTTCCGTTCCAGGGGCTCGGTTGGATTTCGGGTACAATCCAACCCGACCATACTCCAATTGTGTCCAAACCACGAGAAGAGTTAGCCAACAGGTCTATCTCAGTAAGAGGTATCCAACAATGTCGATGGTACATCAATCGGACGTCCAGAACTCGAGTTATAGGCGTTTCTGCTCCGAGGTCCAGGTTGGTTTCATGTTGAAACCAACCCAGCTGTACCCAAAGTTCTCCAAAACCTTGATTTTATTACACCGAAATGACCGTCTCGATCCAAGGATCGCATCGCAACTAACGGTGCATCGATCGGAGGTCTGTACCCCAAGATACGGTCGTTTGAATGAAACTGTCCGAAAATAGGGGGTTCGGGCCCGGTCCGACCCGGCCCGATACCCCTTGGGTCGGCCCGAACCGGGTCGACCCGAACTGGGTCCGGCTCTGGAATATTAGGGCTCATCCCGGCCCAGTGGGTGCGGGCGTGGCCCATTCATCCATTCAGCTCGGCCAATTGGCCGAGCGGAATACGGAAGCAGGGGGCACAGCCCCTCCCCTTGATTGAGAAATGGCCCCCGCATGGGGGGCCCACCCTTTTCCAGCCAGGTTTTACGACCCTCGGATTTCTCGGAAACCGGCCAGCCCGGCTGGCCGGCCGGTTCTGCGACCACGGGACCCTGCGGTCCCACCCTTCTGAAGCGCCGGCGGCCGGCGGTTCTGGACGCCCCTTCTTGCACCACCGCGTCTTCAATCAATGGCCTTCTCCGACCGGCACGGTGCGACGGTGTTGCGGCCTCTTCGTGGTTCTCTGGCGCGACACAACGGTGCCGCACCCCTTCTCCGCGGCCCGACTCCAGCCGTGGCTTCGTTCGGCCTCAACAGCACGGCGTGATGGCGCCACGCTTCTTCACTTCATTTCTCCTTGTTTCCGCGCGGTGCGACATCATCGTGTCGCTTCCATTTCAAGCCATGAAGATAACCATCAAAATAAAAAAGGGAGGAGGTTCAGCCGTGTTTGTGCGGTCTGACCTCCTCTGTTATTTTGATTATAGGTGGCCAATATTATCGAAAAACGTCCAATTAAAATACAAATGTAAAGACAAAACCCCTACCTCAACGAGTTGTCGAATGAAGATCGTCGAGGGAAAAGCACGTCGCGGAAAACGACGTCGCAGAAGATGGCGTTGCAGATCAAGGCTCTGTAAGCATCTTCGGTGTTCGCCCGATGAAGAAATTGGTGCTTCATCGTTCTCCGGAAAATGCGTCCCTCACCGGCTACGGAGAGGAGAGAAGATGGCACGGCGTTCTTCCTTTGTGGTGATGGCATTCTTCATCGTGGTCTTGACGTTCTTCGCGTTCTTCAACGTGGAAGACGATGTTCTTCAAGACCTTGGTTATTTTCTCCCCATACTCCACACAACTAACCAACCAAAAACAAATTTAGACTTTTTCTTATTGTATCCATACATGCCAAAATTTTTAAAATTCAAAAACCACATTTAATTAATTGACGAGATTCAATTAATTAAATGGGTGTATTGGCATTAAATTAAAGGGAGAGAGAAGGTCATAAACCTATGGGGTTGCCAACATTAAAGAGGGGGGTTTAGGGGATTTGAAGGGGTGGGGGCTCGTGTGGGCCCCAACTCACTATTAACATCACATGGGTGGTTAGTTCCACCCAACCTCCATCCTTAGGATTTAACCACTTAAAAGAAATAAAATTAGTTGCACAATTTTATTTCTCTGTAGTCTTAATCCATAAAATTAAAAAACTCTTCCCATGAAAATGAAACTTCGGAAAAGGTATTCCTAAGAAAATATCGGCGTTTCAGTTTCAACGGTGCCCTTGGATTTTGATTCCGAGCACCAGTTGAAAAGTTAGAAAACCCACTCGTTTTTTCACTGAACGTACCTGAGCTAAACTTCGGAAACTGATTCCGGGAAAACCAGGCCTCGGAATCAGGTGTCGTCTGAATGCGTTGTCTCATAAAATTTCAAAGAAATTAAGAAAAAAATTTCCTTGAAATTTTCGGGTCTTTACAAGATATGTATTCAACAAAATTAAGATGTGGATTTCACAAAAATATTCTTACTAGTAGTGAAGATTTGAACCATCTAGGTGGTTCTTATTATTGTACATCAGAAGACATATACATTGAGAATCGTGATGTCAAGACTATTTTCCTTTTTAGAGATCTAGAAAAATAAACTTATATGTAGAATCTAGAGGGATATATTGAGTTAGATAAGGAATACCGGTCATGAAAACTACAAAATATCTTATATGGGTTAAAGAAAGAATCCATGAAGTGGAATAAAAAGGTTGAAGAATTCATAAATAAAAATTCCTACAAATGGTGTGTCGTGGATCAATGCTTCTAAATAAAGTCATTTGGTGATTAATATATAGTAATGATTATATAATTGTATGAAATTCTCATTATAGGATCATGTATATAAAGAATTTATGAACTGAAAGGAAATTTTATTGAAATTTTCAATATAAAATATATTAGATATGCTTACAAGACTTTATGAGTAAACATCAAAATAAACTGTGTAGTTAGAACCTTACTGTTATCACAATATGGCTACATTATAATGGTTCTTATAAGATTCATTATATTAGAATAAAATCTTATATATATTACTATGGTGATCCCCTTCAAATTATAAAAGGATAAATCACTGAAGATGGAATAAGAGGTTGAGTACATGGAAAAAGATCTATATGCATCAGCTATTGAAAGATCTATGTATTCCATTATCTGTGCCCTGTCTGATATTTCTCATGTAGTGGGAGTTTTGTGAGAAGATACATGGATAACCCTATAAAGAAATATTCAAAATCATTGAAGTGGATAATGGGATACCTTAAAATAATTAAGGTAGTATCTCCATGTTTTGGGAATGGAAATTCATTATAGGGGTATATGTATGAGAACACTTATTTTATTACAAACTGAAACATGATTTATTACATAAAAATACACTTGATACAACAACGAAGATCGAGAGGTTTAGTGTATTTGGGTATTAGGATCATTACATAAAAACTTAAAACATGAAAAACAACATCTTTATTGAAAACTTCCTTTACATGACCACTACATTCCCTCGTACTTAGCATTGCATGGGATAACCTGAGAACATGCATAAGAAAACGGTGAGCTATAAAGCCCAGTAAGAGAGTAAACATGGAATAAAATGAGGAGTACAATAAATGTTATACAATAGTCATATCAATATATCATAAGAGAAACATGAACATAAAGGCATGATAAATCATGATAATCATAACATCGAAATGTGGCAACAACACTTAAATTGGAATTAGCATGAGTTAAGGATCGTTGCACATAGAGCATGAGTAAATACTCATTGCACATAAATCACGAGTAAACCCTCGTTGCACTTGAATTATCATGAGTCAACACTCATTGCACATGACGTGTCATGATACTATACTTTACCCAATGCATTGGAGCGCTATAAGGGCGCACCCTTCTTAAACATTTCATTTCATGCATAAGTGTTCCACATTGATCATAAAACATGGATTCATAAAACATAATCATTTATTCCACGATAAAGGAAAGTGGAATTAATACATGAAACTTTTTAATAAATAAGTAAATTTTCATAAAGGTGAATACCCTTGATGGAGAGATGAGCATGGTATCCACTACACAATGGCATTGGCTTACAAAATCGGTGCGATTTCGTCAGCATAATGGCGTAACATAAGAATTCATAAAAAATGGTTGATAAGAGAGAATGGGGTTACTCATAATATATACATGTAATGGACAGTAAGTAGGTCATATAGATACATGTCCCAACAATTGTAATGGAATTTAGATTCATGATACAAAAGTATTTCTTGAATGTAAATGAAGAGAGAGAAGTTCCATTCGGAATTTCGGCATAGTAACAGGTGTACATGGGAGGCATTTAATGAGAGAGAAAAAGGACTCCCATCATTCAAAAATAAATAGGGAAGTATTAGGGAGGTGATAAAATATACCCCATAATTCATAATTGAAATTAAAAGGGAAAAACAACTTAATGAAAATTGACAAAAATGAGAAAGGAAGAAAAACCCATACCTGGAAGTGTGCTTCCAAAGGCTAGAGAGAGGCTTGAGAGAGGATTCTTTGGAGCTTGGGGAACCTTGGGAGGATTCTAGAGAGATTAGGGCAGAGGTTGTATGAACTCAAAAGGCTTTGAGTGAGGAGGAAGTGGGAGCTTGGGTGGGTTTATATAGGTAAGGTGAGGGAATTCTTTATTATTTAGGTTTGCGTGCCCTTACATTAAATTAATCCAAACCAAAAACCATCCCATGGTTTTTGACCATGGTTTTTGGAAAGGGAAGAGGAAAACAATATTTTATAAGGACAAAGTCCGAACTTCTTAAAATAATATGGTTTCTTATGTGGAGGTGAGTCACACTCCCATGCAAATTAATTTTAAAAAATACAAGGTGTTTAATAAGTCATGAGGGGTCCATTAATTCTTTGAAAAGTAAGTCAAACAAACCCAAAATTAAAATATTTTAATGTTAAACCATATATTTCCCGAACATAAAGCTTATGGTATTTTATTACATCACTATTGGGTCATTATGATGTCATAAAACACATTATATATTTAAACAGTATTTAATTTTTACCCAAATATTTGACCGTCTCATAAAATTATGAAAAATTCACCATTGGAAAATTTAGATGTCCTGATTCCATAAATAAAATTTATTTTATCTAAATAATTTTCTAAATATGTTAATTTTCACTTTTAAAATAAAAACTGACATTTATCGAAAATTCATGGGTTTTGACATAAATGGCTTTCAAACCTTAATAAAAATTATAATTGCATTCATAAAATTATAAGATCATTTATATTTAATAAAAATTAATTTAATAATATTATTATTATTTTTTAAAAATATTATTTCATTCAAAAATCTTTTAATTTGAAACAAATATAATTTTTAATTAAATAATAAATAAAAAACACTATTTGTACTTTAAAACTATTCACAATGTATCAAAAAAGACAAGGAGGTATATTAATTATTATATAAAAAATTAATATACATGAACATAGTACTAGTGATTGTTACATAACCTCTTAAAACAGCCGCATTAGACCTAAGGGTAAGGTGTGCGATGGTGACAGACTCTTGGGGTGGCTTAGATAACATCGCTCGAGTGGTAATCTCTATCAACTTCCACTTTTCCCATAGACGGTCTCGTTTGAGCTTGACATGGTGAATCTCAGCTTGGGATTGGTCAAGAGAGAAGCCCAAGGATGCCACCTATTTTCCGAGCTCCGATAAATGGGCTTCATACGGAGCAATTCTACTGGACGAGGCCATCGCATCTTTTGTCTGAGTAAATTGGATTTGTTAAAGCCCTATATTTATACTAATCATGTGATCACTGTTCAATGACTATATTAGAAACGGTCAAAATTCTTAACATAAAACCAATGAATTTGACATTTTATATAAACATAAAGAGACATTTAATTAGATCATGATGGATTTCCATTAATGAAACTTTGGGTCATTACAATATTCCCCCCTTAAGAAATTTTTCCCTCAAAATTTCTTTCTTCCCACACTAAAATAGATGTGGGTAACTCAACTTCATCATTTCCTCTGATTCCCAAGTCGCTTCTTCAAAATTTTGGTTTCTCCACAATACCTTGATGAGGGGAATTGTCTTATTTCATTGAACCTTTTCTCTACGATCAAAGATCTTCACTGGTTTCTCCTCATAAGAAAGATCATCTTCCTATAGCACCACCTCAGAGGAGAGTACATGTGAAGGGTCTAGTATGTACTTCCTTAAGAGGGATACATGAAAGACATCATGCACTATGACCATGGTATGTGGAAGTGCTAGTCGATAGGCCATAGCCCGACACGATCAAGAATCTCGAAGGGGCCGATGTACCTTGGACATAACTTCCCTTTCTTTCCAAACCTCATGACCTTATTCCACGGAGATATGCGTAGAAAAACCATGTCTCCAACATTAAACTCAAGGTATCATCTATGATTTTCTTCATAACTCTTCTATCGACTCTAGGATGCCTTGATATGCTGCTGAATGGTTTTCACCTTCTCCACCATTTCCTCGACCATTTCCAGTCCAAGAAGCTTACGTTCACCGACCTCATACCAACACCCTGGTGTTTTTCACCTTTTCCCATAAAGGGATTCATATGGTGCCATTTGGATGCTCGAGAAGAAACTTTTATTATAAGAGAACTCAACCAGAGGAAGATGTTGATCCCATCCTCCTTTAAAGTCCATTGATCATTCTCTAAACATTTCCTCAAGTGTTTGGATATTCAGCTAGGATTGGCCATCAGTTTGAGGATGATAGGCCATACTGAAGTTCAGTTCAGTATTCAGAGAATGTTGAAGAATCCTCCAAAACATAGAGGTGGATCTTGGATCTCAGTCAAACACAATAGATAGTGGTAATCCATGCAACCTTACCACTTCCCTGATATATATCTGTTCCATTTGATCCAAAGAGAAATCCTCCGGAATAGCAATGAAGTGTGCTGTATTTTTAAGACAATCCACAACAACCCAGATTGCATTGTTTCCTTTGGATGTCCTTGGAAGTCCGGCGACAAAGTCCATGGTGATTTTCTCCCATTTCCATTCTGGTATGGTAAATAGTTGCATCATCCCCTTAGACTTTTGCCTCTCTGCCATCACTTACTGGCATACCAGGCACTTTGATATATATTCAGCGATCTCCTTTTTCATATTATCCCACTAAAAGTTTTCTTGGTGATCTCGATACATCTTTGTGTTCCCTGGTTGAATAGAGGAATTTTAACTATGTGCATCATCCAAAAGTTCCTTCTTCAGCTCTGGACTTGATAGAACACATAGTCTTTTCCCAAATCGCACAATTCCTTCTTCATTAACATTAAACTCTGAGGATTTGCCCTTTTTGATAGCTTACACTTTTTCTTAAATTCCCACATCATCCTTTTAATCACTCTTTAACCATTCCAAAATAGTCAGTTGAGAAATCATTTGTGAAAGGATTGATGATGTTCCCTTCTTTATGATTCTCATGTCCATCTTCATCAAGTCAAAGAAGATTGGATCATTCTCAATTCTCATCATTGATAGAATCGCTGGGTGCTTTCTACATAGGGCATCTTCCACTTTGTTCGCTTTCCCAGGGTGGTAATGTATTGAGAAGTCATAATCCTTGATGAGCTCTATCCATCTTCTCTGGCGCATATTAAGATCTTTCGGTGTGAATATAGATTTAAGACTCTTGTAGTCAGTATATATCTCACATTTCTCCCCATATAGATAATTTCGCCAGATTTTCAAGGCAAGGATCACCGCCACTAACTCCAGATCATGTGTTGGATAGTTTTGCTCATGGATTTTCAACTGCCTTGAGGCATACACTACTACAAAAACAGCTTATATCAGCGCTAAAAAGGGGATTTAACAGCACTTTAAAAGAACTGTAAAGCTCGGCGCTAATATAGGGGGGTCCCTTTTATCAGCGCTCTGAAAAGTGCTGATAAAGGCCCCTTTTATCAGTGCTAAAAAAAGCGCTAATAAAAGACCCCTTTATCAGCGCTCATAAAAGGGGCCTTTATCAGCGCTTTTTTTAGCGCTGATAAAAGGGGCCTTTATCAACACTCATAAAGGTCAAAAAATATAAAATATATATATAATATGGGGGGAGTTCTTTTATCAGGGCTTCACACCCCCTTTATCAGCGTTAGGAGGTCTCCCGCATGCTGCCCTTCGTGCGCATCCTCATACACCCTTCCTGTGCAACCTCATACGTGTGCACCCCCTTTTCTTCCACCCGAACTCAAACCCGGGACCTCCCCCCTTTCGCTGCTACACCTTTACCACTATTCCATTTCATTTTTTCTCTATTTAGTGATATATCTATATATATAGTTATATTTATTCATATATTGATTCATATATTGATATAGATTCATATTAATATAAATATATTTATTCATATATTAGAATATATATATTAATTCGTATATTAATATTTTTATATATATATATTTTGTTATAATTTTTTATATGTATATTTATTTGTATATTAATATATACATATAAGATTAGTTTTAAATACATTAACCAAAAAATATGTTTTTTATGTGTGTTTATAAATAAATAAATACATGCATACATACATATATATATACAACACACATACATATATATATACAACACACAGACACACACAGAGACACACACATACACAAACACATTTATATTTACAAATAAATACATATATGTGTGTATTTGAAAAGCCATAGAATGTACATATAATATTAGTTTTAAATGCATTTATGAAAAAAATATGTTTTTGATGTGTGTTTATAAGTAAGTAAATAAATAAATACATATATACATATATACAACACACAGACAAACATATAGACACCCACACACAAACAGACACATATATATATTTACAAATAAATACATATATATGTGTATTTGAAAATCCATAAAATGTTAAAATGACCATAACTTATATTCTAGAATTTTGTTTCAACTCCACAACCTATCAAATCAAATAAAATGAAACAATATTTGATATGATATGTGGTACAGGCCTAACGGACATTCAAATCAAAAGTTATACTTGTTTGAATGTTAAAAAATCTGGGTACCCCGACAAAAAACTCAGTTTTGGAGGCCTTCTGGGCCTCTTTTGGCCTCGAAAAACGCTTGACTGGGGTTTCCCCAGTCATACTGAGGTAGAGTTCATCGCAGTATTCGATTTGATATGCTGTAGAGCTCAAATGGACACCTGGATCAAAATTTATGGTCGTTTGAAGTTTGAGTTACATTTTCAACGTATTTTAGATCTTTCTTTAATTGTTTTGATTTTTTGTGTCCTCAAATTGTTATTAAATAATTTTTAATCGATAATAATTAGAAAATTATTGATTAATAATATTTTTTAAAAATATTTTGAATCCATTTTCACTAAATTTTTTATATATTAAATGTAATAGTCTATTTATATGTATCTATAACATATTTAAAAAATATATGTTGTTTTTATATCAATATAAACATACTTATAAAACAAAATATTATTTTTCAGGAAAAAATATATTTTTTTGAAACTCAACAATTATCAGTGCTCGGGAAAAGCGTTGTAAATCCCCCCTTTATCAGCGCTACTAAAAGAAGCGATGATAAATGGGTCCCCTTTATCAGCGCTCAAAAAAATTGCTGATAAAGGCCCCACTTTATCATCGCTACTAAAAGAAGCACTGATAAAGGGATCCCCTTTATCATCCCTCAAAAAAAGCGCTGATATAGGGGGGGCTTTATCATTGCTTTTCGCGAGCACTGATAAAGGGTTAGCGCTTCCCTTTCCAGTTTTTGGCATACTGATAGGATATAACTTTATCATTCTGCATCAGCACATAGCCTAAGCCCTACATTGAAGCATCACTGAATACCACAAAATGTTCCCCACTTGTGGGTAAAGTGAGCACGGGTGCAATGATAAGCCTCTTTTTTAACTCCTTGAAGCTTTCTTCACATTCATTACTCCATGAAAACTTTACTCCCTTCCGAGTTACCTTGGTAAGAGGGTTGGAAAATCGTGAGAAATTCCTCACAAATCATCGATAATATCCAGCTAACCCCAGGAAGCAATGGATATCCATTAACAATGTTGTCCTTGGCCATCCCTAAATTACATCTGTTTCGGAGGGGTCCACAGATATCCCATTTCTTGTGATGATATGGTCCAAGAATGAGACCTCCTTCAACCAGAACTCACACTTGTTATACTTTTCATAGATCTTCTCCTTGTGCAATGTCTCTAGTACAGTTCTTAAATTCTCCTCATGATCCTCCTTGGTTTTGGAGTATATTAGAATATCATCTATAAAGACTACCAAAAATTTGTTGAGGTAATCTCTAAATAATCTATTCATTAAGTCCATGAAGATTTCTGGAGAATTAGTGAGTCCGAAAGGCATTACTTTGAATTCATAGTGACCGTATCTTGTACGAAAAGTAGTCTTGGGGATATCTTCCTTCTTTGCCCTTACTTGATAATATCCCGACCGCAAGTCCAACTTAGAGAATTAATGTTCTCCACGAAGATGATTGAACAAGTAATCAATTCGTGGGAGAGGATATTTGTTCTTTATCGTGATTTTGTTAAGTTCACGATAATCGATGCAAAGCTGCATTGACCCATCCATCTTCTTGACGAAGTGAACTGGTGCACCCCATGGTGAAGCACTTGGGCGTATAAACCCTTTATCCAGATTCTCCTGTAGTTGTTTCTTCAGCTCTTCAAGCTCTACAACAACCATTCTATATGGAGTCTTGGATATTGGTAAAGCCCCGGGAATAAGTTCAATTGAGAATTCAACATCTCTTCTATGAGGAAAACCAGGTAGTTCCTCAGGAAATACTTCCGTGAATTCCCCCACAATAGGAATTTATTCAAGGATGGTTTCTTCCATGGACTCAATCATATGAACCAGATACGCGTGCTCATAGGGTAGTAATATCCATTCTTGAGATGATGGAGATAAAGGAGACTCATCTTCCTCCTTGCACTTGTAAAGAATCGGGGGTCGATTCTCCATATGGAGTGTGATTTCCCTCTCTCGACAATTTATCTTGGCTCTATATAAGGAAATCCAATCCATGTCAAGAATTTCATCAAATTATACTAGAGGGAGTATGAAGAGGTTCTCCAGGAAATTCAATCCACATATTATAACCGGGGAGGACTTATACTCATGGGATGCAATGATTGCCCCATTTGTCGTACTCACCTACATCTTCACTTCCATGATTTGTGGTGGTGCTGGGATTGTTCTACTAAACTTTCGAGATATAAAAGAATGCGTAGAACCTGAATCAAAAAGTACGTTCACTATTCTTGAATGAATAACTAGCGTACCTGTCACCACTTCGTTGTCGGGGTTCACTTCGGCAGAAGTGATGGAAAAAGATCTTCCTTACTGCCTTGGAGGTTGTTGGTTGCCTCCGAAAACCCTTGGATTAGGGCACTGATTTGAAAGATTCCCCGGTTATTTTCATTTGTAGAAATGAACAATGCATTGAGGTTCGAACAGAGCGTTCCTCTCCTCTGTCGCAGTCGCGGGTCTTTCTTTCCGAAAGTTAACAGCTAGGTGCCCTTCTCTTCAACACCTAAATCATTTCCTCATCCCCTTGAGGCAATTTCCAGGGTGCTTCTTTCCACACTTTTGGAAAGTGGGGTACTGGATCTTCTTAGCATCGTTCGATTTATCCATCAGACTGCCAGCATTGAATTCCACCTTACACTTCTTGTCCCCATGATACCCCTGTGATTCCCCGATCTCCATTTCAACCTTGAGGGAACATCGGACAATTTCCTCATAGCTGTCGAAGTCACGGATCGCTAATGCTTTCCGCAGGCTACGCTTCATCCCACCAAAGAATCGGTCAACCTTGCATTCAGGGGTAACGACAAGGCCGGAAGTGTATCATGCAAGCCTTTTGAGGTTTTCCTCATACACTCCAACATATTCTTCATCTTTTTTCTTGAGGGAAAATAAGTCCCTTTCCATCTTACGCTGGATGGTGCGCAGAAAATATTTATCGAAAAACATCTTCCGGAAATCCTTCCATTCCAATGCCTCGATCTCATTTTTAGTCTTCGTATTTTTGATCAACATCCACCATTGATCAGCTTCACCCTCCATAAGATAATCCGCCAGGAGAACCTTCTCTTGTTCAGAACATTGAAGGATTGAGAATATATTTTCAATGGAGTTGATCCATTGTTCAGCGATCGTGGGATCGGATGATCCACTAAAAGTAGGAGGCCTTTGTCTCATGAACCTCTCGATAGCGACTTGTTCTTTATTGGGGGGGGGGGGGGTTGAACATTCTTCTTGACCCGTGTTTCTCTTCAAAAATTAAGTTAGCTGAGACAAAATCATGAAAAAGTTCGCGATTCCCGCTCCCATTGGATTGGGCATCTCATTAGTATAGTCATCACACTGATCTTCACACCGGTTGTTAGCCCGAGTCCTCATATTACCAGCCATTGGATGGAATAAAAATAAAGTTAGGGGTAACACATAATGGTAAATCCAAAGAAAAAAGTTTATGACTTATAAATTAAACTTGTATTTCCGTAACTCATGAGTCTATAGGCTTCAATCTAGTCTTTTTATGGTATAATTTCTAACATATATTCTTAGGGGCATTTTTTTAAATTCCCTTAATAATGGTTGATACTAAGATTTTGAATTTATCAAAACATATCCCCTGGGAGTTTCGTAACCATGAGTGTAGCAAGGCCCGTTTTTGTGCACCGGTTCCTCTTTGAGTCTAGCTGAAAGCGGTGTTTTCAGGTTTTACCCCTAGGATAAATCTATGCCAAAGCTGCCTCTATGTGCTCGTATCCATACAGGGATGTATTTTCTTGATAACCCACTTACTCAATACTAACCAAAACTTAGGTATGTTTTTATTATACTTCGTCTTGTCTCTAAGTCTTTACTAGGTTTTTATAATCCTAATCCCAAAAATAACTAAACCTATCCTCTAATACGAACTATGAAAACCCTGCTTTTATTAAAATCTTAAACATGATTTATTACATAAAACATCACTTGATACAACAAAAAAGATAGAGAGGTTTAGTGTCTTTGGGGATTACGATCATTACATAAAAACTTAAAACATGAAATACAACATCTTTAATGAAAACTTCCTTTACATGACCACTACATACCATCGTACTTAGCATTGCATGGGATAACCTGAGGACATGCATAAGAAAAGGGTGAGCTATAAAGTCCAGTAAGGGAGTACACATGGAATAACATGAGGAGTAAAATACATGTTAGACAATAGGCATATCAATAGAGAATAAGAGAAACATGAACATAAAGGCATGATAAATCATGATAATAATAACATGGAAATGTGGCAACAACACTTAACATGGAATTAGCATGAGCCAAGGCTCATTGCACATAGAGCATGAGTAAATCCTCATTGAACATAAAGAACAAGTAAACCCTAGTTTCACTTGAATTATCATGAGTCAACACTCATTGCACATGACGTATCATGATACTATACTTTACCCAATGCATAAGAGCACTATAAGGGTGCACCCTTCTTAAACATTTCATTTCATGCATAAGTGTGCCACATGGATCATAAAACATGGATTAATAAAACATAATAATTTATTCGACAATAAAGGAATGTGTAATTAATACATAAAACTTTGTAATCAATAATTAAATGTGCGTAAAGGTGAATACCATTGATGGAGAGATGGGCATGGTATCCACTACACAATGGCATTGGCTTAGAAAATTGGTGCGATTTCGGCAGCGTAACAGCGTGAAATAAGAATTCATAAAAAATGGTTGATGATAGAGAAAGGGGTTCCTTATCATATTTACATGTAATGGACAGTAAGGAGGTCATATAGATACATGTCCCAACAATTTTAATGGAATTTAGATTCATGATACAAAAGTATTTCTTGAATGTAAATGAAGAGAGAGAAGTTCCTTTCGGAATTTCGGCATAGTAACGGGTGTACATGGGAGGAATTTAATGAGAGAGAAAGGGGTCTCCCATCGTTCAAAAATAAATATGGAAGTATTAGGGAGGTGTGAAACCATACCCCATAATTCATAATTTAAATTAAAAGGCGAAAAAACTTAATGAAAATTGATAAAAATGAGAAAGGAAGAAAAACCCTTACTTGGAAGTGTGCTTCCAAAGGATAGAGAGAGGCTTGAGAGAGGCTTCTTGGGAGCTTGGGGCACCTTGGGAGGATTCTAGAGAGAGTAGGGAATAGGTTGGATGAACTCCAAAGGCTTTTAGTGAGAAGGAAGTGGGATATTGGGTGGGTTTAAATAGAAAATGTGAGGGAATTCTTTATTATTTAGGTTTGGGTCCCCATACATTAAATTAATCCAAACCACAAACCATTCCATGGTTTTTGCCCATGGTTTTTGGAAAGGGAAGTGGAAAATAATATTTCATAAGGCCAAAGTCCGAACTTCTTAAAATAATAGGGTTTCTTATGTGGAGGTGAGTCAAACTCCAATGGAAATTAATTTTAAAAAAGACAAGGTGTTTAATAAGTCTTGAGGGGTCCATTAATGCTTTGAAAAGTTAGTCAAACAAACCCAAAATTAAATTATTTTAATGGTAAAACATCTATTTTCCGAACATAAAGCTTATAGTACTTTATTACATCACTATTGGGTCATTATGATGTCATAAAACACATTATTTATTTAAACGGTATTTAATTTTTACCCAAAACTTTGACTGTCTCACAAAATTATGAAAAATTCACCATTGGATAATTTTGACATACTGATTCCAGAAATAACATTTATTTTATCTAAATAATTTTCTAAATATGTTAATTTTCACTTTTAAAATAAAAACCGACATTTATCGAAAATTCACGGGTTTTGGCAGAAATGGCTTTAAAACCATAATAAAAATTATAATTTCATTCATAAAATTATAAGATCATTTATATTTAATAAAAATTAATTTAATAATAATAATAATATTTTATTAAAATATTATTTAATTCAAAAATACCTTAATTTAAAAAAAATAGAATTCTTAATAAAATAATAACTAAAAAACACTATTTGTACTTTAAAACTATTTTCAATGTATCAAAAAAGACAAGGAGGTATATTAATTATTATATACAAAAATAATATAAATGATCATAGTACTAGGGATTTGTTACATAACCACTTAAAACAGCCGCATAAGACCTAAGGGTAAGGTGTGCGATGGTGACAGACTCTTGGGGTGGCTGAGATAACATCGCTCGAGTGGTAATCTCTATCAACTTCCACTTTTCCCATAGACAGTCCCGTTCGAGCTTGACATGGTGAAGCTCAGCTTGGGATTGGTCAAGAGCGAAGCCCAAGGATGCCACCTCTTTTCTGAGCTCCGACAAATGGGCTTCGTATGGAGAAATTATACTGGACGAGGACATCTCTTCTTTTGTCTGAGTAAATTGGATTTATTAGAGCCCTATATTTATACTAATCATGTGATCACTATTCAACACCTGTATTAGAAATGGTCAAAATTCTTAACATTAAACAAAAACAGTTGACATTTTATATAAACATAAAGAGACATTAAATTTGATCAAGAGGGATTTTTATTAATGAAACTTTGGGTCGTTACAATATGGATGCTAATATATTTGGTGATGTTGATAGTAGGAGGGGTACTATAGGTTATGTATTTACCTATATAGGTACTTATGTAATCAGGATATCTCATTTGCAGATGTTTTGGGAATTATCCTCCACAAAGGATGAATACATTGTTATAATTGAATTCGGGAATGATATGGTTTGGCTAAAGAACATATTGGATGATCTTGGAAGAAATCGAGAAGAACATGTATTTCACTATGAAATTCACAGTGCTATACAATTTTTCAAGAACCAAGTGTTTCATGCCTAAATTAAGAAAAATTAGATAAAGTACCATTTTATCATAAACTTGATACAGGATGGGTTTCTAAAATTTTAGAAAATTCATGAAACCAATAATATAGCATACATATTGAAAAAGTCAATGGTGGTATAAAAGTTGGGGTACTATTGGGCCTCTGTTGTTCTTCACTAATGAATAGAGGATGAGAGGAAGAATATGTGACAACACATAGGATTAAAAAATACAAAAGATATGGTATTTCAATAATCATTAGCTTGAAATTGAAGTAGTGAATGAGAGAATACACTAGTGAGTGAAGAAGAATAGGGGCTCATATTAATAAAGATGTATAATTCATTAGCATAGAATCATGTGAGCTTGGAGGATCAGGCTCCAAGTGGGAGATTTTTGGAATAGTATAGCCTGATCTATTTTGGATAATGTTGGGACAAATTCTAGTGGCCCATACTATACAGCAGACTGCAACTTTTTCTCTACAGACCTCTATCCACCAACACTATAGAATCTTGGACTTTGGTGAATGTGGAACTGTAGCCCATCAAATAACCTATGCAGTTTTTTGAAAAGTGCATTATATTCATAATTATATCATTCAAGATAGGGTTTTAATATGTTAGAAACATGGATATTATCCTAGTAATTATGTTCCTGAATTAGTGAAGTTATTTTACCTCTCTATAGACATAGAGATCATTTCATGATCCATGTAAATTACTCTATCCATGTTCTTTTTCTTCTTATTATTTTTATTTCATATTTTCTTCATCATCTAAAATCTTCTATCACTATGAATCACTAAATTTTAAAAACATTGACAAAAATTTATAATTCCTATAGAATCACACATGGCCCCCAAATACTAAAGAATTGTATTAGTGAAAACTCTTTGAGATTTAGTGAGATTGTTAAGACAATGATAGTCATCCATTCCTGAATAATATCCCATCTCATAATCTGTATCTTGTGTAAGACTCATACCACAGTTCAATAAAGTCTAATACCTTTTTATATTCCATGTCCTACTATAAATCTTACTTGATAACATCTATTTTCAACCAGAATTAATTTAAAACTAGAGTTCCCAATTTCTTGTATTAGGTGCTTATATCTCCTTCTTCTTAAAATCTAGAGATAAAATCCATTGATGTTTCATTCCAAACCAATTTTAGAATAATAAAAGTCAAAATAAGTCCAACATGATTCATATCCTAATAATTTATTCATAGTAATGTTTCACACTCTCAAATGAGCTGCATGATGAATTCTGGTATTCCATTCTAAAATATCCCAACTTCTAATCTTTTATAATTATTTTAGAATCCCACTTGGCCGCCAACTTCTAAAGAATGGTAGTATTGAAAAAAAATAGAGGATTAGACTATACTAGATGGATAAAACCATTCATCACTTCTTAACTAACAACCAATATCATAAGTTATATCTTGTTCAAGACTCGGTTCATGGTTCAATAGTATTATGTACATCTTTAAGTTCAAATATTTGCTGCAATTTTTCCTATAACATCGATTTACAACCAGAATGGATCTGAAACCGTAGTTCCCAATTTCTTGTTTTCGGTGTTTTTGTCCCCTTATTCTTCAAATATTTTTATAAAATAATAAATGGACTAGTTGTATCATCCTATCTTATATGACACCAAAATTTCAAGACCCATAATATTTTCTTGCCAGTTTTTTTGATTAGTTGTGTGGTTTAATTGTATAAGGAGGTGTTGGGGTGCCTTATGGTCCATGTAGATCACTAAATTATTACCAACTATATATTGTATGAATTGAATAACTATCAAGGAAAGGGACATAAAATACTTCTCCTAAACTGATTTGGAGATATTGGACTCATACAAAGCCTTGTTGATGTATTTGACTAGTTGGAATGACTTTATAAGGTCACCTCTAACTCCCATCCCTAAAGCGTCACATTCAAAAATAAATGGTTTTTGAAAATTTGGTGAATCCAATAGTGGAGTAGTTCCCATTTATATATTTAATGTTTCAAATTCTTACTCTATCACTACACTCCAATTGAAAGTGCCCATTTTGGATAGCTCTAGAAGGGTCTTGGTAACATTTATGTATCCTTCGATAAATTTTATTTAATACCCATTAAGGATAAGAAATACTAGGACTCCATTTATGATTTGTGGGAATGGAAAACCCTAAATACATTATATCTTCTTTGGATCCATAGAAACCCAATTAAAATAAATAATATGTCTAAGGCACTCAACTGACAGTAGTGTAATGAAACATTTTTTCTTATATACCAGAATACAATTTTACTCCAAAATTTGGATGGTTTTCTAAAGGTAGCTAAGGTGTTTGGTCCTTGAATTTCTATAAACAAGGATATCACTGAAAAATATCAATATTTACTTCCAAATGAATACATTAACTAATTTTACATGGTAAACTGTAAGGTGATCAAGGCATTATTCTTCCTCAATGACATAATAAGAAATTCACATTTCCCTTTATGCATCCTAAAATAAGTCTTGATGAATTAACCCTCCACCACTCAAATATGGTGAAATATTGATTTTAAATCAAGATTTGTGAATAATAGGTTGTCATATAACACATCCAGTATATATCTAATAGTAGGAATCAAATATTTATATTGAATCATTAGTTTTTTCTATACCCAATAGTCAACACACATCCACCTACTTCCATCCATTTTTTATAAAACAATAATGGATCTATAAAAAGGAATATGGATATATTAGATCATTCCACTTGATAGTATTTATACCATTTTATTTTATACCACTCCTTTTATGTAATACTCCAAATTGTATGGATTAATTTTTAGAAGTGTTTCTCTTACTGCCAAGGTGATCACATGATTTGTCAATATAGTGGGAGGTATCCCCTTTAGTTCCTTAAACAGATTCTAAAATTTATGTATCATGATCCCCAAATATTGTTGTTTATATTCATTTCCCCAATTATGACATCATTCTAGGGGTAGGATATGTGTCTTTCAAAAAAAACTTTTAAAGGAATATATTTTGACCGGATTTGCTGTTATAGGTTTTTTAGTTGCCCCAGGTTCTCGGTTACCCCCTGATGTTTATTATCTTCTCCCTTATAGGAGATATTCATAGTCTTGTGCTTCCAATTTTCAGGACATTACCTTGACTTCATAAACATTTCATGTCAAACACTAAATCTAATCCTACGGTTTCAAACAAGAATACCTTAACTATGAATGGGAAATTCTCTAGACTTACTTTAATTCTCCTTTAAATGCATTGATATATTTATTTGTTCCCATACTCAATCTGCATTTTGTAAGGAAAATTCAAGATCACTTCCACATTTTTCATCCTAGTGAGGGTTTTATAAATAAAGATAGGTCTTGCTTCACTATCCATAAATAACTACCACTAGTACACGTGTTAGATGTCAAAAAAACATCATTGATTCTACACCAATGATTACCATAAATCAAAATTCAACCTAATCACCATCCTAACCTTCCTCATGTTATTCTCATTCTTTATTCCCTGGTTTCCCTTGTTCACTTCCAAAAATCAATTTCCTTATCAACTTCATGGTCTTTATATTCCCAAACCAACACTATTATGTTTTTTAAGGAATCTGTGCATTGGACTATATATTTTTCCATAATAGAAATATAACCCCTTTTTTCTTATACTCTTTTCATTCCTACATGATGATTGTTCAAACCTCATTCCAATTCTTTTCCCAAATTAATATAATTAAATATGTTTCCCTTCGGTTTCACTCTATAGAGGGTGGGTTTTTCAATAAATTTTACATCATTGTCCCAGCTCTTCATGGTACATGCAACACTATAGTTTATGTGTAGTTCCCTTTGATAATCTCTTCACCTGGTAATCATCATCCAATATTTCTCTCCAAAATGATCATTCTTAATTATTTTTTTCATTTCACATGTTTAGATTTGATTCTCAAACCACTGATGAATAAGATCAAAAACTATGGATCAAGAAAATATAGAATTTTTAGTGTAACCTACATAAAATTCTCAATGTATTCATATACCATCCCAGTTTACTAAATTTTTTTCAAGTACCTTAATGATTCTTCCTCTATTTCCTTTACCTGTCTCTCTATGAGTGAAACTTTAAATTTTTTTCCCATGCCATTCCTGGCATGCAACAGTTCTTGGACAATAACCAATATAGTTTCATCTCATCGATACAAATATATGTGTAGTGAAACATCATATCTTATAGAGTGAGATTAATTATGAAATATCTATCCAATTTTTTGGTGCAACAGAATGATTCTCCTCTTATAAATAATGGTGGAGCCAATTTCCTTAATAAATTACACATTTCATTAGTGAGAGTAAATACGTCTAGTTTTATTTCATTAACTAGTTTTTCACTAACTTTCTCATTCTCTATCCACTACCACCTAGTTTCACTAGTGCAGATCTTCTATTCTTTTCTATTTCTTAACATCACTCTACATGAATCTTAATATTCGTCAGTACAGACAATGTCTTTTCTTCCATATCATGCATCCAAAATGTCATGTGTTTCATTGAATATTGTTCCAGGTCTTATAATACTCATTATTTATCATTATTTATCCACATCATCTTCTCCATATTATCCTAAATCATAGAAATAACCTTATGGAATATTTCCACTGCTATCTCGCTAGTTGAAACTTGGTTCTCAATCATCGCATTTCCCATTAGTGACTCGCTTTTTCTTTATCGTTATAATATTCTCAAATTATTAGGTAATAAATAGGGAGAAATAGAATTTAGAAAAAATGTCTATAACGGTAAATATATATTCCGGTAGAAAATGTATGTATTGGGAATACTAAAATTACAATTGTGGTAAGAAACTACAATATAATAACCTAGAGGTTGTCCACTTCCCTAGTTATTCACCTGTAGATGGAAGGAATAATATATCAAAGGTTGGTCCACTACCTCTCTTCATAACTGACCACTCTAGTTGGTTCCTTACATAATTTACAGTACCTCCCAAAATAAACCACTAGATATTTTAATTATATATCCCAACTAAATATACTAACATCCCCATATATCAACATTAACCTTCATATCACTCCTTTTATATGTATGAATTAAAGGGTTCCTCGAACCATAATTTATTAAAGTAATTATGTCTTAAAATGTGACTTTTAGGATGCATTTGATTTCAGAAAAAAAAACTTTTAGTTTCCAAATGTGTATAAGATGATAATATAGATAGTAATTTAAAACTGGAGACAAAAATGATTATAAATTATTTAAATATCCATGTATTTTAAAACTACTTACATTTACATTATCTAATACAATCCCAATATTGATTTTAATGTAAATAGGAAATGAATTTAAAAAACAAATGTTTCCTTGATTTTTCATTTGGAAATATGTAATCCATCTATTAGTTTTTTTTTCAATATTCAAGTTGTCGTAGATTCACTGTTTAAATTGAGTGCCACCTACTTGTATAAATTCTATGATATTTGATATCTTCCAAGGAGCTTGTTGAGGATATCTTCTCACATAAAGGATCAAAATTATAAATGATTTTTAGGAAATACTAAGAAATACCTCTGGTCTAGAATATAATCAATAAATAATTTTTTCAAAAGAATTAAGAAATATGGTTCAATGTAGATCACACATATTCATATATTAAACCTTTATATGATATTATCATTCATAGTTAAATTAATTTTCATAAATTAAAATTAAATGATCTAATTTTACCTATTTTTTATATCATAATGTGGACTGAGGTTAGTAATATAAATTTAAAATAGTATTTTCATGTGTTATTTTGAAGTTTCCAGCATGGAAGTGGATTTACAATTTCTTCCAAACAAAAAAACAATTTAAAAACATATTACATACCATACTAGACATTTAAAATGTAAATTTATAGGAAGTAAAGGTGAATTTTATATTTTCTAAACCTTTTCATTTCTTCGTATTTCTCTATAATGGTAATTATTATAATCCTCTTGGTCTTCTTATAGTTACTTATCCTCATATCACCCACTGATTCACACTCATCCTAAGGTCTATCCCCACCTACCCCACCCCCTCACTCTCAATAAAAGTTAATCTTCAAATGTGTGATCATTTAGTTTTTTTATTTGTGTTGGGATTACTATTTGAATATTCTATGTTAAAAGTGAATTTTCATATCAAGTATTTTTAATGACTTGATAATTACACATTATATATGTGTACTCAAGGCACTGGATATATAAATAAATAGTTGTAAAATTTAAACTATTTAATCCCAACATCCTTCTAATAGAACTATGCACAAGCTTTCCAAACAACTATTAGGATGTAACAGAAGGGTCTATGATTAATTCAATCGAAATTTTTTTGTGTTTCAAAGAAACAACACCATATCTTGGATTTTTTTCTCTTGATTACATCTATAAAGATTTTTTATACCCAATTTTTGTTGCATTTATTATTTCTATGAATTAGTGTGTGTGATAACATTCAATTCATTCACTTTAACAAGTTTCAAAGGTTTTTTCTAATGAAATATAAAATAAATTGAATTTTTGGATTCACCCCACTTGGTGAATTATTATTGATTGTGTGATTATTATTCCTATTATAACTTTGTATATTTTTCATATATCATATAATCCATTATATGTGACGAACAAATATGTTTTCTAATTTTTTACTAAGTTGATGGATCTAGAAATCATAAATTTATTTTTTCCATGGTCTAGTTGTGGTTACTAAAAGAATTATATATTTTTTATTTTGTCCCAGAAATTTTCCTAAGTCATAAATGGGGAGACTCTTAGTGGTAAAAAATATGATTTATCTCTAGCTTCCCTTTTTGATTTATCAATCTAACATGTTTTTTTTTATTTTTACCTTTTTAAATTCTTAAACAAATCCGTAGGTTTTACAAGGAATGTGTCTAGAGATTGTAGACTTGATTTTTTTTTTGGATTTCATTCACATGTATTCAACATTTCGAGTACCATGTCTCTTCCCTTGGGTGATTTAAGGTTACGCAAGTAAGACAATTAAAGGAAATGTTTCATTTAAGACAATTTTACTAGATTTTTTCCAAGTTTTCAATTCATAAAAAATTGAATAAGTTTATCTAGATTTTAAAGTAACAAATATTTGACTAAATAATTAGGTTATTTAGGTGACAATGAGGGCATGATAATCCAAATATGAGTTGAGAGCCCATTACTAATACTGGACACCTCAGGGGGTAGACACATGTATCTTAAGGTCATGATACTCAGAATTATTGTTACAAAAGTTTAAGGACATAAAACATTAATCAAAATAGTATATTGTTTACTTAGTAACCAGGGAAAGGTAAAGTTGACATGAATGAATATACCAATACTAAAATAAATATCGTTTAAGGAAGGTGCGTGCATTTTAAGGTCATATAACATTGACCAAAGATGAGAAAATGTATATAAAAAGGGATAATTAAACATGATATAAATAGAGATCTCAATAGTGGTATATTCAATCTCATGTATGGGTGCAAAAAATTTAAGACATGATTTTTAGACCAGAAAATATAGTATTTAATGTTATATAGATTTAAATGAAGGAAAGGTTTAACACATGCTAGTAAGGGTATAATTAACCTAACCAGAACATATTTTCAATTCCAATACAAGAATCCTTTGATGGAGAATTGTGCTTGTATTATGAGGATGTAGTGCTCGAATAAGTGATGTGAGGTGTGATGTGACAACCCAATTGGAGTTCAAGATCTGGGGGTGTCTCAAAACCTTCACACAAATAGTAAAAATGATGTAAATCATTACCTTAGATATTTGATCCAAGGGTGATGTAATAGAACAAGATACTCAGTATAACCACTGACCAAATTCAAATGATGGGTTCCACAAAAATATTACCAATGTTATATGGCGTTAGAGATCCTTTTACTTGAAATGGAAACATGTATTTGGTTGGAATACAAGACATGTAACACAAATATTATTACAAAAAAGATGTGCCTATTTTAGAATTAGATACACTTTTTACTAAAATACGTGGAAGTTTAATGATTATTTAAACACTTACAGTGTGATATGTGGTACATGGGAAGGGGATATTCAAAAATGATAAAAAAACTATAGTATAAAACTAACCATGGTGGAGTTGTTATAAAGCATTTAGATGGATTGTATATGGATGATGATCTATAGTTCTGTCTAAGATATAAATATCATATGTCACTATGTATCCCAAAATAATAGGAATCAAGCTACATGTAAGGTATGAAGTGTGGTATATTGGAAGGCGATATTTTTAAAATGATCAAAATAGTCTAGTACAATACTAATTATGGTTGGGATATTGTGGAACCTTGATAGTTAGTGGAAGTGGATAATGATCTATAGTTGGTTCTAAGATATATAGTTCAAACATCACTATGTATCTTGAAAATATAGGAATCAATCTCTATGTAAGGAATGAAGTGTGGTATATGGGATGAGGGTGTTTGAAAAATGATCAAAATACTATATTCCCAAAATAACCAAGGTTGGGTTATTATAGAACATTGAGAGGGAAATGAAGTTGATGATGATTTATAATTTGGTATAAGATATATATTCCATATATCACTGTGTATCATGAAAAAATGGGAATCAAGTTACATATAATTCACATTAAAGATATTTCACCCCAACATAGAGTCTCGTATAGAAAAAATCAACATTAATGGAGACACTATACACTATGAAAAAAAATGTTTAAAATTGATAAAATATATGGCTATTTTTGGGATGTATAATATGTACATCACTACATATCATGTCATAATAGTAATCAAGTTTCACATATTTCTTAGAATGTAGTCTTTTCACAAATATACCATTTATGTAAGAGAAAAAAGGATGTGTTTACAGGTGCCCTAGTGAGAGGGGTCATGATGAAACTCGATGTGAATTGGAAGTGGTCTCATCACTAGGGATTAAGTGTTGTAGATGGGTCCAATATGAGTGGTCTAGACATAAATATTTATCTTGTAATGATAGGAATAAATCCACAAAAATTTCTATAAAAGAAATATATTTTCCCAATTTATAGTTAAATATTGAAAGATTTAGTATGAATAGAGTGACCATAAGTTGGGAGGGGTTTAAAATTGATAAAGTTTAGGGCTAGTTATAAGATATATGATATTTTAAATAATTTTTATCCTATGATAAATAGAATCAAGACACACATAGTTCTCGTAGGGGTACACTATGTAGATCTAACCCATGCATAGTGGAAGATAAAATGGATTTTCCTAATATAGGGTCATTGGTGATGACCCAATGTGAGTTGTTAGAACCCATAAACTAGTATAAAATGATGGATAGATGGTAGTGAGATCAACTAGATTGAAACAAGATAATATATTTGAGTGTCATTATACGATGTTTTGGTGTAAAGATAATATAGATAACTTCATTTGAATTGGGAGAATTACCATGCACTAATAAATCTTTTATGAAATAAAATCTTATAGTTAATTCCAAAATATTTGTTTTAAATATCACTATAGATCCAAAAATAATAAGAATCAATCCATGAATAATTCTCAGTAAATAGTCTCCAAATATATATAACTCATGCATGGTAAAGATATGATGATCACATCCCACTAACGAACTATGGAAGGTGAGGCCCAATGTGAATAAATGGATCACAAACACTAGGATTCTATTCCTGATAACGGGTTAATATTTGTCAATAGAATATGTTTATGTGAAAGGAACCACACACCAAGGACTCTTACATGGATTTGACACTCATATTAGGAGATGTGATCAAATGTTTTGTGGTTTAATGACATGTGATGAGAAATTGGGTTCCATGTAGTTTAAGTGTGATGAAGACATTTATGTAAAGGGTTTCATGAAAATTTGGATTGTTTACAAAATGGGATAGTTTTGTCTTAGTGTTGATTAAATGTGAAAAATATTACATGAATTGATGAATTCTCATATACCATGATGAATCAGGGGTTTGATTTGGATAAAAAATAGGTCTAGGACTGAGATAAGAAATTTGGATATCACTATTATCCTATGTGGATAGGAAGAACCAAGATTTAGTTATAAGAAATGGATACCTTTACATGGATTCGGTTCATGGGCATAGGAAAGTGAAGTGCATTCATTTCGGTGTCAGGTTGTTATGGTAAACTCGATGTTAATTCGGAGAATCCTAATCACAAAGAGTGATGTAAATGGGATTTATGGATAGACCTAAATATTGGTTGTTTGGGTGTTACTAAATAACTTGAGGTAATAGGAATGAATCCACAAACAGTTCTGAATGGTACCCTTAATATATATTTTGATCATGTGTAACGAAACTAAAATATGTCCATCCTAAGATAGGGTTATTGGAGAAACATGACATGAACTAACAGAGTCATTCACTAGAAAATCATAAGCATATTTTTATTTTGTGTAATTTAATCATTTCATATATGATATTCCACTCTAATAAATTTATGGTCTTATATGAAATTCCATTTAATTTAAGGAAAATAACTATCATGTCTTATTGTTTAAGGTAATATGATCATATTCATTTTATCTTACATTTTATATTCATATAGTGAGTAACATTGTGTCATGTGATTTAAGTTCATATGATGAGGACCATCTATTAGTAGTTTAGAGTCATGCGGATTGGACTAAGAACCCAATGTGAAATCATGAAAAGTATTTCTTAATAAACCTTGATTTAGAAGCTGATGTGATATACTCACTATCTATTGTAATCAATGAGTAAGATCTGTTATAGTAGAACTTATGTATTATGGAAGGCTGTTATCTTTTTTTCTCTTGTTTTGAGGGTTTCTTCCTGGGTATCATTGGAGTTCTCAAGACCAATCCTATTTTTACTTAGATGATTGGGTAGATATAATATTTTTTATTGAGTGCTCATGTAACTCGATTTTGATAAATCTCAATGTTTTAAAATGGTCATAACATTTTTTCATTATTCCACTTCAATTCATTGAGCTATATAACATACTATCCATCATTAGATGGTCAATTATAGATAGTATTATGAAGGTAGGGAATTTCACTTCAATGAGTGGTACTACCTATGCTCTAAACAAAAGTGAATATGGGGTTTTCCCTATGGTGATACTAGTTGTGGTGCATGATATTAAATAAAATAGTTTATCTAGATAATATTTCTTACCTTTTCCCACCATTTTCTAAAATATATTTGATATAGTTTTTCTGAATGAAATTATCTATTTGTTTGTCATGATAATGATATGAATGGTTGAACTTGTATACTTGTGGGGGAACCTATTTAATTTAAAAGAACATAAATTTATGTCATTTTCAATTAGTATTGTGTGAGGGACACTAAATATAAAAATTAAATTGGACTCAGTTAATTTGATACTAGATTTTATTCCCACTTCTTTGAGGGGAACCACTTCAACCCACTTTGAGATGAAATTAGTGGTATTAATAATGAACTTATACCACCTGATTATGGTCAGAGGGTAGGTACCAATGAAATTTATCCTCTATATAGAAAATTTTCAAGAGTATTTGATGATTTGAAACAACTCTATGAGATATTGGATGAATTTGGTATGTGTCTAGAAAGAGTATCATCTCTTTTTGAATTCTATGTGGTCCAATATCATTAATTATCAAAAGTATCCAAGTTTCATAATTTTATATAATAGATTGATTTTTACTGGATAGAAGCACATGCACTACTATGGACACCTTATATAATAAAGAGGGTCTGTCCTCCTTCAATGTTCTTGAGGATGGCCCCATAAATGCCTCATTTATAGGGGAAATCATGAGAATCTTGGTCATCATAATAGATGATATTTGATGATAGGAAATGGATAGGTTTCTTCATGGATCAATTTTGTAGAATTATCCTATTTTAGATATGGTATAGTATGAAATACATCCATTTAATTGTGGAATCAACTAGTAAGTGTAAATGTTCCCCTAGATTAAGGGTATTGTTAATTTCATTAATCTATTATATATTTTTTTTGAATGGACCGAAGGCCTTCTTTTTTATTGATTTTATGATAACCCCCCTTTCAAGGGATGAGGGGGAACCCTTACAAGTCCTGTAGGCTAAGGAATTACCTTGCCCGTGGGCTTGGAGACATTACATGACCTGTAGGTCTTAAGGAAATCATACAGACCATGACTACTTGAAACTGCTCCTCCTCGGCATCTGTATCGTGATCACCTCTCCACCTTCGCATGACTGTTCGGCTAGCATGTCCATGTGCAGGGGTGCAAAAGCGTGGTACCGATGGAAAATGACATACCCTCTCATTCTTCAAAAGTTTGTTTAGCCCTGATCTGGTGGATGTTCCCTTCTCTTTCGTACTCTGGAGTGGTTCCTTGTAGAATATATCTGTGCAACTGCAAATTAGGTGGCACTGAGTGACTTGAGGTGGCACGAAGGCCATGAGGTGGCCTGAAAGCCTTATTGACCCAAAGGCCTTGGGTGGCCCAAAGGCCTTAAGGACTCCAAACCCAAACCAGTGGCATAAGATGAATAGTCTCGGCTGCTACAGTACCTAACAGTACCTCCTAGATTACTGCAACAGTTACCGCTACAGTACCTACTACAGTACTGCTACAGTGCCCCCAAAAATATTCCTCCACCTATTTTTTGAACCTGGGTCTCATGGATGCACTTAGAGAGACCTCACCAACTGGGCTGAGGCTCATGTGCCTATGTTATATTATTATTGATGAATGGTGATACCACCCCATGGTGTGTGATGTTGATGATCATATCATACTATTCTAGATATATCAAGGTTGTAACTATATTGGATTGTGTATATTCTTGGGCATTCTATAAACATAGGATATGACTCATTATTGGTTCTGAGGGGAATTCAACCAGAAATCCTTACATATAATCAAGAAAGGTAATCGACTATTCATTTTTTATATAATAATAACCATTAATTTTTTAAATAATAATTTTGAATCACCCTTAATACAATCATGCCAATACATTTTCTAGTGATATTTCTACGCCTGAGGGTCCAGTATTCTTCTTTATTTTTGGTGCATCCCTCTGGAAACATTATGGAATAAGGAATAATGTATTGAACTAGAGAAAAAATCATAATTTCCAAACATACCATGTTGAGTTTCAATTTCTCAATCCTTTTATATGTTGGTATTTTGTAGGAAACTATCAAAGTGTATCTCCAATGATTAGAAGATTTCATGGATATATAATACTTCTTCAGCAAGGACCTCTAATTCCAATAGTGATTTCTCTAAGATAGGGTTATATTTAAGTAAATATTCTTGGAATTATACTTTTATAACCATTTGAGACACAAATTGGATGTTTAACTACTTCATAATGAACACCCATCATACTAGATTCCCAATTAACGAATATTGAATAAAGATGTATTTGGGTGGATTGATACAAGATACAAGGTGGAACTCATGATGCTAAAAATAATTTCTCAGTTTCTATATTTTTAAAATCAATGATATTAAGTTCCTCATGATTTTTGTTTATTGGGTCTCAATAGTAGAAACTATTCTCCTAACTCGTGTCATTATTCTATGAAAGGATTCCACCCAATAATCAGTTCAGCATTAACATGTAGAGTATAAGAGGTTTCCCTTCTACAAGAAAACTTCTTGACCAGTGGATACAAAAGATAATGGTTGAGACCATTGAAATCCTTTTGAAAATATTCAACCCAATGATAGGCCACCACTTTCTTTATCAAACATATGAAGAGAAAACATTTTACAACAAGATTATCCATGAAGCATATGATATAATAAAAAATCCCATGGACTCCCCTTAACTCCTTGAGGATTTAAGGTTGGGGTATATTGAGTATCTCCTTAGTCATTTTAGACTTGAATTCAATATCATGATAGGATACCATGAAGCTACAAAATTTATATGATTTCACCACAAAAATTCATTTCATGGGATTCATCTTCAAGTTGTGTGTTGGTGTTGGTTCCAAAGAACCAACTACTTTGTACTTTATATTACCTATAAATATTAAAATACAAAATTATTATTAAATTTATTATCACATGATAGACTCTTTAGTAATACATAAATATGATAATGTCATTGGGAATATTTTTCATGTTAAAATACATAATTGTTTCCCAAAATTATGAGATATTTTAATTGTTATGATATATTCTTAAATATTTTTCCTACTCTCAACATAACATTAAATAATGGGACACATAGTATGTTTGACTATCTGGTGTTTGATTCTTATAAGAGAACAATACTTTATCTCATGAAATTCACAATTCATAATCTTCCTGATAGGATATTAGAAGGATGGACCTAACTATATCAATTCCACATGTTTACATGTCATTGGATGTTCCTATATGTGCATGTGTGTAAAGATCCTTAGAATTGATATATTTTTAATGAATATCATGAGTCATGTACTTTGATATATTTCCCCAAACTATGACATCCTATTATCATGGTGAAATCAGATACATTAGGTGCATCACAAGAGATATGGAATTAATGAATAAGTCAAGAAAGGATTTTATCCCTCCATTTATGTAATTTTATATCTTAGGACCTTTGATTGAAGAAGGACTATCTAATAAAATCCACGTACATGATTTCAATGAATTCATTTTAGGTATTCAAAGAAAGATAAATTGAGTACATATGTTTAGGATATGAAGTTTTCAATCTACTTGATTGGATATGTTGAGGCAAAGAGATTATATTATATAGTGAGTTTTTTTATGTGTTTGTCATTATTTTGACATTAACATATTTCTCTATTATGTATTTACATAATACCAGATGTCAATATTGTACATTAGAAAAATCCACCTAATTACATGTAAAAATAAGATTAGAGGCTCACACACAAATTTTATCTATGATCTTAGTTAAATTATATTTGATTTTAATAATTATAATTCTAATAACTGAGGAATAATATTTACCCAAAATTCATTGATCATAAATTCTAAATCTCTAATTATATTCAAATTAGAATATATCTGTAAGATAAATATTAAATAAATATTTATTTTAAAACCCCTCAAAATAAGATATTTATTTATCCCATTTTATTAATCACAAGGAGATAAATAAGTATTTATTTGAGGTTTTACAAATGTTGAGAAGGATGGATAGACTGAGGTAAAGATTTTTTGACATAATGTTCAAGATAGAACATTCCATATAAATAATAATATTATTATTAATATACTAATTTTTAGTTATTTAATTATTTATTGATCTTTATCTTAATTTTTTATTGGTTTTCATTTTATTTATTCATTATATTCTATAAAGTTGAGATAAAAATTTCATTCACATTTATATGACCATCAATAAGCTAATAAAAGGTGATTGATGTGTGAATATATCATCTAGAGGTGCCGAAGAATCTATATTATTGATGAAATTACATGGTGTGTAACTAGAATTGCATGTTGTGTAGTCTAAGTCAACCACATGCATATTTGTTTGCGCTAATAGGGGGATGTAGTGTGAAATAACAGTACACAACATCATTAAGACACCACATATTGACTGTCAAAGATCACATGAATAGATATGATTACATGTCATGTAGCTAGTGTATATGACATATAATCATCCATAGTTTGTAATAAAACCATGTGGTCAATTTACATAGTCTGTAATTAATTACATGAAAAAAGTAAACACCACTAATTGACTGAAGCCTAGTGAAACTGTCCAGGTATGATTACACGACATTTATCAGGTGTACACATCATGTAACTTATTTAATATTTTTACTGGATTACACGTCAATTTTGAGGCATGTAATGCGTATGTACATCATATGGTATTATATCCCATTTATCTAGTGAACAATCCACATAAACTTTGAATAAATTCATGAAATTAAGCATTAAATATGAATTACATGGCATGCAGTTGGATTTACGTGTTGTGTGGCAGGTATTAACTCACCCAAGGTACATACCGAGTTTATCTCACCGTGTTGGGTAAAAATTAAATTCTTAACTAATTTTCATATTATTCTATAAAATAAATATTGTTTATAGTATTTTAATATGTAATGTAATTTATTGTTATCATTATAAATAAATTCAATGTATATTAATGGCATGTCATGTGATCAAACATGACATACTATCTACATGTATATTGATGGTGTGTCATGTGTGGAAACCAATCCCACTTACTACACGATGTAACCCATGAAACTACATGTTATACAACACCTTAGAAAAACGAGACATAAAAGACAAAACAGAACTTTCTAGGTAAAAAAGCTGCACATATTTTCAAGAGCCTACCTAATTAGAACTCCATGTTTAAGTGTGTTTTTCTAGGAGTAGTTTCTAGATTTGTGACTCCCTAGAAAGTTTATCAAGGTGTGTATGCGAGTAAGGAAAAGACACACTGAAGGAAAAAAAAATCATGTTGGGAGATTAATTAGTCTAATAAGTTACTCTAATGGATATGGTTTGTTGAGAATGAAATTCAATTTTTACAGGAGATGTTTGGGTTCAAATTACCAGGTCTAGGGCTTGGGGAAGGTTGATTCATGGAAAATGGTGTTAGAATTAATACCTAGTGCATTCCATGTTGTGTGACACTAAATGTCCATGTAAGTATTATTCACTAGAAAATTAATTATCAAAAGGAAGAATGATACACAATGTGTTTCATTTGTTACTTTTAACTTAAGTTAAAAAAATAAATACCAAATTTAATTTGACTAATGAAATGTACCTACCGTGTAATTGGTCAAGACATCTCATGTACATAAATAATTTTCAACAAAATTAAATATGATTAATTTCATTAAAATTATAATAACTAGAAAATATTTTTTATCTCCAGGACTCTATGGATTAATAATCTTGACAAATAATTAATAAAAATATTAATAATTAATTAATGTGAAACTTATCTGAATTAAGAGTGATTTTAAATGAATTATAGCTTGTATGAATGTGGTGTCATTGAATGTATGTGACTAATTACTAGCATGACCAACCATTTTATGTGTTATGCTTCTATTTTATTTGATATTATTTCATGGGGTTTTATTATGTGATAATGTTTTTTAGTTTAAATATGATTTCCTACTATTCATCTCTCCCACGTTTATTTTACAGGACCTATGTGTTCATAGTTTATTTTATATCTGATATTCCACTATTTCTATTCAACTACATGTGAGTTAAATACATGTAAATAATAGAGCTCTAAGAAAATGAGGTGGTTATGGACCCAAACCGAGATGAAACCAACTGAAAAGATACTAATTTGGATGGTAGAATGTGAAAACTTAAGCAAAGACTGGTTCAAACTTGATCACATTAAATAAATTATAAATATCAATATTTGGCCACTTTTTTGTTTTATTTTTTTCAATTTTCATGGCTATTTTTTTATTTGTATTTTTGATGCTTAAAAACAATCACATTAAATAAATAAGATAACAATCAAGAAATATGAAATAAAATAATAGGATTATGCATAAATATTTTATCAATACATGATTAATTTGTTGTGTTAAATTCCCATAATATTAAAAAGTCATGTAAATTATTGATTAATGAGATTTATAAATTAGTAAAAAAAAATCTAACAAATAAATATTAAGTCAAAAAATCTTCCCTTATCAGAGATAATATTAATGAATAGTTAAAGTGTCAATCGTCTATAGTCGAGAGATATTTTAATTATCATGGAGTTATAATAAATATGGTGGGTTTACTTAATAAAACTTGTATTGAATTTATTGGTTATAGTCTGTCCAATATAAATTAATAGGCATGTTTTGAGGAAATATGATTCAATAATTTTTGGATTGGGGAGTACAATCAATGGATCTAGGAGAATCTTCATTGCAGTTGGAAAGACCTCCTACCTAAATACCTTCTTGTAATTTTGTTGTTCATAGTATGGTTTATGATAAGGATAATATAGATCTTTTTCACACAAAATTTCATGAGATGGGAAAGTATTAGAAAACTACGAGAGCTCTTGGGACTTGATTAAATAGCGGGAAACTAATAAGATAATTAGATATATTACACTGAACATATTTTTTAGTCAAAATAAGGTACTCAAAATCTAATTTTTTTTGTAAAAATAGAATAGTTTTCGACCATGATGTCCTTGTGATATATTTTTCAGAAATATAATTTATTCACAGGTGTAATCTTCCAAGAGTGGAACATGCTCTTTTTCACTAAACTATTATAGGAAAATATGATTTATATGATGGAAGCCCCAATTCCAACTACGTCTGTTAAGGAGGCCAGTGTGGTAAATCATGATCTCTTCTAAAATCACATTGATGATTCTTAATATATCCAATTCTTTATGTTATCATCTACGTCTAGTGAATTTATAAACCTACATAAAGAAATAAATTTGTATGACATGTTATCCTATCTTAGTGATCTTTAAAAAGAGAGAGATAGAAAAGAGAGATATGAGATCTCAAACACACTCTTCAAGTGTAATATTAGATAAGATTCACTAGTGGAGCCTCATGTATTCATGATGATTATCTACATTGATAATTTAGACATATTAGGTTTCACCCTACCTTAGGAGTTGTGCAGAAATCGTATACTCACCTCATTACCTTAGATCATATCAAACATTATTTTAAATTTAAATATGAACTATATAGAGAAATCTCTCCTGGATCTTATTAAAACTCATTCTCTAGACACTTACAGATATAAATAATCATAATTATTCTTTTCTTATAGTTAATAAGGATCCTCAGTTGTGCCATCAAAATATCGTCTAGTCTTATACTCAAGTAGAGCTTCTTAGAGGAAAGATTGAATTTCAGGAATGATTTAGTGGTTCTTTCCTCTATTGAAGGAGGCTAATTAATGGAAGCATATACTAGAAAATCATATTATATGAAGTTTAATGGAGTTTCACACCACTAACTACAATTAACCAATGGTTTCCATGTTTTAAAAATGACACCACAATTTAGTTGATGGGAAACATGAACTCTTCTCTAAGTTTACTCTGTGAATTGATAGGGGATATTTCCATGATATTAGGATCAATAACCTATATTGTGTTATTTACCAATGGATTCTTACCATCACTTTTATTGTATGTTATGTAAATTAATTGAAATTTATATCACTTAAAGGGGAAGATATCACCATACATTATTTGTAATTCCCCATAAATGGAGTATTTTTATAATTTCTAATATTAAGATGGTACTATTACAAGAATATAGTGTATGAAACTCCTCATAAACAAATATAATTTCATTTTGTGGAATACCACAAGTAATTTTAATTAGAAATTAATTCTTTATGCTAGACCTTAAGACTAATCCTTCCAACTGGCTTTTTCTTACTTTTATCATACCGTTGGATTGTCAAGTTGGAGGGGGACAAGTTAGATTCATTTTATCATAGGAAGTTAAGGGTTAAAATTGAAATTATTTTGATCCCAAAACAATTATTAACAAAATATTTAAGGATGTGAATATCATAAATCTTACTAAATATGTACAAGGGAATGAAATGACCATATATGGGAGTTTCTAAGACTTTATTTATAAAAGAGATTACCATGTGGAATTCAACAATTATAGTATTAGAATGATATGTCGTGTCTACATTAACCTTGGTCTCACAATATTGAGGGATTGAAATATATTTAATAAGGTCTTTTTAGAGTTTTATGAAAGGGTACAGGGTTGTTTTCCCCTATTTGGGATAACAACAAGCATCTTCAAAATTACCTAATTCTAGACTCAGGGACTTTTCTTTCAACCATGAGGCTTCTCCCTGGATTTAGGCATTGGATTATAGCTAACTAAGTCAACAACTGAATTCCTTGACTAGGATTGGGGGAATACCCTCCATCTGTTTGTTGGGATGAACTGGCATACAAGCTCTTTGATGTTTTCTAAAAAATAATCTATCTATTAGTTAACCCTTCATTATAATGGGGTCCAAATGGGCCCTATAGGATTTACTATTTCATTTATTCTTCTATTGAGATTATTTGAGTGTTTTTATCAAATTTTTGAATGAATATAAAGATTTTGTGGAGAGATTCCTAACCATTGGGTTTCAACATAGTTGTATATTACTATAATTCTTTAACCTCTTCCCTGGTTATGAGTATGAAACTTAGGTTCGTATGATTCATCATACATGAGTGGGGCCATCTTTTGAATGAAAATAATATATAAATATTTTGAATCTATATTAAATGAGGGTTATGCTATGTGGTGAGGCTCTCATCCTTCTAATGATGGGATCAAGAAATTCAGAAGATTCTATATTGGATTGGGTTCCGATAAGCCTCTTATTCATATTCCATAATTTTTTAGTGATGATTACATCAATAGATGGAATTATGTGATGATGATGTTGATTTATCTAGGGCCACAGAGTAAATTAATGTCATGATTGGTTAATTCAGTTGTTCCCTAAAAATTCAATGTATTCGGCAGACTAATTTCCTCATCACATAATCATAAAATTTATGTATGTTCCATTTCAACACATCGTTACAATCACCTTCAAGTGAGATTGTAGAAATATATTTCAACTACATTGGTGTTTTACTCAACATTACCTTCCCCAATAAAACTATATTCTAGAGTATATTTTCTAATCAGATTTAATCTTAGATATTGTTCCCCAAAATTCAATGGAATGGAAAGTAATTAAAGAAATAATTGAGACCAAATGTAATAATCCTTATGATTCAAAGTAATTAAATCAATTTATTCTCTAGGGTAGTGAAAAAAATCTCGAATCTAGTTCATTTTGAAAGGAATAAACTTTATTCTTTAGGAATTCAAGATTTATGTCGTTCTACTCCATTCCCTCCTAATGATAGTGTGATGTAGTATTTGTGGTTTAGGGGGAGGAACTATAGGGTATTGAGTGGGATTAGGTGATGGAGTGATCATAAGAAATGGTTGAGGAATAAAAATCATAATCTCAACTTTTTTATACCTCTTCCCTTATGATGACAGTGTTATTCAAGAGTTGGATTTAGAATATAGACTAAAATCATCCATCCACTATTCTATTATTGTAAACTCCCGGAATCTACTAGAATATTTTAAAGTAATGAGTTGTTTCCTCAAATAATATTTAATATTTACTATACATATATCCATCAATTTCTCTCGAGGAAGTCTTCTATTTAGTGAATAGGTTAAGATTTTCCACCAAGATATGGAATATGTGACCCTATCATTTTCATGTTGTTTACTATTTTAGAGGCCAGTGATAATTTTTTCTTCTATTTGTGCTTAATTAGTAAAGGAATTACCATCACAGATATTTAAATATTATCAATGGATATATTCGACGGGTAGTTATAATATATTATTATGTTCCACTCTGAGGTTCTCATGAATAACCAATACTTTTTGGGTTCATGTTTCTCTACTATCCCCTTTGAGGTGACTCATTGAGATTCTAAATGAGTGAAGTTATACTATGTATCAATCATAACATTAAATATCAAGATTTTAGGATTCCAAAAATTTAATGGAAGTGGAATCAGGTCCACAAAATATTGTTATGATTTCCTCTATAGCTTTATTGGTGAAAACTACCCCTCCATGGATTTTATTCTAGTGAAAAAGGGCTCGATAGAATCATTGAGTTCTTATGGGACATTCACCTTTTCATACACTTGAGTGGAGGTAGTTGAAAAAAACGAATATTATTGGTTCATCTAAGAATGTCATTGATATTCAGCTTGAGTCTCCTTGGGAAATCATTCTTGAAATGGTAGTAGTTGTTATCCTAGATGGGTTTATTTGCAGTCTTTTACTATTGGTGTTAGGTGGAGTAATTGTCTAGTCCCTATGTTAGCTAAATAATTGGACTCCACTAGTGTTGTTCAAGAGGATACCTATTGTTTAGTGGTATTATCAATAAGAAATATATTGGTCTCATCCTTTAAGTTTCACTCAGTAGGTATATTTATATAATTAGGCATTGAGTCACCTCAACTTGTCCAACTCAACGTCATATCGATAAATCCTCTCCCCAACAAAGATAGGTTTAGATTTTTTAGGTAGTGGGTGGTTTTTAGATATAGATATATATTTTCCTGTTTGTGATATCTATAATTACCACCATCTTCATGTATTTCTATGTGGACCGCATTTAAAAGAGATACTCCTTGTCACATTTTTCTATGCCAATTTCATACACCATGTTATATATAGGGATGAAATAAAGGATATTCACCACCAAAAATTGTGTAATGGGAATAACATCCCAATATGTGTCTTTAGATTAGAAAGGGAGTTTCTTATCCATAGAAATACCTTTAAGGGACAAATCAAAATTATACTTGATGCCTTCCTTCTTGGTAAACTATTTTAGTTTACAGCCCTTGTGAGGTTTCACTGGCATTGTTTGATGCTCCCTTAGAAATGGTTTTTGTGTAGTTATCCTAAGAGATTATTTAATAGATTTCATTGAATTTTCTCTTAATTAATGGGATGGATCAAAATAGGGAAAATCATGATGGAGATAAATGTGAAACTACTCCATGTATATAAAATATTGACAACCTTGGAGGATGGTAAGGTAATAATATCCCCAACCCTATGGGTTGGGGTTGAATTTATTATTACACCATAAAACTATTTATTCGCTATATATATGATGATTACATGGGAGGTAGGGGTGATAAAAATTCCCCCAGCCATATGGGTTGGGGTTTATTTCTATTCTGAATCTCTTCCTCAATACCTTTTATTGAAAAATTGGTTAGTTATTCTTCAATGGTACTCTCATCATTCATATGTGACCCATATTTTACACTAAATCCCCTAAAACATTTCCACTAAAATAAATAATCATATGTGGGGTCCTTAAAAGACCACTATTTATAAACAAAAAAATTCTTCCTTGTAACATCCTATGTTTTTGGAGAGGGCCGAATTCCTTTTCAATTTTGATCTTTTAGAATTGGTGGCTATGCCAGTTTCTTTTTCATTCATCAGAACTCAATTATGAGTGTTTCCTCAATCCAATATCTTGATTTTGTATGGTTTTTTATTTTTTATTAAAATACTTTGGTGTTCATAAGTGTTTCAATTTCATCATAGGCCCGAAGGTCCTTTATTGAGAGTTGCGGGCTGAGCTGCTTGTTTTGAGTAAATAGTGCGGCCTCCCAGAGATAACCGTGCAACCCAATTTTAAATGGTCACCCGGTTTAGAATACCATACGTGTTGGGGTACACATTCATGTGGGATCCTCTATTATTTTTGAATAGTTACTTCACATGACTTGTTTATTGTTTGGGAGAACCATGTCTAAGCCACATGATTAGTTGTATTTGTAGCTCGCATAGTTTCCACACTATTAGGAAAACCATGAGAGATAACCATGTCTCCTATTAAAAGGGTGAATTTATTAAATTTTCCTTCCTCATATATCTTTATTTCCTCCTTCATTTCTCCAACTAGGTCACATATAACTTCAGGGGGCTCTCCCATTTCTTCCTCCTCTAGGGTGTGATCAAAATTAGACATCTAGACTCGGTTCTTCAAGATGTTTGTGGCGTTGGATCTATATATGTAAGGCTCTCCTCTCCCTAGATTCTAATTTCGGTTTCTCTTTCCTCACAGAAATATAAATCCATTAGATTCATTTTTTCCTATTTTTCCGGGAAGTCATTGGAAATACCAATTTCTTCCAAACATACAAAGTTAGAGGTCGAGATCAGACGTTCCTATGTCTATGATTCCATGTTAGGTTGTGCATGATTTTCATTGAGATTTCATGAATGTTTGGGGGTGTGGATTTTAGCACATCATTTTTTTGGATGAGTGAGACCCCATAAGTTAAATGGATGATTTTAATTTATTAATTGGACCTTATGATATGCCTTTGGGAATTCTTGATCAAGTCTACAAGTTGTTCGAGAAATGCGAGAGGTGTAGGACCTTGGGGTGGTTAGGCAAGGGTGTTTCATTTTTATTAAATTGATTTGTTATATTTAAATCTATTTGTTTATTTAATTAGAGATTTTTATTTCAATTACATTGAATTGTTTATTTAATTTTAATTGAATTATATATATACATTTGGATTGTGAAGTTCTACTAAGATTCATGGGTTCATGATGGACTTGGCCCACGATTTGAGATGGTGATGGCCATCAGAAATTGCAGAAAGGTGATCATCATGATGGGAATAATGCAGGTTACTTGGGAGATGTGATCACTATTTGGGTGACATGGTCATTGGATAAGGTGTCAAGGCCATAATGATGAGGGCATGACCCATGGTATTGGATGGCATAGATATTGGATGTGAGTGACATGGTCGGAGGGGACTGAGGATCTATATTTGATGTGTCTTAGGTACTAAATCGGTGATTTTTCTCACCCATGATTGGCCAAAGTGCCATTTGGAGTTGTACACACATAGATTGACTCACTGATATGGTTTTTTGACCACTCGTGTGGGTAGAGTCCCCTAGTATTGTGGATTAAGTAATGGTTTTGGGGGTGATTATTGTAGGAAGCCATGGGTATAGTGGGGAGCCATCAGATGTTAGTGTTGAGGCTATAAGTTGGGGGGTGAGGCCTTCTGTGCTTGATTCCATTTATCCAAGACCATTTTGGAGGATGGAAAACACTGTTCCATGGGGAATTTTTCTTTAATCCAACAATGATTTTACATTGAGGATAGATATAATTATTCCTCTAAACGTTGGGATTTATGCTAGGGGGTGCTTTCAAATAAGGGTCTAAAGGACCAGATTTGTATTGTTTGGGTGTGCCTTCACGATTTTGGAGACAACACATTGAAACAAGGCATCAAATGGCACATGGTTCCTACTGTTTTATTTATAGGTGTAACCTAACGGTTGACCTAGACATTTCTATATCATGGGATTCCTTGGGACATGGAATAATGATCCTCTACACTACAACATTATGGTTTTGTTTGAGGTAGGTGATAGCTTACTGGTGGCTTTTGAGCACCAGGGAAGCTTGTGTTTGCATTATGAATGTGCTTCTATTATTTATTTTTAGTTCACAGCTACTTAATCACAAATGTTAGGTATGAATACGTGGATCGTACCCCACTGATAATTGTTATCACACCCTATACAGGCCCATTATGACGTGTGTAGAATTTATTATTTGGTGTTCTTCTAAAGATCTAGGCTCATGAGTTGGGTCTTAGTGGCTGTTAGCAAGGTATGGAAGTCATGGGACCTGTGGTCATTCCATTTTTGGAGTTTTCTTTTTATTTTTCTTTTATGTTCCAGCATGCTTATGTTAGATATATGTACTAAGGTCAGTCATTACATACCTTCCTTCTTATTGATATGTATGACCTGTATTGAATGTATTATATTCTTAGATTCTCTAAATGGCATGTTTATGTGTCTATTTTATTCCACTATATTTTTCTAGTTATGATTCTGTTATTTCTTATTATTGGTGTGATTCCACCTTCGGTGGGTCTGGTTCAAGTGTGTCTTTTCTTTCCTAAAACAAATTATTATAAATATATATACTTTTAACTGTATTATATCATCACCTAAGGGTATAGTCTCCCCACTATTACACTTACAGACCCTCACTTCTAGTTAACAGCTTTTGGCATATAGGGTGGTGCGCCTAAGGCCAGTGGCACTTGGCATAAATGCACTATTCAGGTGGCTATTTGGGTTGTGTTGCTACATCACTTAAGATTCATAATTCTCTCATTTCAATATTCAACATAATCACTCAGTATTTTAATCTACATAACTTTTTCTTCCACCTTTTGATTAAAATCAGTACTTGATTATCATTTTTAATGATTTGTGTCTTTGTATTCAGATTATTGTTCAATCCAGATAAGTTCAATCTCAAATACTTTAACAAATTCATGGGATTATTTCAACAATCCTTCAATACTCTGATTCATATTTCATTTAAAATACAATTCTCAAAAAGTATTCTCATGATCTACTTCAAGGACAACAACTTCTTCTAGTGAATTCACAACTTTAATTATAGGATCCATAATAAACAAATAACATATATTCAAGGTTAAACATCTAATAAAATAATATGTAATCTCTATTTCCTTGTCTATAAATATTTATAAGTCACATATTTTATGTTGAATCCACAATAAATGATATTTTCTATGATACCACCTGTTTCAACCTGGGACACCCTAAGGGGGGTAAATCCGGGTGTTATCATATTAAAAACTTCTTTTAAATATATCTCTTCCAATTTTTTATTGTTACCTTATTAAAAAGAATCACTAATTAACCATTTATTACTATCTCTCAAAATATTATCGAATCATAAAAAAATGTATAAATATAAAATTTGCATCACATGGGCACTTTACATGGTAAACCTAAACTATGATACATACAAGGAGCATACACTCATCATTGTGTTTGTGTACCAAAATTTATAATAACTCACTTTTTCCATGGATATAATGTTTAGTTTAAGTCAATCCTCACCAAAACTCTACACCTATATAATTTTAGATGAAGTCACTCATCGTCAAGGCTTAATGCCTATAGTTTGATTTAGGGATAGCCCACTACTTCCCAAGGGTCACTCACTTGTATTCCTTTGTTCAATACTCTAGAATATATCATTTTATAGACTTGAAGGTATCTTCACGGTTTATAAATATTAAGGTAACTCCATAAACAACATGTAGTCTTGAAGTAAATTGCATCATAATTACTAGGTATGGCATTTTACGGTAATTTAAGTGAATCTCTCTGATCCACTACCAGATATAATTATCTCCTTATATGAATATTTGAATCATTTACATTAAATCCATCTTTATATAATAAAAAGAAACACTCTCTATATTGAAGGATTCTAGCACTGGAATTATCTTCAATGTATTCATTTATCCTTAATTAAATAGGTCAGATGTATCCATGAGATTCAACGATCTCTAGTTCTTTTTCACTACTAAAATATAGATACAATCTATAGAATTTAGGATACTATATTTTCTTCCTCTATATTTTTACACAAAAATATTTGTCTTAAAAATAAATCTTTAATATCTTCATGTTAAGATAAAAAACTTACTATCTAATTTATATATACAATAATGATTATTTAGTTTACCCTTTCTTCTTATTTAATTTCCCCACAGAACACCCAAATTCCTTTATCTCTATACTATCTTCTCTATATTCAAATATTTAGAACAATATAACTTCTATATCCTAAAAATATGAAATTAAAATTCAAAAAAATAATTATCTTTTGACTTCCTCTATCTTTAAATACTTTAAATACAACCCTTATATTACTTTTTGGATGATATCTACCATTAATATCTATTTAGATCATTTTAGTTCATTACATAACTTCTAAAATGTTCTAAGAATGTCATATATTTGAATTTTATGTTTTCCATAAATCACGGTACAACCTCCTATCTTGTTTCATGGGTGATTAGTTCCATTATCAATTTTCAACTTGCCAGATGAGTTTTAGCATTGTATAAATCTGAACTGTGAGACCCTAATATATTTGAAAAAACATCCTATTGCATAATAAACATGACTAAAACTTCATGGAGAATTTATTTAATTACATAATCATTTTTCTCTTATAGCATGGGCATCTCCAAAATACCAGAACCGTTGAATACACTGAAGTACCTTTATGGTGTAATTTTTGTCTCATGATGTGTAAGTAAAACCTTCCAATTCAAAAAAGTAAAGAACCTTATGTTAAGGTATTATCTTCAGTCTAATTTTACGTAAGGATTTATTTAACACTATGTATCATAATTTAAATCAATAATTAGTCGAATTCTAGATATTCACTTCATATCACGGCCATCAGTTACATATCTCAAATCCACTTCATAAAAAACAACAAAGGATAAAACTTTACATACCAAATGAAAAATAATATTCATGAAAGGAATTTTTCAAATATCACTACCTCTTCTAAAATTCACACTTACATATATAGAATTATTATTTAGGGGTTTACTAATTTTCTATGAGATCTAAATAGTTACTCTAATTCATTATATTAGGATTTTTTCAACACGTCATAGAATTCATCTTATTTCTATACTCTACACAGGTTGCAATTGCATATTGAATGAAAGACATCCATTCATTTTCCTATATTATAAACCTAGTGCTTCTCAACACCAAATTATAATTATGTATATTTGGGGTAATATTATTTTGCCTCGTTATTTTTTCCTATAAACTTCAAACTACCTTTAAAATAGAATTACCTTAGGGATTTTTCACCCATGATCATACCATTTATGCCCTCTCCAACTGTATTAAAACTTTCTGACAAATATTCCAATAATATAATATCAATGTATTACATATTAAACCATAATCATAATATTCTACAATCATTTCCATGATATGTGTGTGTGTGTGTGTGTGTCTTTTTACATATCACCTCTTCTTAGAAACTCACAACCTCACAACCAACATCAAACATCCATGCATCAACAATATTCAAATATTTTCAACTAATCTATCGTTAAATTATTGTCAACAAATCATCCTCTCCACATCCTTCATCCATATTTATCAACCATCTAATATTGTGAACCAATTAATATCACAACCTTTAGGTAACTCACAACCATCATCAACCTCCAATGCTTATCTATAAATCCAACACAGACCCTCCTGATGGTAACACATAATCAACCATTTAAACCTCCCATGTCACATGGATGAAATTACTTGCTCTAATATTCCGTAGGGACACCCCTTTTACTATCAATATCATGTGATCAATTATTCCTTTACCAAATAATTAATAATGATAAATAATATTTTCGTTTCATCACATGGTAAATACTTTAATTAAATAAACTCAAATGTATTGCTATAATAATCTATTAATTCAAAAATAAAAGTTGTCACACTATCTCACTATTTCCCCTATTTTAAAGTGTTTTATAGTATAAAACATTTATAGTATCAGCATTTATTTTTTACATAGAGATGTTTATGATTATGTGGATTAAAATTTATTATTCAAGATCATTCAAGAAGTAAATAATTTATTCTACTATGTTTATGTTTTTGTCCACTCAGTGGCCATATCTTTCCCAAAATTTATTAATTTTAATTCAACTCACCAAACCCATGTTCTTATAATTTTTACCACCCAATCACCTCCTCTCATCCCACACAAAAATTAGGGTTAAAACCAACCCTATAGGTTTGATCCAGTTAGATTTATTTAAATAAAAAGGTGTTTTCTCAATAATTTTAAATCATTCATGTCATTTATTTATAAATACAAACGAAAAAAATATTTATAATAATTATTTAAATAAATACTAATAATTGGAGGGTTTTCTGATCCTACTATATCCAATTTTACTCAATGAAACCCATGTATATAAAGGTGGAAATTTTCAACCTAAACAAACAAATCGAGTCTTACGTGAGTTTGGGTTATGTATAAAGGGGTTCAGGTTATAATCAGGTGGACGTTTTTGGACCGAATAATATTCGGTTCAGGTTTGGGTTGACCCATCACAACCCTCATAACTCAATAACTCATTTAATTTTTTTAAAATAAAAATATATTTAAAAATATTATATAAGTATAATAGTGTTATGTTGGTATTAATAAGTCTACGCACAACCATATAAGTAAGAGGTTGGGGGTTTGATCTCCCTATCTGAAGGTATTCTCAATTGTTTTTTCTTTTCTTTTCTATATTATATTGGTTACACATGTATTAAGTGGGTTGGGATCAAATTTTGTTTGATTAAATGGTTTATGTAGGTCATGTTTGGTTTTTGGTTAAATAGGTTTGGGTTAGGTGGGTCAACTCACTTACTTAAATTGGTCAAGTTTGGGTTTGGTTTAAATAGGTTTGGCATAGGTTAATGTTAAGTATAAACCATCCTGTAAACCTGATTTTACACCTCTACTTATAGATCCTACTAAACACAACACTACTAAGCATAATTCCAGTGTAAAGCCAACCAAATATAGTGTGTTTTCATTGAAGTATCCCAAAGACATTATCTTTTCCCAATCCAAATTGACATGGTGAAAATTATCATCTCTGGGAATAATAAAAATAGGGAACCTCTCATATATATTTTAGATGATGATTGACAGTCCATTAGTCATGGGGATATCATAGAAATTTAAAATCCCCTATGAATATTTTGGGAGATAACATAGGGTTTTCCTTTAGTAATTTTATAATAACTCATTGTTAATCACTTATTAATTATATTTTTGGTATTTTTAAAACTAAAGAAGTGGGAGAAACATTCAAGAGTCTAAAACTAAAAACAAAAACAAAATAATGGATATAAAGGTTAAGGTGAAAGTGAATGGCCCTAGGTTAGTTCATATGTGTAATTAATTACTGTAATCTACTCCAAACACATCCTATATAAAGATAACTACCATTGGAAATCCAATACCTTCTATCTAACTAATGGGACTGGGTGCACCTCAAAAAACACATTATAGAACCAAAATCCAACACTTTTATAGTGTATTGTAGTGGAAGTTCCATGAAAACAGACACCTCACCATCCAAACACCTCATTACACTACACATAGTTCATCCTCCTACATGTGAAACTCTACTTTTGTGAATAACATGAAAGAAAAAATGAGGATGAAATGATATGATAAAATCCTAAAAACAAATCTAAATTGGAAAAGGGCATACCATAACCATAAATACACTTCTCCACCCACTCACTGTCAAATCAAGAATGTGAAAGAACCATTATATAAATGAAAAAACATGGATTTTTATGAACATTTATTAGATAACTAGGGTCTAATATTTGGTTTAGAACTCCATTACCATGATGTTGAGAGATCATTATTACATAATTGGAAAACAGGGAGAAGGAATATACATGAACACATATAGAACACGTAATGAATTATATAATAAAATAAAAATATTATCGAGAATAATACTTTGAAATGGAATCACCCACTATAGTGACCAAGTCCCCCATTTATACATGCTCATCCCCCTTGATTTCCAGAGAAATCTTAGATGAATTGAAATAGAAGACTTGAAACCACAAATTATTCTCATCTTCAATCTCCATCCATGTTATATGCCTTAATTTACCCCCATTAAATTTTAATAGGTTACCATGATTTAGATTCATATGAAATTAGATAATGGTACTCTACATCACGGTTTCAATGGAGCGATTCATGTGAAGGAGCTCACCCTCCTCTCAAGAAAGGTTGAGATCCATCATGTTGCACTAATAGAACTAATTGGGTGTTTAATCTAGGTCAGGTTCTACTAATGAAGTGGATTAGGACTTCTTTTATTGGATATTAGATCTTTCAACATTATCTTAAATAAATAAATGGTAAAACCATTATTTACTTATTAAATGGTTTTAATATCCTATGAAACTGGAGTTTAAAATGATGTGACAGTTGTATATATCATATAGGTTCCCCTTATCTTACACAAGTATAAAAATAGGCCACTCACCTAACATGAGATTTTGGCCAAGATGAAATTAATGATACAAGGGTGACTGGTGAAACCGATTAATTTGGAATAATAAACACTTTATTATTATATGGTTTCTATTAATTTCATGTGAAATGCATGGTTGTACATTTAATTAAATTTGATATTCACTTTATATGGTTACTGGGGATGAGATTATTTATACGCGAGTGATGAAGTTTCCTTGAACAACACCTTATTTAGCCTCGGTTAATCCAATGAAAGAATTCCTTGATCTAATGATTCATACACAAGGGTTTTCTGTCATTCCATAATTTCCTAGTTTTGGGATAATTATGACATTATTCATATGACTGAAATGAAACTCAATTTGACTTGAGTGTAACATGACCTAGTTATTCATATATAGGCTTTGTTTTGATCAAACACATCCCCTTGGACTATCCTTTAACAGTGTCTTCCTCTAATCACAATAAATTACATAATCAAGCGATTCACCTTATGCCATCAAGTTTAATATCACACAAGATTCCCTCTATATTTAATATTACATGGATATTAGAAAATTATTTTAATCATTCAAAAACATCCCAGAACCAATTTATTCACATGCAACAACACTTTAATTCTCCATGGATTTGAAAAATAGCCACTTAATCAAACATGGAAATTGATTTCCCCGGTAAATTTGTCAAAATCTTCAAATAAGTATTGGATTTATCAAAATGAATTCATAAATAAATCAATTAAAAACTAGAATATAATAATTGTATAATTAAATTGGAAATAATTCCAATGTATGAAAAATGTTATAAATTCCAAGATGTAATTTTAATTATATTGATATTATCAATTTATAAAATAACAAAATTTAAAAAAAATCCTAATCACCATTTAAGATTTAAAATACATTATAACAAGGTCATAAAAAATATTAAGATTAAGTTGGAATCACATTTTAATTATCAATCCATTATATATATTATGCTTTCTAAATGGGTATCAAATCCCTAACTCTTCACTACTCATAAAAATTAATTTAACCAATTTTTAATACCCATGTGCATTTTGTACCCACTTTCCAAGAAATGTATTCCCCTCCATTAAAGTAATTTTATAGAGTTTTTCATGTTCTTAAGTGCACATATGATTTTCATAATCTTGTTTTCATCCTAATCTCTTCACACCAATACCATTTCTCTAATGCTACCCTTCATACCAGATCATGCGGTATTAAAAAATAGGATAAATAAACCATTGTTTTGATGCTTTCACTGAGGCCCAATGTCTCCCATCTACTTGGTGTTTGATGCACTGCTTGCTTATTTCCCCTCATACTTACTTTCCAAAGTCTGGATAATTTTATAACTTTCATCGGTGATGTATGTCCCTTGATCAAAACTGGATAATGGGATATCAGTTCCTCCTTCCATGGATTTCTCATTAGAGCTTGTTTCCTTGTTTGGGTCTCCCTCGTAGATTAAGTCATGTTTTTGGAACTCATTCCTAAATCCATATCAAGGTGGATTTATGTTAATTACATTGTTTATATATATATATATGGTATAAACCTTCGATCAAGGTGAGTAGTCATGTGAGGAGCTTCTGGGAATGTCTACACATTGGGTATATTGAGAACCTATAAATTCTTCCTCATTGAGAATGAATCACCATTTTGAGGTGTCTTAGGCATAAAACCAATCACATATTATATAGATCATGAGGTAATTAACACTAGGGGAAGAAGTATTATAACTCTTTTTACCTCAAGCATTCTATTTTTATAGGGTAGATATTCGAGATCAGGGTGTGAGTTCAATTTCATTCAGAGACAAATCAGAACATCCTATGTGATAGATCAGGGCATGAGTTTAATGGATTGTGGATATAAATCAGAACATCCTATTAAGATAGACTAGGGAACATTCTTAATGTATTGGGGATATGGATCAGAGTGTCCTATTGAGACCGATAAAGGCATGAGTTTAACGTTTTGTGGAGATGGATCAAATCTTCCTTTTGAGATGGATCTGGGTACATGATTAATGTATTGTGGAGATGGATCAGAAAATATTATTGAGATGGATTGGGGGTGTCTCTATGAGGTAATATTTCAACACTGTAAGTGACGGTTGTAGGAGTTGAACCTCAGGTAGGTATCTTAGGTAACCTTCTTAAAATAGATGGATAAAAAGCCATGCATATCGTTACTAAATTTTAAGGTTTGTGGGATATGACTGATCTATGCAGTTTAACATCATACGGTAATGATGCTTGTGTTGCGAAAGGAGAATCAATGATGGATGGTGTTGTGATTATATGTAAAATCTTCCCTTTTGAAGAGGATCTATCTTTACGGATTGATATGGGTATTGTGCATGGAATATGCCAGGGTGGAAGATCATCCTGTGGTAGGGTAGAACGGTGTGGGGATTATGCATGGAATCTTCCCAGGGTTGGAGGATCGTCCTAGGTAGGGGAGATAGTAGAAAATCATGATGGAAGTATATGGGGAATCTTATGTTCATCACATAGGGTATGTATATAATTTTACGTCATGTGTAGAGGATTTTTTTATGCAGTTTAACGTCGTACAACTAAGACATGGAGATAGGTAGTTTTGCATCTTGCTGCTCAGATGTCGATGGTGTCACTTCTCGTGTGGGATGTGTCAAGGTGGGTGTATGATTCTTCATAAGATAACCCCACTTAGAAGGGTTCATAGTTTCCCTAAATTAATCCACCTCTATGGCTTACGTGACCACCGCTCATGTGCCACTAAGCGGGGCATGGAATTAGCACTTCCATGGATGAGTGACAATCATGAGGCCCAATGTTAGGGTACCTATGCTTAGGATAAATAGGCATTAGAATACCAACTATTTGGTTCATTAGGTAGTATGGAGTCCCAATTAGTACTTGGATTGAAGTGGATGGATACATATGTGAGGGTATTGTGTGCATAGGATTTCAGGGTGCGGCTCGACCAGTTTTGGATGATCATAGAAGGCATGGACACTCAATTTTCATGAAAATGTATCAGCTAAAATTTGGCACCACATATAGTCTTAGAAGATGTGATTCATGAAGTTTGGGGATTCTTTAAGTAGAGTGTTTTGAATCCCATCAGCCTCTGAGAGGATAGAGGTCTTGAAAAAGAGTAATCTTCCCAAAATGAGGTGACCCCTGCCTTGGGGAATGTCAAGTTTTCCATGGGGTCAGTTTCTCGAAGGATAGGTGTCTCGTAAAACCCCAGTTTCCATAAGTGTAACAACCCAAGTACATATAGAATAATTTATTTTCATATTTGTTAGTATTATTTAATTAAACAGTTAAATACATTTTAAATATGGTATTAATTTTTAAAATAAAAAATGAAATAGTTTTATTAAATTAATTTCTTATATGGTTATATTTAAAAGATTAATTTTAAAATTATAGAATATTAATTTAAAAAAATAATTTCATTTTTGATTTCATCCTGACAACATTCTATTAGGATTTTTTTTTTTAATTTTCTAAAAAAATTGAAATCTTTGGTGAATAATAAAAAAAATAATGTTTTTTATAAAATAGGACATCTTTTGTGATATCATCAAGACATAATTATATTATAAAATTTTCTAAACTTATGTAATGACTAAAGTATGATATTATAATATTAATATTTTACAAAAATAATTCAATAAATTCAAATTATAATTTATATCATGATAAATATGAAAATTATTTTCAGTGCCAACGCAGTGTCTGTGCAACGTTGGAAAAGTCAAATTTGATGCCTTATAGATAATAGAGTGCTAAAAAATATTTACACGTGATTTTTATTATTTATTATTAATAAATAATTATTTGGACTTATATTTTATAATTTTAGATTTATATAACAATAATATTATTCAAATGATTGGGGAATGCTTGCACAATGCAAGAAAAGTCAATTTAACAAATTAAATAAGTTGTCTTAGCATAGATATGAGTAAATATACAATATGAACAAATATAAATGATTATATTGAACCTAAATAATTTATTTTTATGATATTAATGTATTTTAAATTTTTCTATATGAATTAATTACCTTTAATACTTATGAAACACTGACGTTGTGCCTGTGCAAGCAGAAGAAAAATCAATAAAATGATTTTTTTAAAAATTATAAGAACTATTTAATGACCCAAAAGTTTGAATAATTCTTATTTTATGATTTATTTTAGACCAAATCATCCATGATTCTGATTTAAGACCTTTTTAATCCACTTTTTTGACATTAAGTCCCCTATAGAATTTTATATAAAAGAAAGACAAACTATTCACACTATGGTTTTAATTAGTGTAAAATTTTTAATATATAATTTTATAGAAGATATATTCATCTATAAATATTAATTAAAATATAAAATATTTATCATCGACATGGAATTTTAATTTTAATTTTTAGGGAAGAAATAAATATCTTAAATGTTTTAACAACAATGATGTAATAATTACTAAATTAATGATAAAATCAAAAAAAATTATATTAATTAAATTGATAAGAACCATTAAATTTAAAAAAATGAATACATTTTATTTTAGGAGTAAATATTGTTCACAATAATTCATGGTTTAGATTTATTACAATTTTTCTATTAGGAAGAAGTTATGACCCTTATATTATTATTTTTAATTAAAAGTCAAATATGCCATACTCATTTTTTAATAAGTATAATATTTACAATATAGTTTTATCCATAAAATATTTTAAACTATAAATATTATTTTTAAATATTAAATATTTATCTATATCAAAATAATTTATTAGTAATTTTTAGTGAAGAAATAATTACTTTAAATAATTACAGAATGATAATAAATTACTTATTAAATTAATTGAAATGTAAAATTAATTATATTAAAAATATTAAAAGTAATAATATGAAATATTAGGGATATAGTAAAATTATTTCTTTAAATATATCTTGTTCTCTTAATAGTATTAATGTCAATGTAATGAATAGTGACAAAACTAACAATAATGATATTTCATGAATATAATATTTTATTAAATTAATTAAAAATCCAAAAATATTCCATAATTAAAATGGGGATAAGATATGGTCAAACATTTAACAAAATATTAATTTATAGAAAATTTTTAAGTCTTTGGATCTAGAATAGCCTTATTATAATTTAATATTTTTTGAAATTCCAGAAGTGCCCCTCGTCATAATTATAAAAAGAAAACCTCCTCACTCAATTCTTTACAACACATTTTGCCTTCTAGTTTCACCATAATCTAAAAATTTATATTATCCACTTCCCTAAAAACATTATATAGGTTCTTTTATTCTCAAAAAACAAACCCTATAGCCATTTAGAAGAGATCCAAAGGAGACTTTTCGATGAAGAGGCAATCGCTTTAAACGATCACTTTCTCTTTCTACTCTTCCATGGCTCCTATAAATATATGATGTTTATCATAAATAATAAATTGAGTATCCTAAATAATATTAACTGTTATTATAATTATTAAATCACCATTATTAACCCTCTTTCTCATCGAATATGAATTGAAAGTATCACTTGTGCGTACGTACAACTTACCATCTCCACCTACTGATACAATTCATTTTTCATCACCATCTATTATGGATGGGTATTATGATAGGTTTAATGAATATATATATATGGTAAATATTTTATAATAATTAATCTTTAAATATTAATTATTATTTACCTTCCTTTCATTCCTTCAATCAAAAAAAGTAAAATAGCGTTTATGCATATGTACAACCTATAATCTCCATGAACTGTGTAATTAATTTTTTTATCTCTACTTTTTATGAATGACTATAAATATGTTTATAATTAATATATATTATGTTTATATCATGATTATAATTCTTTAAATTATGTTACCATGATCAAACTATAAGTACTGGGACTAAAAAAACAAAATATGCTTGGAAAATGAAGTAGTTATCACTAAAAACTATGATTTTAATAAAAAATTATTAATACATGGGTGATAAGATGTTATAAACAAACCATATATGGAATGATTGATATTTTTTTATGTAATAAATTTATAAAAATTCATATTAATTATATAATAGGTTTCAAAGTGAAATAATAAACTCAAAACATAAGGTAAGGGTTTATTCCAGAGACTCATTATTATTTGAGATTGTTTATGTTTAGGTATCTGATTGTGAATATTTATCTTCCATGTCCCAGTTTTCTAAAATATTTTCAAAAATGTATTTAAAATTATTCAATGATTCTTTAAATTCACTTTTAAACTTTTTTATACTTTTTAAAAAAAATTAAAAGGAATATTCTTGTAATTTTCCAAAAAGTTATTTTATGATTTTTCTTACAGAAGTGTAAAAAAGAATGTTTTTTTAAATTATACAGCATGAACCAAATTTCCCACTATCATGATAACATAATTACATGATGATTCCTTTACACTATTATAATGTTATTTTAGAAGAAAATATTTTCTTTTATAATTGAACATCTTTTAAAAAAGAAATTATTCAAAAATGGAAATGTTATTTTTTTGAATAATTATTTAAAGTAATCTGTCAAAATAAATTTCCATATAAGATAAGAAGATTTTATTTTACTTATGATGTTTTGGGAATATTATTCAAGGATACTATATTTATTCTTATTATGGTTGGATTATGTTTATGATGATATGATTTTGATGAAACTCATTCCCTTCTTCCACGAGTAATACCTTGAAGACATTCGTTTTTTTTCACAAGTTCTAAGATAATGAATGTTTTATGATCTTATGGAACATGTGTGTATGATTTAATATATGTGATTAGTTGGAAATATAAGTCCCTCCAATTAATTGTGTAAATATGGATCACTCATGAGATAAATATCTTATTCATGAACATGATTTCATGTTCATAATTTTATACATGGACCTGAATTTCATGTCCCTAAGATTATGAATAAACCTAGTTTAATGTCCATAAGTTTTATGAAATTTCATGGTTTACTTTTTTTAACATAATGAGTTAACATTATTATATTTATACAGGTTCACAATGTTATATGTTTATGTGTATGCCACTATTTCTTGTTTCATGTCTATATTACCCTCTTATAGATTATATTCTTTAATTCCTTTATGATTCATGTCTTATGATATTCTATGATTTATTCCATGACCCAAGATTATTACATTTGATATGAATGGTATAATTTTCAAATGTTATTTTCATGTTATTATTCCCATGTTCTTATGTTATGATTGATATCTCCCTTGTTTACCCTTACATAGAATCTGTGCTCACCCTTTTCTTATGTTTATTTTCCCCAAGATATGAAGAAAGGTATTAAGTATGATATATCAAAAAGGGTACCAATTGTGAACGAATAAGTATGATATGATATAGATGTTTGATGAACCAATTTTTTCATGTTTCCAAACACACAAAACCAATTTGATTCGGGCATGGTATTTTATGTTATATAATGAATATTCATCTATTTAGATATATTATCTATGTATAAAAAATTGGGTCATTACTGTTGGTATCGGAGCAACGATCTAGAAAAAAAATTAGAGATTAGTAACTTTTATTTGAGAATAAAATTAGTGGTATAATTTCCTTTTGAACTTCTATGTAATTAAGTACCCTTAAGAATATATTTTTTTCCTATTTCTAAAGATGAAAATTTAGAATTTTCTTATGTTCGAAGAACAAATTTCGAGGGTGAAATTAAATTAAGATGGGGATAATGTAACAACTAAGGTACTGATAGAATAATTTTTTTTAATATTTATTAGTACTCCTGAATTAAATAGTTAAATTCCTTATAAATATGTTATGTAATTATTAATATGAAAAAGAAAATAGTTTTATTAAACTAATTTCTTATATTGTAATTCTGAAAAGATTAATTGTAAAATTATAGAATTTAAATTTTTTTAAAAATAATTTCATTTTTGAATTAATCATTGAAAAATTATCTTAAGTTTATTTTTTTAGAATTTTATGAAAAAATTTATATTTTTGTAAATAGTAAAAATACATTGTTTTTTATAAAATAATGTATCTTTTATGATATCATCAAGACATAATAATGATATAAAATTTATTCGACTTATATAATTTCTAAATTAGTACATTATAATATAAATATTGAAAAATAATAATTCAAAACATTTATATTATAATTTATTTCATGATAAATTTGAAAAACATTTTCAGGGCCAATGCAGTGCCTGCACAGCATTGGAAAAGTCAAATTTGGTGCCTTATAGATTATAATTGAGTGCTAAAAAGTCCTTGAATGAATTTTTTATTAATTGTTATGTATAAATGAAAATTTTAATAGATATTTTATAATTTTAGAATGATATGACAATAATCTTATCCAAATGATTGGGAAATACTTGCACAAGGCATGAAAATTGAAATTATCAAATTTAATAAGTTTTCTTGATAATGATATGAGAAAATATACAAAATAAATGAATATAAAATATTATATTTTACCTAATTAATTTATTTTTATTATATTAATTTATTTTTAATTTTATTATAATAAATAATTACTATTAATGTTTATGCAACACACACATTATGCTGGTTCAAGTAGAATAAAAATTAATAAAAATGGTTTTAATTAAAATTATAAGAACCATTTAATGACCAAAAAATTTTATTAAATATTATCTTATGAGTATTTTTCTACAAAATCATTCATGGGTATAATTGAAGAACTTTTTTAACCACAAGGTTGAAATTAAGTCCCATATAGTATTTTATTTAAAATAAAGTCAAACTATCAATGATATGGTTTCTAATTATTATAAAATTTCTGATATCTGGTTTTAGAAAATATATATTTTTCCATAAATAGTAATTTTAAATCTAAAATATTTAAATTCAAAATAGTAATTTTTTTTAAATTTTAAGGGAAGAAATAAATACCTTAAAGGCCATCAAAATAATGATGAAATAATTAATAAATTAATGGAAAATCAATAAAATGATTTTAATTAAAATGATATGAACCATTCAATTGCACAAACACTTAAATAAATTTTATTGTTTGATTAGATTTTTTCCATAGTCATTTAATGTCTGTCTTTTTGACCTTTTTCAATTATGATGTGGTTATAACCCCTATAGTATCTTATTTAATTAAAAAATCAAATATCTCACAATCTTGTTTTCATTTAGTATAATATCTCTAATATGGAGTTATCTTGAATATTTGGTTGACTATAAATATTATCTTGAAATATTAAATATTTTTATACATCATAGTAATTTATTTTAAATTTTTAGTGAAGAAAATAATTACATTAAATAATTACACAATGATGATGAAGTATTTATTCAATTAATGTGAAGGTAAAAAAATTATATTTAAAATATTAAAAGTAAAATAATTTGAAATAATTAAGGTATTATTAAAATATTATACACGAATATGACATATTAGAGATGTATTAAAATTCTTGGTTTAAAAATATCTTTTTATCTTGATATTCTTAATGCCAAAGTTATTAATTTTGTCCAAATTGAAAACAATGATATTTCAAGAATATAATATTTTATTAAATTATTTGAAAATCACAAAAATATTAAATAATTAAAATGAGGATAATATATGGTTTTAAATTTTATACCATATTCATTTATAGACCATTTGGAAGTATTTGTCTCATAAATAGATTTAATATTTTATATTTTTTGTTCAAATTCCAAAAGTACCGCTCACCTCAATTATTAAAGGGCATATTCCCCTCACTTATTTACACCAAAATTAGCCTTCTAGATTGACCATAATCAAAAAATATATCTTCTATGTATATATATACACATTATAGAGGTGCTGGTCTTCTCAAAATACCAACCATAACGCCATTTAGAGGAGATCCAAATGAAACGTTTCGAAGAAGAGGCAATCACTTTAATCCATCACTTTGTTTTTCTACTCTTCTGTACCTCCAATAAATATATCATGTTTATCATAAAATAATAACTACACTAACCTAAATGGTCTGAAATGTAATTATGATTATTCAATTACCATCATACACCCTATTTATCATCAAACATGAAGTTAATGTATCACTCGTGTGTACGTACGACTTGTTGTCCCCACATAGCAATACAATTCCTTTCTATTTCCATCTATTATAGATGTGTATAACGATGGGTTTAAATAATATATATGATTAAAATGATATAATAATTATTATTTAGATATTAATTATTATTTACATTCCTTTCATTCAATCAATCAAAAAATAAAAATAGCATTAATGCGTATGTATGATCTACCGTCTCCATGAATGGTGTAATTAATTATTCTATCTATAATTTTTGTGAATGATTATAAATAAATATATAATTAATATATATAATTTTTATAACATGATTAAAATTCTATAAATTATGGTACTGTGATCAAATTATATGGACTGGGACTACCAAACTGAAACACTCTTTAAAAACGAAGTAGTTATCACCAAGAACGGTGATATTCATAACAAATTATTAATAAATGAGTGATAAGATATTATAAACAAATCATAAATGGTATTATAGATATATGTTTATGGAATAAATGTATAATAAATTCATATTTATTATATAGCATCTTTCAATGTGAACAACGAAAGTCAAGACGTGGGGTGAGGGTTTATTATAAAATCTCACTATTATTCGAGATTGATTATGTGTAAGTATATGCAAGAGAATATTTCTCTTCCGTGAACATGTTTTCTAAAAAATCATGAATGTTATAAATATTCTTAAAGATTTTTTTATGACATTTTAAAATATTTTCTAGACTATTTACAAAAAAATAAATGGAATCTTTTTGTAATTTTCCCAAGAGGTATTTTATGATTTTGATTAAAAAGGTGTAAAAGGAATGTTTTTTAACTTATACGGCATGAATGTAATTTCCTGATGTCATGATCCCTTAGTGAATTGAATCATCCATTATAATATTATATGGTTATTTTCAAAGAAAATGTTTTCTTTTATAATTTTTTGTCTCTTTAAAAAGAAATAATTTTAAAATGGAAATGTTAATTTTTCAATAATTATTTAAAGTGATCATTCAAAATAATTTTCCATCAAAGATACCATTATTTTATGTTATTCATTCTTTTATGGGGATATTATACAAGAATACTATCATTATTCTTTTGATGTGGGTTTATGTTTATGATGATAAGATGTTGATTAAACATGTTCCCTTTTTTCCAAGGGAAATACTTTGAAGAAATTTGTTTCTTAATGAGTTATAAGATGATGAATGTTTTATTATCTTATGGAACACATATTTATGATTTCCTTTATATGGTGAGTTGGGTCTATATCTCCCCCCAATTAATTGGTTAATGATGGATAACTCGTGAGGTAAATTTGTTATGTGTGAACCTGATTTCATGTTCACAATTCTATTCATGGATCTGTATTTCATATCCATCAGATTATGCATGGACCTGGTTTCATGTCCATATGTTTTAATAAAGGGTTTGGTTTCATGTCCTTAACATAATTAGTGAACCTATTTCTATTTATACATGATCACATTGTTATAAGTTTATGTGTATTTTATAAATTCATGTTTCGTGTCAATATAATTCTCTTATGGATTATGTTCTTTGATTTTTATATGATTCTCATCTTACAAACTTCTATGATTTATTCGACTAATCAATATTATGAACTTTTATATTAAGGGTTTAATTTTAAAATTTAATGTTCATTTTCTTAAACCCTTATGCTTATGTTATGACTGATATCTCCCTTGTTTACCCATAAAGAACATTTGGGCTCACCTTTTACTTATGTTTATTTTCCCCAATATATGAACAAAGGTATTAAGTATGATAAATAAATAATAGTACTAATTATGAATGAATAAGAAGGAGACAATGTAGATGTTTTATGAACCAGTTTTTTTATTGTTTCAAGAGACACTAAAATCATTCGATTCGGGTGTGATTTTGTTTTGTTATGTAATGAATATTCATCTATTTAGATGTAATATCTATGTATGAAAATTTTTTTCCATTATAATTGGTATTAGAGAAAAGGTATAGATAATTTTGGAGATTATATGTTATCATTTGAAAAAAAAACAGTAATAGAATTTTCTTTTGAACATATAGGTAATTGTGTTCCCTTAAGAATATAGTTTTTCCAAATTTTAATGATGAAAATTCAGAATTTTCTTATGTTCTAGGAATGAATTGCGAGGACACAATGTATTTAAGGGGTGGAGAATGTAAAAAATCAAGTACTGATAGAATAATTTTATTTTATATTTATTAGTATTCACGAATTAAATAGTTAAATTCATTATAAATATGTTAAGTAATTCTTGAAATAAAAAAGGAAATAGTTTTATTAAACAAATTTATTATATGTGTTTCGGTGCGGATGTGCGTCGGGTTACGCTGTTCCGCCAGGACGCGTTCGCGCGTGCACCCGTCAACCCGAGGGGATGGGCGCGCGGCTTGTGGTCCCGCAGTCCCGCTTTCCAAGGGCGGGCGGCATCCGTCCCTTATTCAGGGGCGTCTGCTCCTTGATCGAAACCGGGATGATGGGATGTCGGCTTCTCCTTCCTTGGACGTCTCCTCGGAACTTGTCGCCTAATCCGGGTCTCCCTCATAGACTTAAGAATGTTCGTGAATCTCGTTCCCGGCGCCATATCTTCATGGACACCGGTTAATTACGCTGCTTCCGCCCGGACGTTCCAAGGAGTCTGGGCGGGGCAGCAACCTGCGGTGAGAAGGCCGGGTGGCTCTGGGTGCTGGGGGCGTGTTGTAACACTGCGGCTCTGCACGTCTGTCTTCCGTCCCTAATAGGGCTTCTCGAAGGCACGATGGCCTGAGGCATCCCGTACTAGGTGCGGGGAACTGTGTCACCTGAGGTTTTCCTCAGCTTCCCGTGTTTAACACGGGGTATGCCGCGAGTTTAACGTCCAGCGGGGACGGCATCGGACCGATCAACACGAAAAGTGGATCAGATGACAGAACCCCTTGCGGGGAACCTCCGACGCTGGGGCCAGCACATGGGCGGCTTCCCAAGTAACGTGGAGTGAAGTGAAGTGGCATGACCCCACCGGGATGTGGCGGCCCGGGTAAGGATCAGGGTGGATGATGGAGTAAAGAGCTTGGACCCCAGAGGGGCTTCCTACGTACCGCGCGTTAACACGGATCAAAGTCAACGTAGTTCGGGCATACAGTTTAACGTCATGCTGGACGTCGGCAAGCCGACTCACGAAGAGGTCGAGGCCGCCGGGCGGAGGATTGAACCGAACCACCTCGCACGGAGGGGGATGGAACGGCCGGGTGGATCACAGTTTCACGTCATGCTGGACGATAAAAGGGGAAATGGAAAAGGGGGGCTGTGGGGAGGCACCGTGGAGATACACACGGGCGGTCTCCCACAGGGGCGGATTCATAGGTGAATCAACGCAAGCGTGAACCCTGGAGGGGTCCACTGATGGACGAACCGACGTAAATACGACCGGGACGACCAGGTGGTGGGCTTGGACCTCAGGGAGGCTTCCTACGTACCCTGTATAGAAGACAGGGATCAAAGTCCACGTAGTTCAATCTGTCAGGACTTACGCACTTGGGGCAGCCCGGATACTGCAAAACTCAGTTGGAAGGGACTTGGACCGAAAGCAAAAGACACCTCGATCCCAGTCAGACCCTCTACTGGCTTCGGCAGTGGGGAGGTGCAATGGAGATACACATGTGCAGCCTCCCACGAGAAACTAGGGGTTTGTAATACCCTGCCCCCGTAGGGAAAAGCCACTCCCATTAAATCGTCCCAAAAGGGGGACAATCCCGACATCCCTGCAGAGACGAGCGGGTGGGGGCCACGTCCAAACCGGGGGAGACCCTGCGTGCGGAGCACGGGATCAGGTTGCGGACGGTTTAGCGTCTTGCCAGACGAAGTACAGTTTAACGTCATGTGTTGAGGACGAGGCACTTGGCAGTTTAACGTCTTGCAGCACGGACGATGGGGGCTAGGCAGTTTAACGTCGTGCAGCTTGGACGGGTGTGCAGTTTAACGTCATGCTGGGCATAGGTTGCCGGACGAAGCACTTGGCAGTTTAACGTCTTGCAGCGCGGACGATGTACAGTTTAACGTCGTGCAGGACGTATATGCAGTTTAACGTCATGCTGGACGAGTATGCAGTTTAACGTCATGCTGGACATAGGTGCGTGTCACTTCGCGCAAGCCTGGAGGGCCGCACGGGAAGACAACGCACGGTGCGGGCACCCGGGATGAGAATCATCGGGTGCCACACAGGCGGGTAACCTTAGGAGGTCAACGGGGACGACCCTGGCAGATTGCACGCAAAAAGGAAGCTTTGCGCGCAATACTGCGGGCCGGCGCGCAATCGGGGCGGCTGGCACGCAATTGGGCCAGCGCCTTGCGCGCGGATGCTTGAGATTGCTCACACCGGGCTTCGGATAGCGCGCGGGGGCAACGGCTCATTCTTTAACGAATGGCCACTTGAAAGAAGGGGGGGTGCGCGCAATCAGGCCGGATTGCGCGCACCCCGGGGGCAATTGCGCGCAAGCGGGTTCTTTTGCGCGCAAAGGCCTTAGGGTGAGTTTTTATTCAAATGAAAGGAGCCAGCGGGGATTGCGCGCGAAGGCGGACCCCGAGGCTTTCTTGCGCGAAAGAAAGGAGGTTACCTGAAGTTCGTCATTGCGCGCGGAAGGGGTTGAATTGCGCGCACGGGAGACGTTTCGACTTCCAGCAACCTTTGAAACGTTGGGGGTCGCCTTGTATTTATAGGCAACCCCGGGCGCGGAATCCAGGATGCGAGCGCGAAATTCTTCTCGCGGGCGCGGAATCGGGCGCGGCGCGTAAGGGAGTCGCGCGGACCCGCGGGGCGCAGAATTGCGCGCCGAGCCGGCGCATTGCGCGCATCCCGGGGGTTTTCCGCGCGGGACATCACCTTTGCGCGCGGGCCTCTGAAATTCCGCGCACGGCCTCCGGGCCCTCCGAAACATCCTTCCGACTCCAAATATGACCTCGCTTTCCGCATCCGGAGCTTCGTTTGGGAGCAACGGACTTTTCCGGCGTCTACAAAAGCCCCCCCTCGGAATCTGATCGGCGAGAGGTCGCAACGATCGGGTTCCGAGGGAGACGCCGGAATGCCGAAGTCCTGGGCGGCGCGGGACTTAGGCGCGCAAAAAGGGGCACCGGTCGCGAAATTCGCCGCTGCGGTCGCGCAAAGCGCTTTCCGCGCAGCGCGGGCCCGGCCTCGCCTATAAATAGGGGCGCTGGGTCCCGCGTTCCGTACTCTGGCCTTCCGCGCGATAAGCTCCCAAGCTCTCGTGCGCGAAATTGCCTCTTCCGGTCGCGAAATTCGCCCGATCGGCGCGCAAAACCGTCCGGATTTCGCCTGCTTTTGCGCGAAAACCCGGAACTTTGCGCGACAGTCTTCCCAATTGCGCGCCGTCCACTTGGATTGCGCGCCAACCTTCAAACTTTTCCACCAGCCTCGTCCGATCCCGCACTCTTCATCCCTTAACCCGCACGACTCCCGAAACTTCTGAGATGGCCGCGCACAGAGGAAATGAGGGGGATGCCGCCACTCGCAGAGCTGAGATGGCGACGAACGAGGAGGTTTACGGAGCCAAGGAGATTGTTTCCAACAATCAATCCTTGTTCGACTTACTAACGCCGGCCCAGAAGACATATCCACTGTCGGACAACCTGCCGCTCTGGAACTTCGGCATCCTCGATGAGGTTCCGGTGCCAGGGTTCGAGATTGATGCGCCGCGGACCTGGGTGACCCAGGAGGACGAGCTTCTCCGCTATAACATCACCAACAATGGGCATCCTGCCAGGGAGACCAGACACTTGGATGTCTATGTCCTGAACCCGAGGACGCGAACCATTGATGGGGGTGAGCCTACTGTGGAGAATTCTCCAGCCCTCTACTCGAGCACATACCGTCAGAGTGTCACTGACGACACCAAGGGCTGGCTGAAGGACTGGGACTTGCGATCCGGGGGCAACTTTACCAGTGAATGGGCCTGGGCGTTCTGGGTACGCCACACTTGCGATCACTTCGCAGAGGAGCTGCGGTACATCGGCCTGTTCGAGGCGGTGTGGACGTCGCAGTTCCACTTCTACCAGCAGTCTGAGCTCGGGCCGGAGCTGTTCACTCGCTGGTCCCCGGATACCAACACCTTCCATCTTCACCATGGGGAGGTCGGCGTCGGTCTCTGGGACATCCACTGCATCGGAGGTATCCCGCTGGAGGGCTACCAGTACGATGAGTTCCTGCCACCGAAGAACATCTGGGAGGACAGGTCACGGACTCCCATTCTGACCTGGCATCTTCTTGACCTGGCTACGCAGCGGCTCGGGATCCAAGACTTCCAGAAGGACATAGCCTACAAGGATTGGTTCGGCCAGTTCCTGGAGCATGACCCGGCGGTCAAGATGCCAGGCAGGGGGAAGCGGTGCCCGACCGCAGCTCAGAGGAGCCGGAACGGGTCGTACTGGCGGGTCCTGGAGACGGGCGATTACCGCTCATGGGGGTACCGCGTCATCGAGGCCCGGGACCCGAACGTCCGGTACGCGGCGTTCCTGGCCGCCTTTCTGAGCGGGTGGCTCCTGCCAGTGCGGGATGCGAGGATGGGCGTCCGTCCGGCGACGCTGGCGATGGCGGGCGCCATGGCTGCCAATAAGAGGTACAACCTCGGGGTCCCAGTACTGGCGAGGCTGTATGCCATTCTGGGACGCATCTCACGAGGGGGGTCGCCACGAAGGATCTGTGGGCCCTTTCAGTTCTTCCACGGCTGGGTGGCTGCTCACCTTGGTGGGTATACGTTCCCAAATGCCATCAGTCCTCCGGGCAACGGCCTGCGACCCTCCCTGCTGAACATTGCGGGGGTCGCTCCGATGACCCTCAGTGAGGAGGGCGTGAGGGTTCGGATTGGCAATCATGCCAATTTCAACTTCAGCCCGTTCCCCACTCCCGTCGGCCAGATGATCGACAACGGACAGGGCCCGCTGGAGCAGCATGAATACTTCCTGAACATGCGGGGCGGGGTGCTCGTGGCTCGGATCGACGGGAAGGTGATCTGCGAGCCTTACGTGCCGACCCGGTTCGCCAGGCAGTTCGGGTGCCTTCAGCGGATGCCGAAGAGGGTATTCACTGCTGTCCGGGAGGAGACGAACCCCGGCGTCCTTCGCCAGATGTGGCTGATGTTCGTCGCCTTCGGCTCTGGCGACGTCATCACCCTCCCTCCTACCGGAGTTAACGCAGGCTTGGCAACCGAGTACGCCGAACACTGGGCCATCGCGTACCCTGAGGGGCTCTTGCGGAAGCTAGTTCGGCGGCTCGAGGCTACCTGTGCGGAGACCGGGCGTCAAGGAAGGAGGCGAGGCGCCGCCACACGGGGGAGAACGGAGGCGCGCCAAGCAGCGGAGCCGGCGCGGGCAGGGACTTCGGCGGCGGGCGCATCGCAGGCTGCCGCCACGACCTCGGCGCCCAGAGAGGGGGCACATGCGGCGGTCGAGGAGCGGCCCGGGAAGCAGGTGAGACGTCTGCTCGAACCCTCCCACGATGCAGTCTTCCCGGCGCTGTGGTCGGCCTGGATGACCCTGCGGCAGTCACTGGGGACCGACGTCATCTGGCGAAAGATACTCAGAGAAGGAATCTATCTGCCAGAGGTCGGGCGCCTCCAGATCACCGACAGGGTGGACTTCAACCGGCAATATGCATATCTGACGGCCATGGACGAGTACGCGCGCCAACGTGGTCAGCGTGCGGAGCCATCCCTTCTGGTGAAGGTGATGCTCGGTCTCGAGCCCGCTCCGGAACAGATGCCGCCGGAAGAAGATGACAGTAACGACTCCGAGGAGGAGGAGGAGACGGGGGAGGATGAAGGCTCCGAGGGAAGGTCCCATCGGGGGAGCCCACGGGAGAGCGGCGAGGTGGCCGGCTCTGACAACGTTGATGTCACTGAGCTCCTCGAGGTCCGCTTCTATCCCTACTCAACTTGCTTCATCCATTCTCTTATGCAGCTTCTAACCCGTTTCTCCATCCTTCTCAGGAGCACACGGACGTCGGTCAGGCGTCCTCAACAGGAGTAGGAGAGGCGCCAGCAGGACAAGGCGGGGGCCAGGCACCCATTATCGAATTGACAAGCGCTAAGGGGTCCCCTGCTGCAACTGTTCCTGCGGCGACCGGGGTAGCGGAAGATGATGCTCCGAACTCCCGTAAGTCTCCCTACTTTACTGCTGGTGCTTGCCATTGACGATCCGTGACTAACCATGGCATGCCCTGCGCAGTGATCTCAACATCGGAGGCTCGTCGGGTTGCCGAACCCGGGCCATCTACGAGTGGACCAGTGGTGGACATGCCGCCTGCTCCGGAACAGGCTTCCCAAACCGAGCCGGCCCCACCAACTGCTGATCAAGGGGCTGCGGACGTCGGCGGTGCTGCCACCGGAGAGAGGCTGGGGGCTGACGAGGGTGTCAGCGCCGCTGGGGAGAGAGAAGAAGGTTGCCCGGATGTTGGGGAACCTTTCCCTCGTGAGGACCTCCCAGTGGCGGACCCTGCAGCAGACCTGCTGGCTGCCTTCCCTGCCTACCGGCCTGCCGACCCAGAGGAGATGGATGACTCGGACGCGGAGGCGGTCGAGGATAGCCGGGTAACGCGACGCAGGGGGTGGAAGTGCATCCAGCGCTTCCTCAAGCGAGACCCATCGGAATGGCTGGGGCGCATGGGATCACTTCAGACCTGGCTGCGCTTCCTGTGTGCCGGGGGAGCTGATGCTCAACGCCTCCATCTGACGGTCCGTGATTACATGGCCGAGAAGATGCGCGAGAGCCGCCGGCGTGCCGACGTCGCACAAAGTCGGGACATGTCGGAGAGCACGCAGGCGCTCATCGCGGCAGAGCAGGAAGTCCGGCGCCTCGAAGGGCAGGCGGCAGAGAAGGAGGCCTTCGTCGCAGCATGTACCGAGCTTGTGGAGCAACTATCGGCACAACTGATCGACGCTCAGGTACAGCTGACGGAGGCGGGCCAACAGATGGTCACACTCCAAGTCGAGCGGGAGCGTGCACAGGCCAGGATTGACGAACTGCGTGCTGCGACCGCCGACGAGGAGAGGGCACGCAGAGAACGAGAAGCAGCCCTGGAGGCCGCCAGCCAAAGGGTAGCGGCATTAGAAAGACTCATTCAGCACGCTAATCCCTAAGGGCTGTTTTTTGCCATTCCCAGAACATTTGCTTCCGCTACTTAATATTTGATCCACTTGTACGAATCGCCATATTTATCTGCGTCTTTTGGTTTAACATGCTCAACCACAAATTGTCTCGTGGGAGCGTTAACCAAGCATCAGGCATCCATAATTGGGCCTGGGTTTCTGGAGAAAAGAGGGAGGTCATTCCTGGGAAAGGAGACCTCAGACCTAACCAATGTATCGTCCCCCAACTTGTTCCAACACACGAGCGGGACAACGCTAGGGGCGTTGAGATTTTATCCGAACATAGGGAAATGAGAAAGGGTGAATCGCGTGTCCCGAATCCAGACATCCACAACGATCGGCCTTCCAGGAAATGCCCAAGACGGTAGGCGGACAGTGGATCGACCATAACAACTGCAATAGACGGACCGAAAAAGGCCATCATTCATATTGCAGGAGGCGGACCACATGTCATCATGAATACCGCTTTGGGGTTCCTTCAGACACAAGGGTGGAAAATCCAGATCAACAGGGCATGCGAAGCGTGGGGCGAAGTGACGATTTGTTCGGACAGAATCCAACGCTCTCAAAATTGCGCCACCGTGGGGGAAGCGTATTAGGCGGATGCACTAATCTGGCCGTGAGTCACCTCAATTCTCAGACAGCACCTCTCTGACGAGGAAACCGTCGCTTCCCATCCTTGCGATGGGGCATCCCGGGCTGAATCGGGGAGAATATCACAACTGCACCACTCTACCCGAAGTCAGGCCAGACGGCCGGCGACGAGGAGGGGCGGGACTTAACGATCCCTGAGGCTGGACCCGAGTCGAAATGCCCGGGCGTTCCTACGTACTCCATCAGGCTGGAGATCAAGCCACACGTAGTTCTGTGAGTGCAGTTTAACGTCATGCAGGACGTAGGACCCCATTTGGGGTAGATCTTAGTTTAGGGTCTTAGAGCTCGGACCATAAGGGCTGGATCTTAGTTTAAGGTCTTAGAGCTCGGACCATAAAGGTGGAGGATCTTAGTTTAAGGTCTTAGAGCTCGGACCATAAGGGCTAGAGGATCTTAGTTTAAGGTCTTAGAGCTCGGACCATAAGGGCTAGAGGATCTTAGTTTAAGGTCTTAGAGCTCGGACCATAAGGGCTAGATCTTAGTTTAAGGTCTTAGAGCTCGGACCAGAAGGGGAGATCTTAGTTTAAGGTCTTAGAGCTCGGACCATAAAGGGGGGATCTTAGTTTAAGGTCTTAGAGCTCGGACCATAAGGGGAGATCTTAGTTTAAGGTCTTAGAGCTCGGACCATAAAGGGGGGATCTTAGTTTAAGGTCTTAGAGCTCGGACCATAAAGGGGGGATCTTAGTTTAAGGTCTTAGAGCTCGGACCATAAGGGGAGATCTTAGTTTAAGGTCTTAGAGCTCGGACCAGAAGGGCTCAAAGCACGCCACATCGTGGTCATATCCCCTGGATATGCGAAGATGCACTGAGGGATAGTGTCAAGAGTGTCGAGGTTTCGCCTGGTCAGAATGGGAGGTGGAAAATGTGAATCATGCGGCCATTCACTCGAGGACCGGGAGCACCGGCGTGACGATATGAGAATACTGCCGACCGTGGCGGAAAAGCAGCATCAACATCGCACCAACCGTTGGTGGAATGAGGCAGCAAACGAGCATCGACCGCTCAATCGCAGGATTTATATCAATTTGCTGCCCGAGGCCATTGGGGGTACCGGCCCGAGTCGGTGGGAGAGCACTGAGGCATTGTGTCCGAACCGTTCACGGGGGCTCCACCCAGGGCGTAGACGATGGGTCCGAATGAAAGGGAGCACGAAGCCTGAAAAGTGGAGGAAACCTGACCAAGCGGATCCTGACCCTCCTGGCAATAAACCAGAGTACTCTTGACACCGGTGGACCACGAAAAGGGGTCGGGGAACACGCCTTGAGGGTGACCTGAAGGCGGCGGATTCCCCAGAGAAGGGGGAATCTCTAAGAGGTGGGGGGCTGGACCCGAAGTTTCAAACATCCGGGCGTTCCTACGTATCCCATAAGGATGGGAATCAAGCCGCACGTAGTTCTTGAAGCGCGGTGCAACACAATCGGGCACCAGCGCGGGGAAGAGTGCGGGTCTGACCCTCGCACACAAAAGGAGCGGCATTTGATATTTCTTGTTTGTCCTTAAAGATGAATGGTTTTTCTTTGTGCGGCGACATGCCCGTGATTGAGAAATCTCTGGCGTCGCCACAATAATCAAGCCATGGAAGGCATTGATGAATGGCGTGGTCATTAACCAGCGCCCAACATGAGTGTCCCTTGAGGAGGACATCACGATGCAGTGCCGTTTCTCGTCGGGCGGCCAAGACGATCACAGTTTACGGTCGTGTGGTAGGACCAGACAACACAGTTTAAGGTCGTGTGGTTCGGACCATGGAGGAATCCGCTTACCGCGGTACGGCGGACACGGCAGAGGTGGGAGCATACCCAGCCCTGCGGTCACGCACGATTCCAGGAGAAGAGTCTTGGGATGGGGGTCTGCGTATGTCCATCACCCGAGGGGCAGAGATGCTAGCCTCCAGATATACTGGGCCCAGAACGCAATTGTTCGGGCGACTCCCTCCTCCTTATGGGGACGAGGGTCCAGCTACGCATGGCCCTTAGGGAGGATATCTGCATATATCCTTGGTGCTCAGATCATGGGAGCCTCGAACGACATCATTACCCTGGTTGGTCTGCCTAACGTGTAGAGGCGTACCGGAGGTCGGTATGAAGAGAGTGTCAAGATCCCACTACAACGCACAAAGGCGGAGTGTGATGAGGACTGCGCAACCAATGTTCAGAGCCCGAGAGAGCTGACATGGCGATCAAGGACGTTGCTGACGCATTCGCAACACAACATCCGATCGCGTCAGCCTAAGACGGGGCAAGCAAACGAGCATCAACCGCTCAATCGCAGGATTCATATCGATTTGCGGCCCAAGCCCCGCCGGTAAATCGACCCGGAGCGGTGGGAGAGCACTGAGGCATCGTACCCAAACCGCTAACGAGGATCCCTTTGAGTGAAGGCTCGAACAAGAGGAAGCGCGAGGCCTGACAAGCAACACAGGACTTGTCGGGATTGAGTCTGACACTACGAGTCATAGACCGAAGCACCCCAAAACATGTTAACAGATCTCCGGAAAGGGTCGGAGGACTCACCCTGAGAGCAACCGAAGGGGGGCAGGTCCCCGTGATCAACCAAGAGACGGGGCTGGACCTGAGACACAAGCGTCCAGGCGGTCCTACGTATCCCATAAGGATGGGAATCAAGCCATACGTAGTTCTTGAAAGGCAGTTTAACGTCATGCAGGACGATGAGGAAAAAAGAAGGGGGGAGCAGAAGGCATCCCCAAACGTGGAGGGGGGCGTACAGCGTGACGAACAAACCGACGTGAATGAGGGCATAGCCCCGCACTCACACCATACGCCGCACACCCCGGGGCAACTGGGCCAAGGGCCCGAGATGGGATGGAAATTCCCGAAGGATGGGGCTGGGCCTGAAACACGAGGGTTCAGGCGGTCCTACGTATCCCATAAGGATGGGAATCAAGCCGCACGTAGTTCTGGAGAGGCAGTTTAACGTCATGCAGGACGAATGCTGAACAGTTTAACGTCTTGTAGCTCGGACGTAGTGCAGTTTAGCGTCATGCGGGACGAAGCACTTGGCAGTTTAACGTCTTGCAGCGCGGACGAATGCTAAACAGTTTAACGTCTTGTAGCCTGGACGAATGCAGTTTAACGTCGTGCAGGACGTGGTGACACTCAGGCAAAGTATTGCTTGAGGAACCTAGCGTTGGTGGGAGGAGTGACACGCTCACCATCCATAGTCGCTAGGGAGTACGCGCCATTGGGATAGACCTTGTGGACAACAAAAGGTCCCTCCCACTTGGGCTCCAACTTGGACGGCTTCCTGCCGGGGATCATCGGTGCTCTTAGGGCTAGCACTAGATCACCCTGTAGGAAGGAGCGGAGGCGAACCTTCTTATTGAAAGCTCGAGCCATCCTGCTTTGATGCCTCTCCAAGTTGTGCAAAGCGCGAAGTCTATTCTCATCCAGTGCTTCCAACTCGACTAGACGGGCTTCAGCAACTCTGTCCGGCGCTTGCTGGTCGTAGACCGCAGTGCGCAAGGACGGTAACTGGATCTCGATGGGCAGGACGGCCTCAGCTCCATACACCAGGGAATAAGGGGTCATCTGGGTGGAATTGCGAGTCGTCGTCCGATAAGCCCAGAGGGCGTTGGGGAGCTTGTCCGGCCAACTCTTCTTGTTCTGACCAACCATCTTTTGCAGAATGTTAGAGAGGGTTTTGTTAAACGCCTCGATCTGTCCATTCGCCTGCGCATGATAGCGAGATGTATGGTTCGAGCGGATGTTATACTTGGCGTACAACTTCTTCAACTCGGCTGCTCGGAAATTGGTTCCGTTATCCGTGAGGATAGCGTGAGGCACTCCAAATCGATAGATGATGTTGGAGGTCACGAAGTCAGCGATCGAACAGGATTTGACCTCTCTGAGCGGAATCGCTTCTGCCCATTTGGAGAAGAAGTCCGTGGCGGTCAGAATGAACCGGCACTGGCGAGCTGTCGCCGGCGGGTAAGGTCCCACAACGTCCAGTCCCCAGACTGCAAAGGGCCAGGAATACCTTGTGGTATGGAGAGGCTCCGGCGGCCGATGCACAAAGTTCGCGTGAACCTGGCACGCATGGCACCTCCTGGCGTACTCGATGCAGTCATGGATCATAGAGGGCCAGAAGTATCCCAACCTCCGAATCTGGTGGGACAGCTTCGGCCCAGTTTGGTGGGCGCCGCATGAACCAGCATGAACCTCTTGCATGACTCGTGGGATCTCAACTCCCTGAAGGCAACGGAGGAGAACACCATCAAATCCGCGTTTGTAGAGGATCTGCTCCAGGCCGGGACTGCTCTGGAGGACGAACTGCGATGCGCGGCATCGAACTCGCTCGCGCTCGGCCCGATCTGACGGAAGAATGCCATGTTGGAGGTACTCAACCAAAGGCGTCCTCCAATCAGGGGCTGATCCGACTGCTATATCTGGGGTACTCGGGGCTCCGGGCATAGGGGCAACCGTGGTGAGATTACTTACCAACGGGCCGCGATCTTCTTCCGGGATAACGGGAGCGATGAGCCTGCGGCGCGTCACGCGGACGATCAGGTTGTCCTGTTCAGGTTCCGCAAGTGACGCAGCCAGGCTGGCCAAAGCATCTGCTCGACCGTTCTGCGACCGGGGAATATGGACAATTTCTGGCCGAGAAGGGAACCGGGCCATCAGAAGGAGGGTGCACTCCAACAATGGCACAAGTTCCGGCTTCCTGACAACATAGTCGCCATTGATCTGCTTAATGACCAGCTCGGAGTCCCCTTTCACACACAGATGGGGCACGTCGATCTCGAGAGCTAACTCGAGGCCGGTGATGAGGGCATGGTATTCCGCCTCATTGTTGGTACAGCCCTCTGACAACAGGAAAGAGTATGGCAGCACGGCTCGCTCCGGGGTAATGAAGACGATGCCCAAGCCCACTCTATTGAGCTTAGGATTATCGAGTCTTCTACCGGTGGGGCTCCGGGAGGCACCGTCAAAGTGCATCTGCCAGCATGGATCGGCTCGATCAACCGAGAGAATGGTCTCATCAGGAAAGCCTAGATCCAGCGGCTGATCCGCGGAGGTCGGGTGAGCGGCCAGAAAGTCTGCCAACGCTTGCCCTTTGATGGCCTTCTGAGACACATACCTGATGTCGAACTGCTGGAGAATCACAGCCCACCGCGCTAGACGGCCAGTCAACATAGGTCGGCTCAGGATATATTTCAACGGGTCTACCCGAGAAACCAACTGTACCTCATGGTGCTGCAAGTAGTGCCGTAATTTCTGTACGGCAAATACGAGCGCCAGGCAGCTCTTCTCGATGGGGGAATACCTAACCTCCGCATCGAGGAGCATGCGACTGAGGTAATAGAGGCTATTCTCTGTTCCCTCGTTGTTCTTCTGGGCAAGAAGGGCACCCAGGGACCGTTCCAGGGCGGTCACATAAAGGACCAGCGGCTTTCCGGATACGGGCGGCATCAGGACCGGAGGTTGAAGCAGGTACTGCTTGATTTCCTCGAAAGCGGTCTGACACTCTTTATCCCATACATAGGTGACACCCTTCTTCATAAGCCGAGAAAAGGGCTTACACTTGCCGGCCAGATTCGCGATGAATCGGCGTATATAGGCTAAGTGGCCTTGGAACCCTTGCAGTTCCCGGACGGTACCCGGGGGAGGCATCTGGCTAATCGCCCTGATTTTCTCTGGGTCGATCTCAATACCCCGGTATCTTACCACAAATCCAAGGAACTTTCCGGAGGTGACCCCAAAGGCACACTTCAACGGGTTCATCTTCAGGCAGCGAGACCGGAGGAAGCTGAACACTTTCTCAAGATCTTTGAGATGGTCCTGACGCTGGCGCGATTTGACAACCAAGTCGTCGACGTAGCATTCCACCAGTGTGCCGAGGATTGGCTTGAATATGCGGTGCATCGCCCGTTGGTAGGTGGCACCTGCATTCTTCAGGCCGAAGGGCATGACCCGGTAGCAAAAGGTACCTTGGGGGGCCCTGAAGGCAGTGAACTCCTCATCCTCAGGGGCCATCCGAATTTGGTTGTATCCGGAGTATCCATCCATGAAGGAGAGGGATTGGAACCCTTCCGTGGCATCAATCAACAGCTCTGTCACTGGAAGGGGAAAATCATCCTTCGGACAGTGGCGGTTGAGATCGCGGAAGTCGATGCAGACTCTAATCTGCCCGTTCTTCTTCCTGACCGGCACAATGTTGGCCAGCCATTTGGGGTACTGAACTTCCCTCACGAAGTTGGCTTTGATAAGCTTGTCAACTTCGGCCTCAACCATGGCACCATGGGATGGGTGCATTTTCCTGGGAGGCTGCTTGAACCCGCGATGGTTCGCCGGGAGACCTAGGCGGTGGACGGCTACCTGAGGATCTAGCCCCGGCATCTCGTCATAGCCCCAAGCGAACACATCACGGTGCTGCCTGAGAAAGTCCACGTACTGCTGCCGCTCTTCAGAGGGCATGGCGGCACTAACCAACGTGGGTCTTGGATCGGCCTCAGTTCCAAGGTTCACCTGTATTAACTCATCGACCGTGGCGGGGACGCCCTCCTCAAAGGCTGGGGGTGCGTCTTCCATACCCTCTCCACTCGGGGAGGGATCATCCACGGGAGAGACTGCGTTGGAAACTGCATTGGGGATACCAGATCCTGCTGGGCCACTGGTGCTGGCGCGGGCGGTCGCGGCCGTCTCATCAGGAGACTCGCGGACCGTCAAGACCATGGCGACGTCCAACCGGTGAATCGGGAGGACGTAAGCGTCATCCAGACTTGCCCAGGGATCGCTTGCAACAGCGACAGGCCCAACCTCACCTGCCAGGATCTGCTTATCCTTGCTCTTGTAATAGTCCGCGTCCAGATAGCGGGCTTCACATGAGGCAAAAGGAGAGGCATCTCCTTGAAGCACGCCTACTCGACCATTAAGGGAGTATTTGAGGCATTGGTGGTATGACGAGGGAACCGCCGCATGAAGGTGAAGCCATGGCCTGCCCATCAATGCGTTATACGCAGTGTCCTGAGAGACTACCATGAATTCGGTGTTGGCAACCAAGTCACCGAACTGGGTCTTCAAACGTATCTTGCCGACCGGGGTTTGCTCGGTGCGGTCGTACCCCTGGATCCTGAGGTCGGAGGGAATCAAGTCATCCTCAGACAACCCCAATCTCCGGAGCGTCCGAGTTGGAATCAGATTAATCCCGGACCCCGTGTCGACAAGACAACGCCGGACTTCAAGGCCATTGAACTGGCCAGTGACATACAGCGGACGGATGTGTCCCTGTATAGGAGGGTCCTCATCCTTACCAGAGAACGAGATAACTGCCTGACATTCGGCGTCCTCGATCGTTTCGGCGTGGAAGGCCTCTGCAGCCGCAACCTCTGTCTCGAACTGGAGGGGGCTCTTCAGGGCTTCAGCGAGTGCCTCGCGCATCTCAGATGACATGCGCAGAGCCTCAAGGATGGAGAGCCTTGCTGGGATGTCGGCCAAGTGCTTCAGGACATCATACTTTTTGGCCAAGCGCGAGCTCCTGGTTGCAGGAGATTGCTCTGCGGTTGGTGGCATGACGGGCCTTACCGGTTGGATCGGCGGCCGACTGGTACTTGGCGCATCTCGCTGTTCACTGGTCGCAGTCCGGGAAATGGTCACCGTACTGGAGTCAGGAGGCCGGGATGGACTTGTGGCAGGGCGGAGCTGGTCGCGACGCGGCTGAGGCGGTTCTGCCCGGTCCCATACCACAAACAGTGGCGGAGGCGAATCCGTCATCCCCGGATGGGGAGCCTGCGTACGTTGAGCTCGATCTTGAGCCTGCCGCCTAGTCTCAGTGGCGTGCACGGCCTGGCCGGAGGTACCGACGGCTATGCCCCGGCGACTCCTGCTGCTGCGGTTCTTCCGACGGTGGCGACGACCGGGGACGCTAGGGAGGTCCACCTGGTGTTCTTCAACGTCGGGAACCGAAAAGGGATTTACCAGCTCGACGGTGTTAACCGAAGCGTACCCACTACCGTCATCGGACGAATCATCCATCACCGGGCGGATCCGAGGAGGGACCCCCATCTCCGGGGGCATGAAATCGCCGAGAGTACGGGATAGTGGCGGAACTGGCGGGGCGCGCTCTTCCTTCTTGCGCTGCCGCCGTTTGCTCCTCTTGGAGGAGGCAGACTGGGACGACGATGCCGAAGCAGCACCCGCAGGTTCTGGGGGCTCAGGCTGATTCAAGCGCGCACGGATGATTCCCTGGGCGCGAATGGTCGTCTTGCGGGCCATCCAGTTATTATAATTCTGGGACCCGCGGTCGGAGACCAGCTGCCATTCGTCCTCGTTGCCACTATCGTCATCTGATCCCACGAACACGCCCGCTACCTGTGCTGGAGCTGGGCCCAACCTGATTACATTGTTGTTAATCTGGTCTTGGAGCCAGTCCTTGAACACATAGCACCGCTGGATGGTGTGCCCCAGGGCCCGATGGTAGGGGCAGTAGCGGGGGTTATCCGTGAGATGTGCCTCCTCTGGCCTCCAGCACTCAGGCAATCGCACAATCCTCTGCTCCAGGGCGCTCCGGAAATAACCGGGGACCTGATCCTCATGGAATGAGTACGTCAGGTGTCGCGGGCCCCTGGGAGCGCGGTCTTGATGAGGGGCCGGAGGGGCCTGCCGAGGAGGTGGACCCTGATTATCTCGCCGGGGTTGCGGCGGTACATTACGCGGAGGGGCCGGCCGGTTCTGAGGCTGCCGTTGCTGGGCCGGGAACTGAGCCCGTGGAGGCGGATTCCTGTGAGGCTGCGGAGCTGGCCTCACCGGCAGCAGCTCCAACGGCCTGGGAGCCTCTATCTGGGCCACAGCAGCGGGCTCAGCCCTGCTGGCTCTCCTTGCAGGAATCATAGGAGGCAGCGGGTGTGCCTGGCTGGCCTGTTGCAGGGCTTCCTCAAGACGTTGAGCTTTGTCTGAGAAGTCCCTGAACCCTCCGGGGTAATTCTGAGTGATCAGGGAAGGGACCAGCTCGGTCTTGACGTTCCCGACGCACATTGTCAGCAACTGCTCCTGAGTCAATGGCATGTCAAGGGAATACGTGAGACCCTTCCATCGGGCGACGAAGTCCGCGACTCGCTCATCAGGCCTCTGCTTGCACTTGAAGAGGTCTGCGATACTCGTCTTCCGGGTCGTGGAACTGAACTGGTAGAGGAATTGTCTACGAAGGTCCTCCCAGCTAGTTATCGACCCGACGGGAAGCTGGCTGTACCAGACAAATGCTGGCCCTTCCAGTGTCTGGACAAAGCAGCGAAGCTTAGCGGCCTCTTGCTGCGCCGGAGTCCCCAACATAGGCCCGCACCTCGAGTTGAAATGGGCCAAATGTTGTGGCGGATCTCCGGTCCCGTTGAAGGGGGCGAAAGTGGGATTCCCGAATCCCGGAGGCGCCGGCATGTCATCCACCCATGCTGGGTATGGCTTGCCGTCCGGTGGGATCGCCACCTGCCGAGTCTCCAAGGCTTCCAAGCGGGCAATGAGTGCCGCCATCGGATCGTCCGGACATGGGTTCCAGTCCTGGCGAGGATCTCTAACCACGAGCGCATTGCATGGCCCTTCAATCGGGTCGTCGACCGGATCGTCGAACTCGGCAGCTCGTGGGATGGCTGGCGGAGCGGCCCTTGGGGCAGCGGGAGGAATCCGAGCGGGATCTCTCGGGTAGTCGCGTTGCTCGGGAGGGTGTGGCGAAACATACCGCGCCCTCTTGCCGTAGGCAATGGCCTCTCTCCTGTCGGCGAACACGGCGTAATCACGGTTGCCCGGGAGAGTCTCATCGAGGGGTGGTTGTTCCGGTCCCTGCTGCCCTGGCCTGGGATCACCGTAGTCAGGCCGCCGTTCTGCAGCGCGCTCGGCGAGGAGCTGGTCAACCAGCCTCTTCTGTTCGGCGAGCTGCTGACGTAGCGTAGCCTTCTCGGGATCCTCCTCTGCCTTCCGCATGGAGGCAGATGGGTCGGCGGGCCTTATAGCCTCGCTGTGCTCTTTTCCTTTGCTGACGTTTCGGCTCAACGTCAGTGCTTCAGTGGGTGCGGGGAGCCCCAGGAGGTTCCTCTGATGACGAGTAACTCTCACTGATGGGTCTGACGACGGCTTGTCTTCGGGGGGGAAGCCCCCGTCGAGAAGTTCCAAGTCGTTCCCCTCTCCCGACAGGTCAGCCATATTGACTGTTCCTGTCCCTGGGGATATACCCTCAGGGCCACCCAACGAATCGGGCTGTCGGCGAATCACACTGAAGCGTAGGGCAGCGTACTGCCCCCATCCACGGATATACACGTGGGGAGTGGCTTCCTCGATAACTTTGCGGAGTACTTGAAAGCACTCAACGCATCGTTGTTGGAGGGCCTCGTGGTGCCCAAATGACCCGGGGTGCCGAACCGCGGGGAGCATGGCCAGGTCAATTTGACGGCACTGCTCACCAATATCCTCCAGGTGTAGTTGACTCCCGGGGTATGGCATTTGTAGGCAGTGAAGACGGGAGTGAGTCTCCCGGAGAGTTCGGCGGAAGCACTCGAACTCATCCGGGGTGAGCGATTCGGGTGCATCAAAGCCTGGTCCTGCGACTGGCCAAAACTTCTCAGGGAAGTGGCCCTCTGCAAGGACGGTCCAGAAGCTCCACGACTCAAACTCGGGACCCAGATCTCCTCGGTCCTCTTCCATGGCTGGGAACGGACGGGGAACTGGTAGTGGTGCCGAGGCGGGCCGTCGGGCCGACGGGCTGGCCGGCGGTGAATACGGCGAGCAGGCCGATTGGCCTCCATATCCCGGGCCTCCCCCTGAGGGTGGCGGTGCCCCAGCTACCACATCACGATAGGACGGGTCGGCGAGCGAACATCCTGTCGTAGCATCGGTGCTCGCCGAGGGCGCACCAGATCGTGGTTCGACCGTCGGTCCCCAGAAAAAGTCTCCGGCTTCTCTGATCGAGACGGAAGGCACTTCCGGAGGGGCCGGTACCAACCGCAAGTTTGATCCTTGGGGGTCTACCAGGCCCTCGTTACTCCGGATATACCTTCGGAGAGACGCGGGGATCACATCGATCTCGCTCTCGGGGAGCACGAGGCTGACGTGCCGCATTCCTACCCCTGCCCTTGACTGGCGGGATTGGGGAAGGGGCTCTGTCGCCGAATCGTACTCTGCCTCTGAGTCAGAGAAGCAAACCGGTCGGATCTCTGTCCGGAACTCCGCAACATTCTTCCCTCGGCGTCGACGCCTTGCCTTCCTGCCCCTGGGTGGTTCTTCGGGGCAGGGCTGATCTCTGTCCTGGCGTCCTCCGGCCGCACTGGTGCTGGGGCCGAGAGGACTGGGAACCAAGGTGCGAGGGGCACCGGGACAGATATCAAAGGGGACGCGGGGAGAGATGATCCCGGGCAGGACTCCGGGCCGGGATCGGGAGGTGGGATGACCCATGCCTCCTGGATCGGCCACACAGAGTAGATCCTGCCGGTGAATAGCGCTACCGCGAGGTGGTCCGCGGTGGCTACTGCCAGTGCCAGCAACCGGGAGAGTCAACCCAACCTGCCTTTGGGGCGGTCGGGGCCTCGATCCGGGTCGGGCATAGGAGTTCCCCCGCTCAGGATGCACAGAGGCCTGGCGACTGGAGCCAGCAGTGGCTTGGGCCAATGCGGCCGCTGTTGCTAGAGCCCCAAGGTGGGCATCCTCTTCCGCTCGTGCCCGACGTTGGCGTCGAGACAGACGAGCCGGGATGAGCGGCGCGGGCAGGTGGAGAGCCTGTTCCTCGACTTGAGGGGCCTGGCGGCGATGTCGTCGTGGCCTGGCGGGAGCCCTTATCGTGGATCCCTGGAGCGGACCTCGGATAGGGTGATCCTGGGCATCTTCCACTTCATCCGCATAGGGAAGGGAACTGTCAGAGCGCTCCGGGGATAAACTCCCGAAGCGATTGGACGTTGAGGTAGGCGGTGGTGCCTCCCTGCGCGGCCCTCGGGGGCGGCGGTGGTGGCGAGGCGCAGCCTCCTCAAGGTCTAGGCGAGCCATGTCCCTAGTGGGGATGACTCCCTCTTCCTCGTATCTCCGCACCAGGGTGTTGATCACCCTTCTCTGGATGACCTCCGAGGGGGAGAGAGGGCGTGGTCGTCCCGCAATTGCGGCTGCTGGGACGGCTGTGGAACGGGCGGGACCGCGCGGAGTAGCCGCGTCGGTGTTTCCCCTGTCCCTGCGCCAGTGGGCGGGTGGCGTTCGGGCACTAGATCGGGCGACCTGATTTCTGAAAGCAGAGAGAATGACCCATTAATACTGACAGGAAAAAGGAATCGACAACCAACCATTAGCGCCACGACGCCTTCCGTGGGGGGAACCCAGGCCCTCGACGTTGCGAGACGGAGTGCCCGATGTCCCTTCCCCAGCCCCTGGCGGGTAAGACTAAATGCTTGGCCGGGCAACACGCCGGTCTTCCAACACCTCTGAAAGCCATCGGTCTTCGTATCGAGGAGAAGAGATTCACGTCGGGTTCACCATTTTTCTGTTTCGGTGCGGATGTGCGTCGGGTTACGCTGTTCCGCCAGGACGCGTTCGCGCGTGCACCCGTCAACCCGAGGGGATGGGCGCGCGGCTTGTGGTCCCGCAGTCCCGCTTTCCAAGGGCGGGCGGCATCCGTCCCTTATTCAGGGGCGTCTGCTCCTTGATCGAAACCGGGATGATGGGATGTCGGCTTCTCCTTCCTTGGACGTCTCCTCGGAACTTGTCGCCTAATCCGGGTCTCCCTCATAGACTTAAGAATGTTCGTGAATCTCGTTCCCGGCGCCATATCTTCATGGACACCGGTTAATTACGCTGCTTCCGCCCGGACGTTCCAAGGAGTCTGGGCGGGGCAGCAACCTGCGGTGAGAAGGCCGGGTGGCTCTGGGTGCTGGGGGCGTGTTGTAACACTGCGGCTCTGCACGTCTGTCTTCCGTCCCTAATAGGGCTTCTCGAAGGCACGATGGCCTGAGGCATCCCGTACTAGGTGCGGGGAACTGTGTCACCTGAGGTTTTCCTCAGCTTCCCGTGTTTAACACGGGGTATGCCGCGAGTTTAACGTCCAGCGGGGACGGCATCGGACCGATCAACACGAAAAGTGGATCAGATGACAGAACCCCTTGCGGGGAACCTCCGACGCTGGGGCCAGCACATGGGCGGCTTCCCAAGTAACGTGGAGTGAAGTGAAGTGGCATGACCCCACCGGGATGTGGCGGCCCGGGTAAGGATCAGGGTGGATGATGGAGTAAAGAGCTTGGACCCCAGAGGGGCTTCCTACGTACCGCGCGTTAACACGGATCAAAGTCAACGTAGTTCGGGCATACAGTTTAACGTCATGCTGGACGTCGGCAAGCCGACTCACGAAGAGGTCGAGGCCGCCGGGCGGAGGATTGAACTGAACCACCTCGCACGGAGGGGGATGGAACGGCCGGGTGGATCACAGTTTCACGTCATGCTGGACGATAAAAGGGGAAATGGAAAAGGGGGGCTGTGGGGGGGCACCGTGGAGATACACACGGGCGGTCTCCCACAGGGGCGGATTCATAGGTGAATCAACGCAAGCGTGAACCCTGGAGGGGTCCACTGATGGACGAACCGACGTAAATACGACCGGGACGACCAGGTGGTGGGCTTGGACCTCAGGGAGGCTTCCTACGTACCCTGTATAGAAGACAGGGATCAAAGTCCACGTAGTTCAATCTGTCAGGACTTACGCACTTGGGGCAGCCCGGATACTGCAAAACTCAGTTGGAAGGGACTTGGACCGAAAGCAAAAGACACCTCGATCCCAGTCAGACCCTCTACTGGCTTCGGCAGTGGGGAGGTGCAATGGAGATACACATGTGCAGCCTCCCACGAGAAACTAGGGGTTTGTAATACCCTGCCCCCGTAGGGAAAAGCCACTCCCATTAAATCGTCCCAAAAGGGGGACAATCCCGACATCCCTGCAGAGACGAGCGGGTGGGGGCCACGTCCAAACCGGGGGAGACCCTGCGTGCGGAGCACGGGATCAGGTTGCGGACGGTTTAGCGTCTTGCCAGACGAAGTACAGTTTAACGTCATGTGTTGAGGACGAGGCACTTGGCAGTTTAACGTCTTGCAGCACGGACGATGGGGGCTAGGCAGTTTAACGTCGTGCAGCTTGGACGGGTGTGCAGTTTAACGTCATGCTGGGCATAGGTTGCCGGACGAAGCACTTGGCAGTTTAACGTCTTGCAGCGCGGACGATGTACAGTTTAACGTCGTGCAGGACGTATATGCAGTTTAACGTCATGCTGGACGAGTATGCAGTTTAACGTCATGCTGGACATAGGTGCGTGTCACTTCGCGCAAGCCTGGAGGGCCGCACGGGAAGACAACGCACGGTGCGGGCACCCGGGATGAGAATCATCGGGTGCCACACAGGCGGGTAACCTTAGGAGGTCAACGGGGACGACCCTGGCAGATTGCGCGCAAAAAGGAAGCTTTGCGCGCAATACTGCGGGCCGGCGCGCAATCGGGGCGGCTGGCGCGCAATTGGGCCAGCGCCTTGCGCGCGGATGCTTGAGATTGCTCACACCGGGCTTCGGATAGCGCGCGGGGGCAACGGCTCATTCTTTAACGAATGGCCACTTGAAAGAAGGGGGGGTGCGCGCAATCAGGCCGGATTGCGCGCACCCCGGGGGCAATTGCGCGCAAGCGGGTTCTTTTGCGCGCAAAGGCCTTAGGGTGAGTTTTTATTCAAATGAAAGGAGCCAGCGGGGATTGCGCGCGAAGGCGGACCCCGAGGCTTTCTTGCGCGAAAGAAAGGAGGTTACCTGAAGTTCGTCATTGCGCGCGGAAGGGGTTGAATTGCGCGCACGGGAGACGTTTCGACTTCCAGCAACCTTTGAAACGTTGGGGGTCGCCTTGTATTTATAGGCAACCCCGGGCGCGGAATCCAGGATGCGAGCGCGAAATTCTTCTCGCGGGCGCGGAATCGGGCGCGGCGCGTAAGGGAGTCGCGCGGACCCGCGGGGCGCAGAATTGCGCGCCGAGCCGGCGCATTGCGCGCATCCCGGGGGTTTTCCGCGCGGGACATCACCTTTGCGCGCGGGCCTCTGAAATTCCGCGCACGGCCTCCGGGCCCTCCGAAACATCCTTCCGACTCCAAATATGACCTCGCTTTCCGCATCCGGAGCTTCGTTTGGGAGCAACGGACTTTTCCGGCGTCTACAATATGGTAATATTTAAAAGATTAATTTTAAAATTATCTAATTTTAATTATAATAATAATAATTTCATTTTTTAATATAGCATGGAAAAAATATCTTAGGTTGATGTTGTTATAATTTTTTGAAAAAGATAATTTTTTGGGGAACAGTAAAAAAAATTATTTTTTATAAAATACGATATCTTTTGTGACATATTAAAGCAATAATTTTGATATAAAATTTTATAAACTTATGAAATGAATAATTTATGATATTATAATATAAATATTCTACAAAAATAATTTATAACATATAATTTATAATTTATTTCATGATAAATATGAATATTATTTTCAGTGTCGACGCAATGTCTATGTAGCATTGGAAGAGTCATTGTTGGTGTCTTATAAATAGTAATTGACTTCAAAAAAATCTTCACATGACTTTTTTATTAATTATTACGTATAAATAAAAATTTGGGATTATAGTTTCGAATTCTAGAGTAATACAACAAAAATATTATCCAAATGATTGTGAAATGCTTATACAATGAAACAAAAGTCAAATTGACAAATTAAATAAGATGTCTTGACGTGGATATGAGTAAATATACATAATAAACGAATATATAATATTATCCTAAACTTTATTAATTTATTTTTATTATAGTTATTTATTTTTATATCATTTTTGTATGAAATAATTACCTTTAATGCTTATGCAACACTGGCGCAATGTTTATGAAAGGAGAAGAAAAATGAATAAAATGATTTTAATTAAAATTATAAGAACCGTTTAATGAACCCAAAAATTGAAAGAATATTTTTGTATGAGTATATTTCCACCAAATTATACATGGGTCAAATTTAAGAGTTTTTGGATCCACTTGGTTGACATTATGTCCCTTATAGTATTTTATTTTAAAGAATGTCAAATTATTCACACTATGGTTTCTAATTAGTATAGGATTTTTAATATATGGTTTTATAGAAGATATATTCAACCATAAATTTTCATTTTAAATATAAATGATTTGTCTTCAACATTGTAATTTTTTAATTTGTAGGGAATAAATAAATACCTTAAAGGCTTTTAGAACAATGGCACAATGATTATTTATTTAATGTAAAAATAAAAAAAACTTTATTTCTAATTTAAACGATAAGAACCATTAAATTACACCGATATTTGACTAAATTTTATTGGATGAGTAAACTTTGTCCATAATAATTACATTTTTGTATTTATGACCTTTTTTCCATTAGGAAAAAGTTATGACCCTTATATTATTTTTTTTAATTAAAATTCAAACACATCATACTTGTCATGACCCTCCTTCACCAAGATGAGGGAAGGGACAACATATTTCCAAAGCCTTTCTTCTTCAAGTTTAAGGAGAGATGATTACCCCTGAGACCCGCCTTCAATAGGCCCCGGAGTGGGGACTAGCACCAAGGTTATATAATCACACACAAGATGGAAGGCATTACCCATTTCATTATTAGGATTCGGGCATAAGATAGTAAAACCCAACAACACCAAAACTGGGGGTAAAAGTAAAGCCAAAGAAAACCATTCCCATATGCATGTTACAAAAGTAAATGCCACAAAGTAAAAGGAGACTACAAAGGTAAAGTACCAAGGAAAAGAAAAACAACAACTGCAATTATCCCAACGTCTGGGCTAGTACGGCCGCGCACGATCCCTGAAGTCCTCCTAGAAACATGAAAGCAGTTTTATACACATAGGGTGAGCATACAAGTATACTTAGTAGGGAAAAAAAAGACTCTCATGCACAAGTGGGGAGGCATTCTAATGCCCCATGGAAAAAGAGATAACTAAATCACCTTGCAAGGAAAACAATCCACCCAAGTCTCACCAAGGAAAACTCCTCAAATAACACAAGTCAAGTAATGTATAGTAATAACACATCGACATTTGGGTACCCCACACAACTTTCCCAATGGTTATTGAAGACATCCTACGCATCAAACCAATCCCGCCATTATCACTGCAGTCCCACTACCACACCCCGCCCGCACACACCTGGGCCAAAAACACACATCCTGCCCACAAACACCTGGGACACAACCACTATACGTAACCACTGCTACAAACACCTAGGCCAGAACAACTACTACCACACCCAAAGAAACCTAGGCCTCATGCCAAAGTTTCACGGGGAACAACATGCCTGCACACACCAGGGCCAACCACCAAAACTACCCTGCCAGAATAATCTTGGGCTAAAATGGAACTCAGGCCATCACAGCCTGCCCGAAGATTATTGGGCTATTCGGGAAAGGGAGCAGAAAAGGATAGAATAACCAGCCACTCATAGTAGTATTGGTAAAAATACCCTCCCCCTTGAAATGGGGGTGTTCGGCACTAAGTGATCGTTTTGGGTGGGGCGTGAATAAGAAACATAAAAACTACAGATATATGTATAGGTAATAGCACTCATCCCAAGCTAGGGTTTCCAAAACCAACCTAAGAACAAAACACTTGTTACTAGTCTTTCATAAAAGAAGGCACAACACTCATGACCAAGTCACAACTCATTCCCAAAATCAATTCCCCATTTAAATCATTCTTGTTTTCATGTTCAAGTGATCCCATTTAGGTGAATTATACACAACTTGGAATCTAACCAGCATAACCACAAGCCAGAGATTGAGAAACAACTAAACAAAAATTTAAGCATTCACACCCAGTTCTCTTGTGAAGTCACAACAACAAAGGGATCAGTGAGATCCCTCAAAGTACTGGAACCAAACCAAGCCTCAAGATACAGCCCCACACAGCTTCAGATTCAAACCCAACAACTGTGCCACAATATAGAATCCCATCCTCATCCAAGACACCCCATAATCATCGAACAGAACAAACAGACATGCCACCAAGACAGAACAAGAATGTTTCCAGACTCAAGTACATCATTCACCATGTTTTCTTCTTTCTGTTTGGTTAACTGGGGTGATCACACAAGTATTTTTGTTCACTAGACATTCATTTTAATTGGTCAATTTTACGTGATTAACCCAATTCTCATGTTGTATCCATTCAATCATCACTGAAGACAGAGGTTCATTAATGCACAAAGAAGGACCACCAACGACCATGATTTTCAGTGGGCATAGCCCCGCACAATTCACAACATAAATAATCAATGATAAGGAAAAGCAGTAGAACATCAATCACACCCCCCCTTCATTCTTTAAAAGTATTTTTGTTATCTTCATTAACGTTTGGTTTCTCCCACCCCGCAAAAACAATAGCATACCCTCCCCGCATGATACACAATAAAGAGAGATGAAGTAAAACCCTAGTTAGTTGATCAATGATTGATGTTCTTCTCCACACGCCAAGAACTAGGGATGCACGACATACAGGGGAGGGACTCCGGGGACTCCAAGGATGAGAAAGAAAGATACATCATAGGTGCACCACTTTCTTCTGGAAGGGGAACTCCAAATGCACCTGAAAGGAAAAGGAAACTAGCCAAGAGGAAGAAGGAGAAGAAATTCCATGCAATATAAGGATGAGATCCCGTACTTATGAGATATGGAAATTTGAACATCTTTAAAGTCGGATCATGGTTTCATATGTGGTTGGGAGGTTACACACGATGGGATTAATTATTATTTAATTATTCCCATCGGGGTGGTGGAACAACGGTTGTGTGTTAAACTATTTCTTTTAAACAGAGGAAAATGCTCAACGGGGGAGGAACTGGAAGGTACAGGGAAAGTGTGTGACACCGAGGAAAAACCACATGTTTTGGTAAGTTTAAGGTTTTCCCGACTTTTGGGGGATTTTAGATATTATTTATGGGATTTAAATTTCTTTTAAAGGGGGCATTAAATATTTTTTACGCTAAACGATAATTTGCGGGAGCGAAAAAAGTCAGAAACTGGGAAAAAAAATATGAAGACCGCTCGGTGAGGACACGGTGCCACCGTCACGGTGCTACCCTCACGGTTCCACCATGACTGGTGCTACCGTGACTGGTTCCACCATCATAGTTCCACCGTGACCGGTATGCGGCTGTCACGGTGCCATCGTGACTAGTGTGCGGCAATCACGATGCCACCGTAACCGGTGACTCCGTGACCGGTGCCACCATTTCGGTGGATCCATGTTTTGGCAAAGAAGTGGACCAGGAGGGTCCGGTCCATTACATCAAATACCTCTCAAACTATTCTCACCGTCGAGAATCAAAATTATACCCAAAGAAAAGAGGGTTTTCGAACAACCACCTCGAAAGATACCTCTCAAGAGTGAACCCCATCGACTTCTAGGATCACCTCTCTCTCAAGAATCCAGGCAACATTCGAAGGTCAACTATCCATTCATATGGGTTAGGGAGTTTTCTTTCTCCATGTCAAGATACTATCTACTTTGGGTGGTACTGACTCACCTGCATGTCTTTAATCGCATCCCCTTTAATGTGTCTTGATTAGGGATCAGGTCCTCCCCTCCACATAGTTAGGACTCTTCACACACATCCAGAGAACAAGGAAAACTTCACATTCCATAGTTAACAATGTAAAGCATTCCATCACAAACAAGAAAAAACAAAACAAATAAAAACTCTAAATAGCTCTAGGTACTGATCGCACATCTGCGTATCCCATTCAAAGGTACTTTATTCGAGCCCACAATGCCTCCATAACATGCGAACCAAGGGAATTGTCTGTCCGCAGAGCACCTTATCCTCACAATCCTCGATACTCACAGGCATTTCCGAAAATGTCATGTCGGTCTCGATTTCCAGCTTTCCCCAGTCGAGGATGTGTGAATTCCCATGTAGATACCATCTGAGTTTTGACATATGGAAGAATTCATGTATTCTTAGTAGCAGCGGTGGTAGTGCTAGCTAATAAGCCACTTCTCTGACCCTTCGCAAGACATCGAAGGGTCTGATGAACCTTGGAGAAAGATTACTCCACCTACAGAATCTCCGTTGTCCATGCTGAGGGGAGACCATTAGGAATATGTATTCCCTAATCTCGAACTCCAAGGGTATCCTCCTAATATCGGCATTTGACTTCTGACGGTCTTGAGCTGCCTTCATCCTCTCCCGTATAAGTTGGACCTTCTCCGTCGTGCTCTGCACCATCTCTGGGCCAAGAACACCTACTTCCCCAACCTCATTTTATCATACGGGTGACCAACATGGTCTTCCATCCAAGGCTTCGAACAGAGCCATGCCAATGGTAGAGTTATATCTATTATTGTAGGCAAACTCTACCCGAGGAAAGTGTCTCACCCATGATCCCCCAAAGTCCTGAATACATGCTCGTATCATATCCTCCAATGTCTGGATGGGGCACCCTGTCTGTCCATTTGTATGGGGGTGGAAGGAAGTTCTAAGACGTAGTTGTGTGCGAAAAGCATGCTACAATCCTCTCTAGATTCGTGAGGTAAACCGTGTGCCCCTCTCTGAGACTATGGACCTCGGAACTCCATGAAACCGCACCACCTCATCCATGTACCTCCATGCTAAGGTATCCACTGCTCCTAACTCCTTGATCGCCAAAAAGTGAGTAGATTTCATCCACCGGTCCACCACTACCCAGATAGCGTCACAACCTCCTTGAACCTTGGGTAGCCATGTGATGAAATCCATTGATATGTCATCCCACTTCCACTCGAGGACGTCTAAGGGCTACAAAAAGCCGCTCGGAACACGGTGTTAAGCCTTTAGCTACTGACACACTAGGCATCTGACCATGAACTCTGCCACTACCTGCTTTACCCCAGGCCACCAGAACTGACTCCTCAAGCCCCGGTACATTTTGGAAACCCCCGGGTGCACTTCTAGTGGTGAGTTGTGGAACTCACCAAGAACCCTCTTGCGCATCATCTCTGTGAAAAATAGCTTCCCTCGGAGAAGAATCTGATTCTGACCATCCTTCAGGAGCATTGCCTTGGTTAGCCCGATCACGAATCACTTCACTCTCTATGTATCCCCACTGAGACTCCTCCACCTGCCGTAGTAGGGAAGACTGCATTGTCATCTGATACAGCAAACTTCTACCACCATCCATCCTCGCATGCAGGTGTAGTGCAGCCAACTCCTTCATCGCCTCCCAAGCATCTGCCGACTCTCGAACCGTATCCTTCGGTGACTTCCTACTCAAGGAATAAACCACCACATTCCCTTCTCCTGTGGTGTAAGAAACCTCGAAGTCTTAGTCCTGAAATAACTCCATCCACCTTCACTGTTGTAAGTTCAGGTGGCGCTGGGAGAAGATATACTTCATGCTTTTGTAATCTGTGAAGACCACAAAGCGCTCGTCGATGAGGTAATGCCGCCACAACTTTAGTGCGCACACGACCGCCGCAAGCTCTAGATCATGGGTGGAATAATTATGCTCATTGGGACATAACTCTCTAAACCCATAAGAGATTACCTCTTGTTGTTGCATCAGCACACACCTGAGGCCTTATCCCGAAACATCACAGAATACCTCATACGTCTCCCCTTCATCTGGAAACCTTGGCACTAGGGAACTTACCAACTTCTCCTTCAGATAGCTAAAGGCTACCTGGCACTACCCATTCCACATGAAAGCCTGGTCATTCTTGGTCAAATCTTTCAAAGGTGCTGCAACTCAGGAGAAGTTGGGTACGAACATCTGATAGTAACTTGCCATTCCAAAGAAACTACGAACCTCTGCCACGTTATTGGGTGCTTCCCAAGAAACAACCGCCTCGAAATTCTATGGGTCCACCACTATTCCCTGCTCGGACACCACGTTCCCAAAGAAGTTCACTTCTCGCGTCTAGAACTTGAACTTGGATAGATTCTCAGAGAGTTTGTGCTATCAGAGGACCTTGAAAACCATTCTTAGGTGCTCTGTTTGATCATCCTCTGATCTTGAGTAAATCAGGATTTCACCAATAAACACGACCATGAACTGATCTAGTTATTTCCAGAAGACGGTGTTTATGATCCCCATGAACACAGCAGGAGCGTTCGTAATGCCGAATGACATGACCACAAACTCAAAGTGGCCATATCTTCACCTAAAGGAATTCTTCGAGATGTCATCCTCCTTCACCCTCAGCTGGTGATATCCCAACCATAGGACAATCTTGTAGAACCACCCTTCCCCTTTTAACTGGTCGAAATGGTCATCTATCCTCGGGATAGGGTAACGGTTCTTGACCGTTACTTGATTCAGCCTCCGGTAGTCTATGCACAGCCTGAGACCACCATCTTCTTTCTTTAAAAATAATACTAGAGAACCCCATGGTGACAAACTTGGTCGAACAAAACCCTTCTTCATCAGATCATCAATCTGAACCCGAAGCTCCCTCAAATCGGAAGGTTCCATCTGGTAGGGAGCCATCGAAATCAGACGGGCACCAGATTGCAAGTCTATCCTGAACTCAACATCCCATTAAGGGGGTAGAGTCACCACCTCCTCAGGGAAGACGTCTATAAATAAACTAATGATCCCTAAAAATTACACCATCCTTGCATCTACCGATTCCACTGATAGTTCAACTAACAAGGAAAGGAGGGGCTTCTCTCACCTGCTGCCATTCTGGATACCCCGCTCACCGATGAAAGTTACACGTCGGCCGCCCAAATCTAAAAATGTGACCCTTCCTCAGAAGCAGTCAATGATATCACATACAGAGAAGATCTAGTCAATGTTGAGGATGACATCATATGGATGTATTTGCAATAGTAGAAGATCCCTGAGAGACTGATGTGGCCCTATCATCAGTCTACACCCATGGCGAACATAAAACAAGTTGGTCTGACCTTCGACTGGTGTGCTCAGCACCAGGGGATTTGGAAGTCTCTCAGCGTCTAAACTCAGAGCACAGGACAGACTAGGTGAAAAAAAGGAGTGTGAAGCTCCTGTATCGAACAAGGCATAGGTAAGGGTACTAAACAAGATGATCATGCCTCAAACGACTTATGGACCTTCTGGAACTGCTGCCTTTGTGGCGTGTAACTACCACTCCCAGCTCCCCTGCCTCTCGGTTGTCGGCCGCCTTCCCGACCACGCCCTATTCGAGGTCCATAAGGGGAACCCTGGGGTCAGCCTCCTACTACATCTGGTCTCGGAGGGGTGGGAGCTTGCTTCCCCTACTGCCACTGCTAAAAGGGCCTAGCTGGAAACTTCTACTGCTGAGGTGGGCGCTAAACCTGCCCACCCTCCCTGTATTGTACTCTGTCTGGGTACTGATTTTGAAGGCGCCCATGGCTTCCACAGTTGAAGCATCCCATCCCTGGGCCAAAAAGTAATGTGAGAGGGCCGGGAGATCGGAACTGGAACTACTGAGGCCTGCTCCATGCTGGTCAATACCTAGAGGGTCCTGACGCTGGAGGCCTACTGCTGATGGCTTTTCCCTTTGATGAGCCCAACTGGATTCCCTCTCGCAATACACCTCCCATTGTGTGCATTCTTTCCACCACTTCATCCTTCTTATGGACCTCCAAGTACGTCAGTATGGTGAAGGGAGTAACAGCATACTAGAGAGAATGTTGAAGTGCCTCCTCCAAACGCCTCTCCCGAGACTCCTCATCCGAAAAGAGGTTGGGAGAAAAGTGAAGGAGATCCTTGAACTTTATCCCCAACTCTCTCACCAACATACTCCCCTACTGGAGGGAGAGTAGTACCTACCTATTCTCAGCCTTCATTGTGGAAGAGAGGAATTCCGCTCGGAACTCCTTCTCGAAGTCAGCCCACATAACCTCACTCCCCCTCTTCTCCCCAAGATAAAGCGTCCACCACTAACATACTGCTCCACACATCTGGCTTACATCCAGAGGAACCCAGTACCCTGTCAGAGCCTGGATCAAGCTGAAAGCTATCACCAACTCCTCTAGCCAGCTCTCTGTCTCCATGTCTGAGATGCTACACTTGTACTTACTAAGGGTCTTCTGCTGAAAGGCGTGAAGCGTCCTCTTCCACTGATTGTCCTCCTCCTCTCGGTCAGCCCTCTACGGATCATCCATGCCAACCTCCTGGGCCTCGATCACCCGCAGTACTCGTGCTTTTCTTCCAGGTGCCATAGCTTCAAGGTAAACAAGGAATGCCTAAGCCCTTGTAGTGTAGAATATTGTTCTTAAATTTTCATAGACTTATTATTTATTTTAAATCCCCAAAATAACCATAAAATAGAAGAACTAAAGTCATTTTGATGCATGTACATTTCCTAGGGTCTCTATCCTGCAATCAGTGTAGCCTTACTTGGTCATTCAGTAGGCCCAGAGTCCTTGCATCAGATCATGGGGGGCCTAAAATCCCTTGTCCTTTCCAATCTTCCCTGGCCTATTTCACACACCAAGATCACCCAACATTATTGCCCTACCATCCCGTGAAATCCTCACTACGCCTAACCCCATACTCCATCCAATCTCTCAACCTTTCCTCTTATACCATTCTATCACGACCCTCCTTCACCAAGATGAGGGAAGGGACATCAAATTGGTGAACCCTTCCTTCTTCATGTTGAAGGAGAGATAATGACCCCTGGGACCCGCCTTCAATATTCCCCAGAGTGGTGACTAGCACCAAGGGTATAGAATTACACACAAGATGGAAGGCATTACAATTTTTGTTTATTAGGATCAGGAGATAAGATAGTAAAACCCAACAACACCTAAACTGGGGGTAAAAGTAAAGACAAAAAAACCATTCCCATATGAATGTAATAAAATTAAATGCCAAAAAGTACAAGGAGACTACAAAGGTAAAGTACCAAGGAAAAGAAAAACAACAACTACAATTTTCCCAACGTCTGAGCTAGTACGGCCCCGCATGATCCCTAAACTCCTCTTTGAAATCTGAAAGTAGTTGTATACACGTAGGGTGAGAATACAAGTATACTCAGTAGGAAAAACCAAAGACTCTCGTGCACAAGTGGGGAGGCATTCTAATGCCCCATGGAAAAAGAGATAACCAAAGCACCTAGCAAGGAAAACTATCCACCCAAATCTCACCAAGGCACACTCCCCAAATAACACAAGTCAAGTAATGTATAGTAACAGAAAATCGACATTTGGGTACCCCACACCACTTTCCCATTGGTTATTGAAGACATACTACACATCGAACCAATCCCTCTATTCTCACCGCAGTCCCACTGCCACACCCCACCCACACACACCTGGGCCACAACCACACATCTCGCCCGTAAACACCTTGGCCACAACCACTATACGTAACCATGCCCACAAACACCTAGGCCAGAACAACTACTGCCACACCCAAAGACACCTGGGCCTCATCCCGAAGTTTCTTGGGAAATAACCTGCCCGCACACAACTGGGAAAACCACCAAAACTACCCTTCCAAGAGAATCTTGGTCTAAAATGGACCTCAGGACATCACAACCTACCCGAAGAGTCTTGGTATATTCGGGAAAGGGAGAAACAAAGGAGCTAATAACCAGCCACTCATAAGAGTGTTGGAAAAAACACCCTCCCCCATGAAATGGGGGTGTTCGGCACTAAGTTATCATCTTGGGTGGGGTGCGGATAACAAACATAAAAACTACAGATATATGTATTGGTAAAAATCACTCATCCCAACCTAGGGTTTCTAAAACCAACCTAATCACAACACCCTTGTTACTATTCATTCATAAAATAAGGCACAACACTCACGACCAAGTCATAACTCATTCCCAAAACCAATTCCCCATTTAAATCATACTAGTTTTCATGTTCAAGTGATCCCATTTAGGTGAATTCTACACTACTGGGCAACTAACCAGCAAAACCACAATCCAGAGAAATAGGAACAGCCAAACACCAATTTATGCATTCACACCCAGTTATCTTGTGATGTCACAACAACAAAGGGATTATTGAGATCCATCAAAGTACTGGAAAAAAACCAAGCCTCGAGATACAGCCCCACACAGCTACAGATACACACCCAACAAACGTTCCACAATAGAGGATCCCATCCTCATCCATGTCACCCCATAAGCATCGAACAGAACAAACAGACATGCCACCAAGAAAGAATAAGGAAGTTTCCAGACTCATGTACATCATTAACCAAGTTTTATTATTTCTATGTGGTTAACCGAGGTGATCACACAAAGATTGTTGTTCACTAGTCATTCGTTTTAATCAGTCAAGTTTATGTGATTTACCAAATTCCTATATTGGATCCATTCAATCATCCAATACGACAGAGGTTCATTAATGCACAAAGAAAGACCACCAACGGCCTTGATTTGCAGTGGGCATAGGCCCGCACAATTCACAAGATAAATAATCAAGGGTAAGGAAAAGCAGCAGAACATTGATCACACCCCCCTTCATTATTTAAAAATCTGTTTTGTTATCTTCATTAATTTTTGGTTTCATCCATCCCATAGAAACAATAGCATACCCTCCCCACATGATACACAGTAAAGAGAGTCAAAGGAAAAACCTACTTGGTTGATCAAGGATCAAAGTTCTTCTCCATGCGCTGAGAACTGGGGATGCACGACTTGAGGGGAGGGACTGTGGGGACTCCAATGACGAGCAGAAAAACTCCAGTGTAGGCGCACCACTTTCCTCGTGAATGGGAACTCCAAACGCACCTGGAAGAAAAAGGAAACTAGCCAAGAAGAAGAAGGAGAAGAAATTCCATGCAATGTAACGATGAGATCCCGTAGTTATAGGATATGGAAATTTTAACGGCTTAAAGTTGAATCGTGGTTTCCAATGCAGTTGGGAGGTTACACAGGATGGGATTAATTCTTATTTAATTATTCCCATCGGGGTGGGAGCACAACAGTTGTGCGTTAAACCATTTCTTTTAAACAGAGGGAAACTCACAATGGGGGTGGAACTAAAAGGTATGGGGAAAGGGTGCGAAACTATGTAAAAACCACACGTTTTGGTAAGTTTAAGGTTTTCCTGAATTTTAGGGGATTTTAGATATTATTTATGGGCTTTAAATGGCTTTAAAAGGGGGAATTAAATCATTTTTACGCAAAAAGATAAGTTTTAGGAGCGGAAAAAGTCAGAAACTGGAAAAAAGATGAAGACCGCTCATTGAGGACATGGTTCCACCATCATGGTGCCACCCTCATGATGCCACTGTCACAGTGTCACCCTTACCATTCCACAGTCACGGTGCTACACTCACGATGCCACCGCGACCGGTGCCACCGTGACTGGTGCCACCATGACCGGTGTGCGGCCGTCATGGTGCAACCATAACCAATGACCCCGTGACTGGTGCCACCATTTCGGTGGAGCTGAGTTTTGGAAAAGTAATGGACCAGGAGGGTCCCGGCCATTAAAATACTCTTATTTTTAATAAGTATAATATTTCTAATATGGTTTTATCAAGAAGATTTGTTTTACTATAAATATTATTTTGATATATTAAATATTTATATACATAATAGTAATTTATTTTTAATTTTTAGTGAAGAAATAATTACTATAAAAATAACACAATGATGTCGAAGTACTTATTGAATTAATCTAAAAGTCAACTAAATTATATTAAAAATATTAAAAGTAATATAATTTTATTTAATTAAGGTTATACCTGAATTTTTTAGATGAATATGATATATTAGGGGTGTATTAAAAGTCTTTTTTATATGATTTCTTATTATCTTGATATTGTTATGGTCAAAGTAATGAATAGTGTTAAAATTCACTAAAATGATATTTCATGAATATAATATTTTATTAAATTATTTAAAAATCCTGAAAATTTTAAATAATTACAATGGGGATAATATGTTGTCATAAATTTCATATTCTATACATTTATTCACCATTTTAATGTGTTTTCCTCAAGAATATCCATATTATATTATAATATTTTTTTAAAATTTCAAAAGTATCTATCACCTCAATTGTAAACGAGCACCTACTCCTTCACTTATTGACATCATTTTGAGCCTTCTAGATCATCCATAATCTTAAAATTTATCTTATATACTTCCCTATACATATTTTAGAGGTGTTGGTCTTCTCAAATGACCTTCCCTATATCCATTTAGAGGAGATCTACATGAGAAGTTTCAAAGAAGATGCAATTGCTTTAACCAATTACTTTTTTTATGAACCTTCATACCTATTCTAAATCAATGATGATTATCATAAAATAATAAATTTTTTATCTTTAATATTATGGAATTTTATTATGATTATTAAAACACCATTATGAACTCTCTTTCTCATCAAAAAATAAGTGAAATTTCCAGTCATGTATACCCACGGCTTACCGTCTGCACATAGCGATACAATTCATTTTTCATTACCATCTATTATGGATGGGTATTATGATGGGTTTAATTAAAATATATTATAATTATTATATTATAATGATTATTTAAATATTAATTATTTTTTACCTTCCTTTCATTCCATCAATTTAAAAATGAAAATAGAGTTCATACGTATGTATGACCTACCGTCTCCATGAACAATGTAATTCATTTTTCTATCTATACTTTTTATGAATGATTATAAATATGTATATAATTAAGATATGTGATATTTATATAATTATTAACATTTTGTATATTATTTAACAATCATCAATGTATATGTACTAGGTCTACCACACCAAAACATGCTTGTAAAGCGAAGTAGTTATCCCCAAGAATACTGATTTTAATAACAAATTATTAATAAATAGTTGATAAGTTATTATAAACACATCATACATGGTATGATAGATATATGGTTATGGAATAAATTTATAATAAATTCATATTTATTATTCATGAGGTTTCAATGAGAACAATGAAATTCAATACATGATGTAAGGGTTTATTCCACGATCTCATAATTATTCGAGATCATTTATGTATAAGTATCTGTTGGGGAATATTTATATTCCATGTGTATGTTTTATAAAATTTTTTCAAAAATGTTTTTACTATTATTCATTGATTTTTTTAAAGTCATTTGTACACCTTTTTTTAGACTTTTTACAAAAAATTTCAAAAGGAACCTTCTTGTCATTGTCAAAAAAAGATATTTTATGATATTTCTTACAAAAGTATGAAAGGAATGTTTTCTTAACAAATAAAGAATGAACATAATTTCCATTCTTCATGATTCCTTAATTCTATGAGACTTCCTTTACAATCTTATAAGGTTATTCTAAAATAAAATTCTTTCTTTTATAATTGTGCGGCTCTTTAAAATGAAATTATTTTAAAATGGAAGTGTTGATATTTCCAATAATTATCTCAAGTGATATTTCAAAATAATTTTCCATATAAGATAAAATTATTTTAAGTTATCTATATTTGTTGGGGATGTTATTTAAGGATATTTTAACATCCCAAAATTTGTAACTCTATCACGTGGCCCGAAAGGGTTGGTTATAAGACCTCAAAATTGTCTCTTCGTACGTCAGAGGCTGCCGACTAGCAACAGGTGTGTGAAATGTATAGTGGGTTGACTATACCCCCTGGTATGAAGTGTCATAACAATATAAAAATCATAATAGAACAAAAATAATCAAAGTATACACATAGGGAAACACAACTATTAAATACAATTTTATAATCTAATAAATAATAAAGGAATAATGTAATGAGATGCTGGATTATTATAAATAATCATGCAAGAACTATACAAGAAAATACTAGAAAACTCAAATAAGACTCTCAAAGTCTTGAGTCCCGAATCCCATGTCGATATCATCTCCAAACTCCAACCCAACAGCAAAAAATAAATCAACAACAAGGTCCTTTACCCTTTTCCAAACCTACATCCATATAGTTTTCTCATGTACCAAATGACGGCCTCAATATAGTGTGAGTATAAATTAGAATGTCGAAACCACCGTGTCTAAACCAAACTATTCTCATAAGAAGTGTATGAAATAAAGTGATTCAAATGTATATTAAATTAATTCAACAATTAATAAAATACATCAACAACCTGTTTAGGAACCATGCTAAAACATATCTGACCATGTATTATGACCATGTAAACTACAACCATATAACCACGATAAACAACCTACATCATCACCATGTCGGAATATCTCTGAGCATGAATGAAACCATGTTTACCACAACCATATAACCAAGTTAAACAACCTACTTCAGCATGATGTCGAAATATATCTGAGCATGTCTTATGTCCATGTCAGGATAAAAAACCTACTTTGACACCATGTCATAATATCTTTGAGAATGTCTTACTACCATTCCAACCACAAACCATATAACCAAGGTAAACAACAAATTTCTGCACCATAATGGAATATCTCGGATCATGTCTTACAATCATGTTAACCACAACCATATACCCATGGTATAGTCACAACAACTTAGGATAAAGCCCTATAAGCATTACAACATGGGACTGGGAATAACCCTCTCTCTATAATAATTGCATTATGAGACTGGGTCGAGCCTGATCACTGTTAACATTACATAATATATGTGTGCATTTTTCTAGGCCAAGCCTGTTATATAATCATATCCGCATAGAACACAATTTATCTCATACAACATGGATTTTATAATATCACATCGTATATATCAATGGTTAATTATGTTAATTAAAATTATTCTTTCATATGCCACTTTTCAATTCAATTCAAAATTGATTAACAATTATATTAATAATCAATAAGTCAAAACTTAGGGATTATATAACAAGAAATCACCCTTGGTCACATGTCATGTCAAACATAAATTAATACATTAGCTAATTAGAAATAAATTCAAAACCAAAGGAAATTAAGGAATAATCTCATTCAATTATTTAATCAATATGGGTTCACACAATGATAGTGCAATCTTGATACTGCATAAACTTTGGAATTATCAAACCTTAGGGTTAAGATTTAGACCCCTACCTTTAATTGACGATCCAAAAATTCCTCCAATGGCCAACTCCCATGAGGAATAATTTGTAGATGATTAAAAAGAGGCTCTAAGATCAAAATTGATCGAGATAAAAAACAACAATCCATTTAGCCTAATGATTCCTCTGCAACATTTGGAGAACCAATGGGAAGAAAGAAGAAACCTAACCAAAGGAACATATCATAGATTGAAGACACAAACGGAACATCCCAAAGGGAGGTTGGAACTCTAAATTTCTTGGAGAATTACCTAGGGTCGAGAGGAGAGGAGTTTTAGGGAATTAGAGAGAATTTAAACCACATAACATGATTAAAATAGTAGGTCAGTCATTTACATGGTGTGTAATGTGGTTACAAATCGTTTAATTTTTTTAAATAGATTCACTGAAAAACTTGTCATCTCGGATTTATTTTATTAAAATCCTTGAAAAATTACATGATGTGTAATCCCTTTACATAGAATGTAAATGTTTGTAGTTTATTTTCGAACTAATTTTCCCTTTAACCCTCCAAAACACTTTAAATCTTCTCAACTTACCAAGAAACCTTGAAACACTTAGTCCCATTTATACCCAGACTCCATTAACTCAACAAGAATAAAAATCTAAACTTTATGTCATTTTCTCCAATGATTTATCTCTATCTCTGAACACGAATTTACCACCAAAGAATATACAAAAAACATGGAGAGATACATAACTAGAAAAAGGCAGGATCTTACAACCTCCCTACCTCATAACAGCTCATCCCCAAGATTCTCCAATCATCGTTGTAAGGTCTTGCATCACTGTAAGGTATCTACAAACATGTTTGGTCAATGTGTTTTCATATCAAACTCTATCTCTCTCTCAGGTATCCTTTTGAACTCATACATGATTCCAGTTCACTAGAACCAATAATATAGTCTGACCTCGAAGATATTTCTCATAGAGATCGACAACCGGTATTGGATGGTCCAAAAAGGACACATCATCACAAATCTATACATCTTCTACGTCTCTTAAATTGGATTGGTATGGATTATATCTTCATAGTTGTGACACATGGAACACGTCATGTATAGTATTCCAGCTTTGTGGAAGTGAAAAACTGTACGTCACTGGATCAACCCTTTCCACTATTTCAAAGGGCCTGACAAAATTGGACGTTGGCTTTTCCAAATTCTTAATATGGCGTTGACCCAACCTGGGAGACACCTGAAGAAAAAAATATTACCAACCTCAAATCCTAGAGGTCATCTCTGATGGTTGATATAAGAAATATTCCTACTCTGCGTGGTCACCAACTAATGTCTGCTCAAGTGAACATGTTCAAATGTGTCCTGCATGAGACTAAGCCCAACAAGTATAGACTCACCTGCCTCAAGCCAACAAAGAGGTGAATGGAACAACCTTCAATACCAAGCCTCAAAAAGAGTCATTTGGATCGATTCCTAGAAGCTATTATTATATTCAAACTCGATGAGTGTCATATGTTACTCACATGAACCGTCAAAATCCAAAACACAGGCTTCAAACATATCCTCCAAAACATGAATAGTCTACTTAGATTGATCATTAGTCTGTGGATGATTGGTTGTTCTAATGAGAACTCATAATACCATAGCTCTCTAGATAACCTACCAAAAACTCAATGTAAACCAAGGATCTATGTCTGAAATGATACTCCTTTAAACATCGTGCAACTGAACCACCTCATGAATGTAAATATTTCTCAGGTCTTCAACTATAATGTTTTCCCTAATATATCAAAATTGGGAAACATTAGTCAGTTGATAAACAAAAATAAATACAACATAATTTTTATGGGTCGTCCAAGGTATTCTGGTTTCAAAATCCATTGTAACATCATCCCATTCTACAAAATAATGGGTAAAGGTTGCAAAAGCCTAGCCGACCACTAATTCCTGGTTTTCACCTGCTAAAAATTGAAGCATGTATCCAAGAATCTTGTCACCTCCTTCATTCCTGGCCACAAATATTGTCTATTGATATCATGACACATATTTATTAAACCAAGATGAATCTCCCATCTTGAAGCAAGAAACTCCCTCATCTGCTCCTTGCACAAGACCGTAGAAACTCTTACTCGGCCACGAAAAATAAGGGAATTGTAATTGTTAAGAGGCCATCTGAATGGTGTCTCCCCACCATATAATTTATCTCTTTTAACTGAGCCTTATAGATAAAGAACTATTTAGTCTTAATATGGTCTAAAATCATAGGTATAACAGACATCGAAGTCATAGCTACTCGCTCATGAGATTCATGAACATCCAGATGCATGTCTACAAAGAGGGTAATTACCTACCACTTGTCACAAGGCTCCCATATTGATTCTTTATGTGACTTTTTGCTCAAAGAATATTTTATGATGTTTCACTTTACTAGTGTATAATCCAATTCAATGTCGAAAACTGTAGATACTCGACTCACCTCCTTTGCCGAAGGATTAGGTCCCACGGAGAAAAGATGTACTTGAGCCTCTTCCTATCTATGTATACCACAAACCACTCACTCATGAGATAGTGTCTCCAACATCTTAGGACAGGTACCACTAACACTAACTCCAAATCGTGAGTAGGGTAATTCCTCCCATGTGATCTCATCTTCCTGGAACCATAAGCAACCAAATGATCCTCCTACACTAGAACCACTTCATGTTTTACTCTGTATGCGTCACAATAAACGGTATATGATTTACCTAGAATACGTAAAGTGGGGAAGTATTTTGAGGTTGGCCTATATAAAAACCCCAGAAAAATATCTCTCACAATCATCATACCAAACAAAATTCACCCCTTTATTGGTCAACACAGACATTGGTACTTCCAAACGAGAGAAATATTGGATGAAACATCGGTAATAACATGATAAACCAAGAAAGATCTGAATTTCAATGATGTTTTTAGGCTATTCCCAAGATTCCATAGCTACAATTTTCTCTGCGTCCACTGACACTCCTATATCTGAGATGACATGGCCCAAAAAGTGCACATCATTTATCCAGAAACTACATTTAGTTAGCCTGTCATAAATTCGGTGCTCTCTCAATGTACTCAAGATGATATCAATATGTTTGGAATGATCACATGCTAACTAGGATTACACTAAGATATTAGGGATTAAAACCAACACTATCTGATCCATGGAAGGGTGAAAGATCATTTTCATTAAATCCATTAATACCACGGGTGCATTAGTCAACCCAAATGGCATCACTATGAATTCACACTTTCTCCTAAAAGAAATTTGAGTTATGTATGATATTCTTAACCTTAACTGATGATATCATGATCTTCATTAAATATTGAAAAGGATTTTATCACCTCTTAACTGATAAAAAAATGTTGTTAATTCATGGAAGATGATGCTGGTTCATGAACTTCATTTTGTTCAATCTATGATAATCCACACTTAAGCGCAAGGACACATAGGCTTTTTTGGAGAATAGAACTAGAGAAACCCAAAGAGATATACCCAGTCATATGAATCTTTTAGATTCCAGATCTTCCAAATTAAATTTCAACACTTGAAGCTCTACTGGTGTCATTTGGTAAGGCGGGATTGAAACCAGATGTTCTCCTAACACCAACTCGATCATGAAATCAACGTCTCGCTTGGGCAGTAAGTCTTAGAAAATGTTAGGGAAAACATCCTGCATATGGTCTACAACTAAAGGAAAATAATCATTCTACATTCAACCATTATCTAGAGTAAGACCTATTATCCACTACCACAAAACCGGGCAAGGCCGGTGCCTTCTTTTATCAGTGCTAATGGAAAAGTGCTGATAAAGTGGTAGGACTTTATCAGTGCTAAAAAAACGCTGATAAATGTACCCTTTATCAGCACTAAAACAAGCGCTGATAAAGGTGTACCCTTTATCAGTGCTTTTCTTAGCGCTGATAATTTTTATTGTATACATTAAGTAAAAAACACATGTTATAACTAAATGTATATATATAATTAAATAATTATAAGATTTTTAATAAATATATTTATTAGATTTATAATATTTATTAGATTTATTAATTAATTATATTTATTAGATTTATAAATATTTATGTGTTTTCCGGTGAATTGGGGTCAATGAATATACAATGCGTATATGTTATGTGATCATATATGCGCATGAATAATGTTCATTTATAGATATAATTACATATCACGTTGATGTTTTATTGATATAAAATTCATTTTTTACCCATATAATATATATGTTCTAAAAAATGTACACTTATAATTAAAATAAAATTTTATTTAAAAAATAAAAATATATTTTATTATATTTTCAATGAAATATATAAAAATGTACCATTAAAATAATTTTATCTGTATAAATAAAGATATATTTTTAAGAGTTATTGTAACGACCCGAAATTTTGAATAAATCTTGTTTCCGAATTTTGTGTGTTATTTTATTTTATTATTTATACTTAAAAAAACTGTTTCATTAGATAAAATGAGTATAATTAAAATGAGACTGTTGGGTTTTTGACCGTCATATGACCATTGGACAATATGACCGCTAGAAACTAAACATTTCGATATTTGTCTCTAAATACAAGTGATCATGGTTAATTAATATAGAAAGAAGATTTGATGGCCTCACCCAGTAGTCTTGGACCGATCGAAGCCAATCTAACAGAACTTGGGAAGGAGGTAGCACCACTGGGCTTTGCTCTGGACCAAACCCAAGCCGATCTTTATCATGTGAAGCTAGAACAGAATCTCCTTCGCGGGAAGTTCAAACTGATAGAAATTACTACTCGTACGATGTTGGCTGAGCCTCCCTCGGATTCTCTCACCATAGCACACCTTACACTTAGGTCCTATGCTGGTGTGATAAGGGGCTATGTAAGGAGACCATAACTGCCTTGTTTAATCCTTTGTTTTAAATAAAAAATTTTGATTTCTTCTTATGATGAAGTTTATGAATTTTCAAATGTCCGGATAAATATAGTATTCATATTTTTTGTGAATTTTAGAGAGAGGATATTTTAAAAAAAATGTTTATGTAGACCTTAAATAATTAAAAATGTGTAATGATTTTCAAAAAATGGTCTTCTACAAATATGTTCAGTATGAAATTTAGAGTTTAATAAGATCAACTTGATTTTTGATGAATAGTAAATTATGATTAGTGATTTTATTCTGAGGATTAGTAATGTGACTAAATGGATTGGTAATCTCACTCAAATAAAACATTAATATAACCGAGGCACCTTGATTAAGTAATGTGATTCAATAAAATGGTTAAATAACGGTTTCATAAATTATTAGTCAACTATTAGTTTTTTCTGGTGAATAGTATTTTTTAATTAAAAATTTAATTAAAAATATTCAGAATTTTTTTTATATAATGGATTACATTTTTGAACTCAGAGCATCGATATTATTTTAAGGTAATTTTTGGGGATTTTTATGAAAAAATGAATTTTGGTGAATATTTTATTTATTTAAAAATTAAATTACAAATATTTAAAATATAAAATAGAGTTCATTTTTGAAATCAGATCATCAATATTTGGTTAAGGTAGAATTTTGGGATTTTTCTAAGAAATTTTAATTTTCGATGAATAGTTAAAATACAGTTTTTAAGTTTCGGGTGTTTAATGACATCATTAAATGATGTATTAATTATGTAATCAATATGTTCGACCTATGAATAGTAATATAATGTATGAGGTGTCCCAAGTTTCCAATACCATGGGCAAATACCATGGGCAAGCCCATGGTTTTGCCAAAACCACTAATGAGGTGTCCTTTGGCAATTAATGCCTTGTCCCCTCACTTTCCCTATAAATACCAAGCCATCCTCTCATCCATTCGACTCCAAAATCAACATCAACGAAGTTCTGGTCTCCTTACTTCCCAAGGAGTCCTCCCAAGCTTCCCCCAATCCCTCAAGGTCCCAACCTTTGAGTTTTAAGAGTTACGTTTATGGTAAGGGATCTGACCCCTCTCTTTCTTTTCAAGTGATCTCTTTTATGTCAATTTTTTATGCTCCATGTTATTATGTTGGATGACGTTCTCTTATATTCATTATAATGTCCTTTTTATTTTCATATGATAAGATACCCCCTCTTACTCTCATCATTTCATTTTATGAATGTTTAAGTGGCACCGTTAGGCTGCCGAAATTTTTGTAACGGATTCATTCACCCTTCTCATTCTCAAGTTCTATTTTTCTATCAAGTCTTTCAAGTTCCTTTTTATTATGTTGGGGTATGATCTCTATATCTATCATACTGATATTTTATGATCATATGATGATATACCCCATTTTATGTCTTCAATTCAGTATTTTGATGTTTTAAGTGGCGCCGTTAGGCTGCCGAATGTTTAAGGGATTCTTTCACCCTTCTTGTTTTCAAGTTCTATTTTCATGTCAAGCCTTTCAAATTCCTTTTTATTATGTTGGGGTATGATCTATATATCTATCATAATTAACTCTTATGTTCATATTATGAGAGACCCTATTTGATATTGTCAATTCATTTTTGGTTGAATTTTAATTGACGCCGTTAGGCTGCGGGATTTTCATAAGAGAAACGTAATTTTTGTCATCCTTCCATATTTTTTATTTCAACTGGTATATCCTTCAAATTTCATTACCACTTTCATATATACTTCATATTCTGTCCCTCTACTGTTTTATGGGTCATTTATGATTGTTTGACCCATGTCCCCTCTCTTTTCAATGTTTTCTAAAACCCCGAAACATAGCCGTTATGCTGCAGAATTTCCGTCTCAAAATGTCTCTCTCTCTTATTCTAAAGTTCTTTTATTTTATTAAGTGAATACTCAAATCTCTCTCTTCTATAGGGTTATTCAAATATATACCAAAATTTTCTATTTTAAATTCTTGGATTTACATACATGAGACCCACCTTCCTTTTCTGTGGGTTTTAAAGTGACACAAAGATCATGTCTTTAAAGCAGTTTTTAAAACGTTATAATTATGAAATTAAACCTAATTATTTCATGCTATATGGGTTGTTTATGAAATGATTTATGATGATATATGTGGCTCACATGATAATAAATACATTTCAAGGGTGCACCCAGATAGCGCTCCAATGCATTGCGTAAAGACTTAATCTCTAGAGATGACCTTTTAGACTGATACCTTGGTGAATAACCTTGGTAATTTTTAATGACACCTTGGGGATGGACCTTGGTGAAACGAAATGATTGTCAATATTATGTGTTGTATCCACATCTTCAAGTTATGAAAAATGTTATTTTCATTATGATATGCCTCATGATTTCTTTCTCATGCCTTAATGTTCTTTTTCATGACATTGTTGATGTATCTCAAGTTCACAAGTAAATGTTTCCCCTTGTTTCCCTTACTAGTCCTTCTGCTCACCCTTTCCTTTGATGTATGTCCCTAGGTTATGAGATGCAGTAATCAACCTAGGACGATCATAAGGATAATCCTTTCAAGTGTTTAAGAAGAATGTTTTCTGTTTTCATGTTTTAGGTTCCTGGTTTCCAAGACACTAAACCTTAAAGATCCTCGGTTTTGTAAAATGTAATGAAAGTTTATGTGATAAAAAGGCAGGATGTTATAGTTGGTATAAAAGGATGGTTTAGTTATTTTTGGAAATTAGGATATTAAAACTTTAGGAATAAGCCAATAGAAAAGTTTATATATAGGAAATCTTCCTGGTATTTTGGTAAGTATTGAGTAATGGGTTGCCAAGTAAATACATCCATGTCTGGAGACGAGCAGGTAGAGGTGGATCTGGCACAGATGTACATAGGGGTAAAACCCAAAAACACCGCTTTGAGATAGACTCAAACGGGAACTGGTACATGACATCGGGCCTTGCTGCACTCTTGGTTATGACACTCCCGAGGGATATTCTTTGGTAAATTCATAAGCTTAGTATGAACCATTATTAAAGGAACAAAGAGAAAATAAAATAAATATTCACATAAGAATATATGATCATGGATAACCTAGATTGGAACCTAGGGGATCACAAGTTAGGGTATACTTTTCTTTTACAAGTTTATACTTTTATTCTTAAGTTTCCTTTTCATGATTATTGGCTAAGTATTTAAGCCCCTTAATTATACGTTCTTTTCTTAGTTAATTGCAGGAAATGGAAGAGCATGTCCCAAAAACCAATGCGATAGGAAATGTGATGATTTCTCTATTAATGGGACAGAGATAATGAGAGATCAAGTTGAACATATTGTGATTATGCCAAACCAGCTATCAAAAATCACAATTAATAATTGGTACCTAGTTGAATGCCCAAATTCATCAAGGAAGAAGAAGACAAAGTCTCGAGGATGTTCATCTGATAAAGATGATAAGGGAAATAAGACCCAATTTCTTTTTTGAAAAAAGTGTGGGAAGAGGCACCAAAGAGAATGTCACAATGGAACCAGGAGTTGTTTTGAGTGTGGAAAGATAGGACATAAAGTAGCCAATTGCTTTAAAAAAATGGATAATGTGATGGATGTAGATAAGGTTCGATCTAATGTACCTTATACATTTAGATGTCATAAATATGGAGAAGTTAGACATTATCCAAGGCAATGCTCTCTTGGAATGGGTGAGAATCATTATGAGCATCAACAATCTTAGAGGACAAGGGAACAATGCATTCCCTATGCTGAGATAGATCATGATGACTGAAGTACATGTAACTTCTTCGCAATAATTTTCTATGTCATGTTGTATTTTAGTTCGTGCTCTATGAGCGTATCTTTTATGTTTTCTAAGATCATCGAGTCACTACCTATGATGATTTTATATCATTAAGGAATAAATCTATTATTATGTACCACATGTTTATGTAGTGAAACTGTTCTTCTTAAAAAGGGATGATTAGGGGATTAAAAGATGATTATTATTTTGGAAGACGTTCACTATTTTGGGAACCCTATTTGATCGAGGTAAATAGATTACTACGGTATTTTTTTGAGGAGTAATGGTTGACTTATATTTTTAAGAATCGATGAATTTAAGGTAAACATATGGTATTATAGGTTACATATGGAAATGATTGACCTATCTTGGGGAAAGTATGTTTAGGTTATTTACTTTTTTTATATGATTTTAGGAGTGGTTGATGTTTTTTAAAGATGAACGATAAAGTTTATCTTGGAAGACTATGTTATCAAGTTCTTCTTGTATTTGGGTTTCAATCTATGTTTGGGTTATTTTGAGGAATTTGAAGGACAATTATTTACGGAATGGTCTATGATGAACTCTGGGTAGTACCGTGGAACTTTGATGATTTAAAAGTAGTTTCCCTTCCTATGGGATTATTTCTTTTTGAAGAGTTGTTTTATCTTACCCTTTTTGTTTTGGGGAAAATGTTTACAGATAGAAGAAATTGATAGTTAATATTTTGTGGATTATGTGACTCTCAAGAAGATGATTCTTGTGTTTTTATGAGATCAAGTGTTTTTTAATGCTCATCGTTTGGAGAAAAGATTAGTTTTGGTAGAAAATTATTAAAGGATGAAACTCTACTTGAAGGTTGGTATATTTCCTTATGTTTTGTTCTATGTTGTAAATGAATTCCTCAAAATTATGAAAAGGAACATAAAACAAAAACGTTGTTGGTTTATGTTTCCTACTAGGCAATCAAAGACCGTTTACACACATCATAAGTTTGGGATTTTCTCATGGTTAGATTTCTCCTAATCATTTTTTCTCTCAATCTCCCTTAGAACGTGACCCTTTGTTTTTTACTCCATGTCCAGGTTTTCCTACATGGGATCCTAGTATGGGTTAACTTGGGTGACCTTTTTACTTCTCTTTCATTCTTTTAAAGTAATAGTTTTAATGACTCCTTTTCCAGTGTGGGACTTTCAATGAAATTTCAAAACCCAGTTTTAAAAATTGCGAGGACGCAATTTCTTACGGGGGGAAGATTGTAACGACCTGAAATTTTGAATAAATCTTGTTTCCGAATTTTGTGTGTTATTTTATTTTATTTTTTATACTCAACAAAACTGTTTCATTAGATAACATGAGTATAATTAAAATGAGACTGTTGGGTTTTTGATTGTCATATGACCATTGGTCAACATGACCGCTAGAAACTAAACATTTCGATATTTGTCTCTAAATACAAGTGATCCTGGTTAATTAATATAGAAATAAGATTTAATGGCCTCACCCAGTAGTCTTGGACCGATCAAATCCCATCTAATAGAACTTGGGAAGGAGGTAGTACCACTGGGCTTTGCTCTGGACCAAACCCAAGCCGAACTTTATCGTGTGAAGCTAGAACGGAATCGCCTTCGTGAGAAGTTCAAACTGATAGAAATTACTACTCGTGCGATTTTGTCCAAGCCTCCCTCATATTCTCTCACCTTAGCACACCTTACACTTAGGTCCTATGCTGGTGTGATAAGGGGCTATGAAAGGAGACCGTAACTTCCTTGTGTAATCCTTTGTTTTAAATAAAAAGTTTTGATTTCTTCTTCTGATGAAGTTTATGAATTTTCAAATGTCTGGATATATATAGTATGCATATATTTGGTGAATTTTATACAGATGATATTTTAAAAAATGTTTATGTAAACCTTAAATAATTAAAAATGTGTAATGATTTTCAAAAAATGGTCTTCTACAAATATGTTCAGTACGAAATTTAGAGTCTAATAAGATCGACATGATTTTTGATGAATATTAAATTATGAATAGTGATTTTATGCTTAGGATTATCAATGTGACTAAATGGATTAGTAATCTCACTTAAATAAAGCATTAATTTAATCTAGGCACCTTGATTAAGTAATGTGATTCAATAAAATGGTTAAATAACGGCTTCATAAATTATTAGTCAAGTATTATTTTTTTAGGTGAATAGTGTTTTTTAATTAAAAATATTTAGAAAATTATTTTTATAAAATGGATTTCATTTTTGAACTCAGAGCATCGATATTATTTTCAGGTAATTTTTGGGGATTTTTCTGAAAAAAATGAATTTTTGGTGAATAATGTATTTATTTAAAAATTAAATTACAAATATTTATAAAATTATTTTTATAAAATGGAGTTCATTTTTGAAATCAGAGCATCAATATTTGGTTAAGGTGGAATTTTGAGATTTTTCTAAGAAAGTTGAATTTTCGATGAATAGTGAAAATTCAGTTTTTAAGTTACGGGTGTTTAATGACATCATTAAATGATGTATTAAGTATATAATCAATATGTTCGACTTATGAATAGTAATATAATTTTTGAGGTGTCCCAAGTTGCCAATACAATGGGAAAATACCATGGGCAAGCCCATGGTTTTGCCAAAACCACTAATGAGGTGTCCCTTGGCCATTAATGTCTTGTCCCCTCACTTTCCCTATAAATACCAAGCCATCCTCTTATCCATTCGACTCCAAAATCATCCTTAATGATTTTCTTGTCTCCGTACCTCCCAAGGAGTCCTCCCAAGGTTCCCCTAAGCATTCAAGGTCCCAACCTTTGAGTTTTAAGAGTTACGTTTAAGGTAAGGGATCTGACCCCTCTCTTTCTTTTCAAGTGATCTCTTTTATGTCATTTCTTTTATGCTCCATTTTATTATTTTGGAGGATGTTCTCTTATATTCATTATACTGTCCTTTTTATGTTCATATTATAATATACCCCCTCTTACTCTCATCATTTCATTTTATGAATGTTTAAGTGGCACCGTTAGGCTGCCGAAATTTTTGTAACGGATTCATTCACCCTTCTCATTTTCAAGTTCTATTTTCTTGTCAAGTCTTTCAAGATCCTTTTTCTTATGTTGGGGTATGATATCTATATCTATCATACTGATATTTTATGATCATATGATGAGAGACCCCATTTGATATCTTCAATTCAGTATTTTGATGTTTTAAGTTGCGTCGTTAGGCTGCTGAATGTTTAAGGGATTCTTTCACCCTTCTCGTTTTCAAGATCTATTTTCATGTCAAGTCTTTCAAATTTTTTTATTATGTTGGAATATGATCTCTATATCTATAATACTGAACTCTTATGTTCATATGATGAGATACCCTATTTGATCTTGTCAATTCATTTTTGGTTGATGTTTAATTGACACCGTTAGGCTGCAGGATTTTCATAAGAGAAACCTAATTTTTGTCTTCCTTCCATATTTTTCATTTCAAATGGTATGTAATTCAAATTTCATTACCATGTTCATATATCCTTCATATTCTGTACCTATACTGTTTTATGGGTCATTTATGATTGTTTGACCCATGTCCCCTCTCTTTTCAATGTTTTCTAAAACCCAGAAACATAGTCGTTATGCTGCAGAATTTCCGTCTCAAAATGTCTCTCTCTCTTGTTCTAAAAGTTATTTTATTTTATTAAGTGAATACTCAATGCTCTATCTTCTATAGTGGTATTCACATATATACCAAAATGTTCTATTTTAAATTCTGGGATTTACATACATGAGACCCACCTTCCTTTTCTGTGGGTTTTAAAGTGACACAAAGATCATGTCTTTAAAGTAGTTTTTAAAACGTTTTGATTGTGAAATGAAACCCATTTATTTCATGTTATGGGTTGTTTATGAAATTATTTATGATGATATATGTGTCTCACATGATAATAAAGACATGTCAAGGGTGCACCCACATAGCGCTCCAATGCATTGGGTAAAGACTTAATCTCTAGTGATGACCTTTTAGACTGATACCTTGGTGAATAACCTTGGTAATTTTTAATGACACCTTGGGGATGGACCTTGGTGAAACAAAATGATTGTCAATATTAAGTATTGTAGCTGTATCTTCAAGTTATGAAAAATGTTATTTTCATTATGATATGCCTCATTATTTCTTTCTCATGCCTTAATGTTCTTTTTCATGACATTGTTGATGTATCTCATGTTCACATGTAAATATTTCCCCTTGTTTCCCTTACTAGGACTTCTGCTCACCCTTTCTTTTGATGTATGTCCCCAGGTTATGAGATGCAGTAATCAACCTATTACGATCATATGGAGAAGCCTTTCAAGTTTTTAAGAAGAATGTTTTCTGTTTTCATGTTTTAGGTTCCTGGTTTCCAAGACATTAAACCTTAAATATCCTCGGTTTTGTAAAATGTAATGAAAGTTTATGTGATAAAAAGTCGCGATGTTATAGTTATAATTATTAATAAATATACTAATATATATATATATATTTATCATAAATATAATTTTAAATTAACATATAATAATATAAAAAATATTAAATTTATACATTTATCAGCGCTTTTATTAGCGCTGATAAAGTATGGATTTATCAGTGCAACAAAAGCACTGAAAAAGTGGGTCTTTATCAGCGCTAAAAAGAAAAACGATGATAAAGACACCCTTTATCCATGTTTTAATTTTAGCGCTGATAAAGACCCCCTTTATCAGTGCTTTTTTACTAGCACTGATAGAAGTCCCAGTAGAATTTATGAGTTCCATTAGGTCCTCCTTCTCCTCCCCGCACCCTTTCAAGTTTTCACGGAAGCCCTACCTTGTGCCACCGCCTCTGCCTCCTCACCACTGTGGCCACCTTATCCTCCTCTTATTCCATGTCCACCGCCTCATTCTCCACCACTAGAACCTACTTCTCCTCCTCCTCCTCTTGTCACAGCTCCTCCTCCCCACACCCTGTCAATCGTGGAAGCCCTACCCTACGCCTCTGCCGCTGCCTCCTCTCCGCCGCCGCCTTCTTCTCCTCCTCCTCTGCTGTGGCTACTGCCTCATTCTCCTCCTCCGACAACAAATTCTCATCCTCCTCCTCTTTTCGTGGCTCCTCCTCCTTCACCTCCTCCATTGCATCTCCTCCTACTCCTCCTCCTCCTCTGTCGTGGTTCCTCCTCCTCCACCACGACCTCTTCATCCTCCTTCTCCACCTCTGCCTCCTCCTCCTCGTCCTCCTCTTCCTCCTCTACCTACTCCGCTGCCTCCGCTGCCTCTACACTACCTCTATGCAGCCTCCGCTGCCTCCGCTGTCGACACCTACTCCTCCTCTGCCACCAGGTCCTCCTTTATATGGTGAGTAAAATTGAATTATCATTAATTAATTATGCTTTCCTTTATTGTCAATAATGAGATTAATATGATTTGGCGTGATTCTTGTTTGTGATTCTTGTGTGTTTGACACATGTATATGTGGTTTGATACTTGTTTGATCTTGATTAGCTCTCCCCACTATAGCCTTGTGATAGAAACCTGAAAATAGGGAGCATTTTTTGTGAAAGTTTGTTACACAAGATTAGGATGTCACTCTGTCTATTGGCCCTTAGTATTGATCTTTTTCTGATTTTGGATACTACCCCATAGTTAGGCCAGGTAGGTTTTGAACCATCTGTGTTGGTGAATTCATGTCATCAGGTGAGACATGCCAACGGGTTGAGACATATGTTTAGTATGTTCTATATTGTACACTAATCTCCTTGGGTTCGAAAGAAAATGATCCTTAATAGGGTTTCTGCCAATTCCTACCCACTGCCCTCTCTCTCTGGGTTGGGTCATATACCTATTTAAATATCACATCATTTATTATAACATAACAGTGCCACCAACCTATCACATTGGGTGTTATTCACATATCCTCTAATTCCACAACATAGCAGTTTCTCCCCTCTCACTTATGGTGGGTCTCACCATCACATCACATAAAAACAATTTGAGGATGGAATCTCTATAGACAACATCTCACAAAACTACTCCAAACCAATACTAAGTGATCCCCATTTTTATATCTCACATCATATTATCATAAAAAAAATGATCTAATGAGGGAATCACAATATCCAACCTCTATAAAATTTCAAAATGCACCATCAATAAGTGGATCCCATGGAAGTCACACACCAATCCCCTATGACCAATGCCTTCTCATTAAATGTAGGGTCCTACCAACACCTTATCACTTAAATAATGGCCATCCATCTTGTCTCATGCCTCAAAACAAATAAATAGTAATCTAAGCAGGGTATCTAGATAGCCAACCTCTCGTACTAGCTAAGCCACATCATCAATAGGTGGGACCCAAGGATGATCATACTTCATCTAGGTGAAAGTCATATGGTGTCCCAATCTATTATTCGGTCTTACCATAAATGATAAAAGTCACCATACATTTATCCTTGCGTAATAATATCCTTAAAACCATCTTGGTCATACATGAAAATTATTCCCAACCTATCAACATTCTAATTATGCCAATAAGGGAATCTACTACGTTCTACAAACCTAACCCATCTCTACTCATTGATACCAACACACACACATCTCTACATGGTAATGTCACAACCCACATGCTATACTTGATCTAGGCCTCGATAGTCTAGTCTATATCATCTTATAATTCCCACATTAAAACTCATTAAAACTAAATAATTACCATCCTATGAAATTCACACTAAGAGCCTTGGATACCATATGCTATGTCATCCAGACTATTACCATGACCCTCACTTAGGTACCATATCATATCTCCCCTTGGAGATCTCTTAATCCAATTATAAGGAGAAAATCCTCTTAGTCACACTTCACCAATCCCTATATCGAATATCATACTCATCACACACACCATGACTCTTATATATCCTTAAGAGGGTGTTCCCTATCATACGTGAGATATAAAACTACATTATCCATCTTCTTTAGGCCTAGGACTCTAATAACTACTCTAATAGACTTAGAAAACCAAACTAGGATATAAAAATCTCATACGAAACCTGATCCTCTCATAAACACAACTTGAAACCTCCCCACCATGGAGACATAATCTCTGGACGATCACAAAATCACAAACATTCAATAGAACCCTCACTGTATCTCTGGGTGGATAAAAAACACCCTATTTATTTACCTAGGTTGCTCTTGATTTCAATCCCTTTCACTGGAACACATTTACTCATGCATGAATGCACAATCATGCATAAATTGGAACATTTTTTTGTATTATAGGGTGCACCTACCTCAAAAAATGGAGTAACCCCCTCACCAAGATCAACTCATCCTCAACCAGGACTATACATGCCGCATCTAATCTTGTACTAAGGATTGAGACCCAATATAAAGGCACAATTCCAAAATAATTAATTATATAAACTTATAATTAATTATTCACCTTAATATAATTAGGACTAATATTTTAAAAACACATTGGGAAACACAACACCACCTAAACCAGACAAAACATGGTGCATTTATCATACGAGGATAACCTCTATCCAATACAAACAAAATCTACATCATCTGAATTGATTTGAAGATGATATAGTGAAATCATCAGACAAATCCTAGTTAAAATCATCCCAAATCATAGGGAAATAATCGATAATAGTAATGGAGGAAGTATGAGGGAATAAATCACTAACGCACTATAAAAAACTCCCAAGAACCACCCCTCATCAGGGGGGATCAAAGAGAGGAAGAGAATGGATGAATCCCAATAACCACCCAAGATTTTCTATTAATGAGCACGCCCCCACCATTTTTGAAGTATCTAGTTTTTTATCTAAATTTTACTCATATTCCTTCTCCCCTAACCTATATACCCATCCTTTGGATTTCAAATAGTATGAATATAAATAAATAATGGATGAATGACAATCGGTTGAAAAAATAGTATGAAGAAGGCGTAAAATAGTTGATAAATTTTGAAAAATATCATGAATATGTCCCTTCTCAAATATTTTTTCTATTTTTACGTTGTTGTTATTCAAAACAAATTAGTCCACAGGATTTGGAAGAACACTGGATATGTCACGGAATGGATCGGAGTTATACGTGTTGGAATAAACACGGGGAAACAATGAATGTTTGTAGTGGCTGGGATAACATTGCGTTTTATGGATCATCTGATATGATTTCAAGTATGAACAATAAATATGAACTTATGGAGTATGTTATTACAGATGTGAATGATGATGAAGATTTTATTGAGGAAATGACAAGGACCATCGAAGATGAACTTTCTGATTGATCAAAATTGTTTGAGAAGTTAAAAGGTTGTGCAAAGACGCCATTGTATGCTGGTTGCACTAAATATACAGCACTGTCATCCATAATGAAGCTGTATAATTTGAAAGCAGACAACGGGTGGAGTGACGCCAGTTTTACGGAACTACTTGCTCTCCTAAATGACATGCTCCCAGAAGATAATGAGCTCCCGATCCGAACATATGATGCCAAACGAATGCTATCCTCAATGGGTATGATCTCTAAAAGAATATACGCCTACCCGAATGACTGTATACTGTTTCGCAAGTACCACAAATCACATAAAGAATGACCAAAGTGTGGTTCTTCTCGATACAAGAAATATTAATCTAGTCCTACTAAATTTGTATGGTACATTCCAATCATTATAAGGTTTAGGAACCTATATGGAAGTGAGGATACTGCAGGGCAAATGACATTGCATGTAGATACAAGAATTAAAGATGGGAAACTACGTCACCCGACAGACTCTCCTCAATGAAAGAGAATGGATCCTAAGTATCCTGAACTTGGAAATGAGTCGAGAAACCTTCGTCTTGTGTTATCTACTGATGGAGTGAATTATTTTGGTTTTCAAAGCAACAGTCACATTACATGGCTGGTTATGTTGGTAAATTATAACTTACCACCTTGGTTATGCATGAAACGAAAATACATCATGTTATCTATTCTAATATTAGGACCAAAACAATCGGGTAATGCTATTTCTGTTTATTTAGCTCCATTGATCGAAGATTTGAAATTATTGTGGGATTTAGGCTTTACATTGTATGATACTTACAAAAAGGAATATTTCACATTGAGAGCCATGTTGTACGGGATGATAAATGACTTCCCTTCTTATGGAAATTTTTCAGTATATAGCATTAAAGGAACTCAAGGGTGTCACATTTGCGAAAAGGTTACACAATCAATTAGGTTGAAACATTCATCGAAAACCGTGTTTCTAGGACATCGCAGATTTTTACCCCGATGACATAAGTACTGATCTTGGAAGACATCATTCAATGGAAGTTCATAAGAACGTGCATCACCATCTCCACTAATAGTCGTTCAATTATTTAAGAAAGTTAAAAATTTGGACACAACTTTTGGTAAACTGGCTTTGAAAAACCTTAAGAAAATCGGTTGGAAAAAGAGATCAGTTTTTTTAATTAACATACATGACTTGTCTGTATGTTAGACATTTTCTTAATGTTATGAATGTAGAAAAAAATGTATTTGATAGTTTCATTGGCACATTGTTAAATACACCTGGAAAAACAAAAGTTAGAATTAAGGCTAGGTTGGACATGGTTGAGATGATAATATGAGAAGAGTTGGCAGTACTGAAAGTTGAAAAACGAACATTTCTTCCTCCTGCTGCTTACACTCATTCCGGGAAGGAGAGATATTAGTTTTGCAACTTATTTAATGACATAAAGGTTCTATAGTGGTATTCGTCAAATATCAAGAACCTCGTGTCAATGAAAGATTTGAAGTTAAAAGGTCTGAAATCACAGGACTGCAATGTTTTGATGCAAGATCTCATTCCTATTACTTTACATTGCATTTTGCCTAAGAATGTCCACCATACATTAACAAAACTGTGTTTCTTCTTCGAAGCTATATACAGTAAAGTTATAGACCCAGCGAAATTTCCAACTATGGAAAGAGAAATTTCTGTCATATTATGTGAATTAGAAATGTTCTTCCCACCTTCATTTGTTTTGATATGATGGTTCATTTGATTGTCCACTTGGTGAGAGAGATTTAATAATTTGTTCCTATACATTACAGATGTACATACCCAATTGAACGGTATATGAATATTTTGAAAGGGTATGTCAAAAATCAAAGTCGGCCAAAGGGTTGTTTTGCGGAATGATATATTTTTGAGGAAGTCGTTGAATTCTATACGGAATACTTGTCTAGTGTGGAAATCATTGGCCTACTGAAATCTCATCACACTGGGTGGCTTGAGGGTTCATGAATTTCTAGAAGACCGGTTGTCACAATCAATAATACAGATCGGGAGTAGGCCCACCTTTATGTTTTTCATAACAATTTCGACGTTGACCCATATGTTGAAACCCAAAAATAAATTATTAGGCATTTGGATCCATCTAGGGATGAAAAATGGATATCAGATACACATAATAGACAATTTATAGGATGGTTTTGGGACCATATTTTTTAGAATTCATATGAAAATCTAGAGTCAATTTCAGACCAACTTCGATGGCTAGCCGGAGCACCATGTGTGTATGTATTATCTTTTAATTCTTCTGTAGTTAATGGTTATTAATTTTATACTAATGAACAGGATGAAGACAGTACCATTCAGAATAGTGGGGTTACACTTGTGGGTGAAGCGATGTATGTTTCCGGTGCTAAGGATAAAAATCCAATTAATGCGAAAATTTCATACTTTGGCATCATCAAACAAATATGGGATTTGGATTATACAGAATTCCAAGTTTCAATTTTTCAATGCATGTGGGCTGATAACAGGAGTGTTGTTAAAATAGATGAATTGGGATTCATGAAAGTTGATTTCAGTATGGAAGGAGAGATAGAAAAAACATTTATAATCGCATCACAGGTAGTGAAAGTATTTTATGTTCCAGATCCCACAAACCGAAACTGGTCAATTGTTCTGTTATCGACCAAAAAAACTGAAGGGTCAGATGAAAATTCAACGTAGGATGACCCTTTCAATGGGACTTCACAATAATTGTGTAGTGGTCCCAATATAGAAGTCATTTTTTATGTCAGAGGAGACCACAATGAAGGGAAATGGATAGTCAATAGAGGGTTCAAATCCCTTCAGCCTATAAAAAAAGAGAGTTCAATAATTAGGTTATCTTTTTTATTGTAATATAGATTGTGTTACATTATGTTATTATCTATTTTTTACTGCTTTTATATGATCTAAATTAAATGTTAATCCACTTCTGCAGATAATGATTTCTGCACCTGTTGATTCACCCAATCCCGAGACACAATAGGTTTCTCAACCTGTTGCAGTTGGTTCCACTACTAAGGTACAAGAGGTCTCTCAACCTATTGTAGCTGGTCTCACTACTGAGGTACAATAGGTTTCTCAACCTGTTGCTGCTGGTCCCACTGCTAATGTACAATAGGTATTTTAAACTGTTGTTGTTCGTCCCAGTGCCGATGTTAGCGCTTCGGAGGAACATAATGATGATGCAGAAACCAAGGAAATGGTAGGAGATGAAACCCTGGTGGCACAAAAAAATAGGTGTGATGTAGTTTGATATTTTTAACCAAAATCCTTAAGGAAAAAAGAAAAAGGAATCCAATATGAGGTGGGATGTCATTAGTAAGGCCATAATGTAAACCCCAACAAAGCCATGTTTAGTAGCAACCTTGGAATCGTCACTCGGAAACGCGTGCTGATTGATATTGATTCATGGAACTATGTTGTCAGCGGGCTGAAAACATTAATGTGGGAATATATTATGGTAACATTACGATATCATTTATTTAATTTATTAAAATAAAATAATATAAAATACTGAAATATTGACTAAATCTACATCACCTATTGCAGAGTGCATTTATAGTAGATGTCTTGCACAAAGAATATGTATTAAGACTGGAAGGAAGGGTTCATAGGGGATTTCACACCATTTTAATGAAATTTCATATGAATGATGCTGAAGAGAAAATCAAGCCGCACCCACCTCCTCTTTATACACACCAGATATCCTAAGGAGCATGGAATGCGTTTTGCAACCGTCATGTGGAGCAGACTTTTCGGGTACATTGTGTTTGGTAACACATTGTTTAATGTTTCTTTTATTCATCACTTTGGTTGAAAGTTTTTTATTTATGAAACAACAACTAAGTGATGAAAATAAAGAACGGGAAGCAAAACCAGCATACCCCTACCGTAAAGAAAGGTTGGGGCATTCTTCAATTGAAAAACAATTGGTACGTATTTTAAAAGTATTTTTATACTTTTATGTAACATAAAACAACATTGTAACCATGTTTCTATATTTATATGTAGATTGATGAATCAAAGTCCCAAGCCAATTCCTTCCCACTCCATGTGCTATGGAAGGAGGGTCGTGTTAATAGATAGGGGAAACTGTTAGATGAAAATACACAAAAAGTGTGGGAAACATGTGTAAGTATGACATAATATAAACTGGTTTTCATTTAAATCACTATTACCTAATGATGATTACTTATTTTCCCATATTTTATATTTGACATAGTCATAGGAATCAACAACACCTGCATCGGATGCGAACATACTTTCAACAGCATTGAAATAGCCAGAACAGTATGGCTGCATCAAAGGTGCGGGTTTTGGGGTGACACCCCAGACATATTTTCAGAAAAAAAAACAGGAGGAAAAAACTAAAAAAATTAAAATGATGAGAGATATAGTAGCTACCCTTGAAGAAAAATTCCAAAGTAAGGGAGAGTTTCTAGAAACTTTGATGGGGGGGAGGCGAAGAGAAAAAAAACTCAAGAACAACCCCCCCCCCCCCCCACCAGCTTTAAGGCGAGCCATTCCCCTAAAATACCTGACTTAACCAAGGTAATAAATGTTCTAATATTTGTTTCTGTGAAATTTTAATCACATAGACAATGAAACCTTTCCTGTAATGATATTCTATAGGGTGAAAATTACTGTGATTTATATCTTTCAACTCCCACCCATCGCTTTGTAGCAAGGGCTACAATGTTCAATATGCAAAATGACATGCTACACTCTAGACCACTTCCAACTGGTCATGTAAAAGTGTCGATTAATGTATCTCATGAGACAAGCTCCGAGCTACCCATGCCAAATGACGATGATGACATTCCTATGATGGAAAATGCTGTTGGAACATTTGTCGCATGGCCATCGAATCTTATAAAAAAACATGTCGACCAGGAGGTATTCATTTCCAATACATTTTTCAAGTATAACCTTCAACATTTAATTAGAATAGTGATGAACTGATGAGTGTTATTACAGAAGGACAAAAGGAAGGGGCTAAAACAAAATAACGGCTCAAAAGGATCAACCATCCGATCAAAATGATCTACTGAGGGAACCATCACCACGCCCGTTCTATATCCACATTTAATATCATTGAAAGCTCATGTGGATACTAAAATAAAAGGTGGAAATAATCACACAATTCTATGTGAAAAAGATATATATAGAGAGGAAACATTATATTTCATTAGTGCTGACGTTGTAGCTGAAATCGTCACATACGACTGGCTAGACGACTCAGTTTTAAATGAATACATGATGTATGTTTTCATGATTTGATTTTACCGAAGCTAATATACTCTGATAATTATGGCTAAATACATTTCATAATTTTTGCAGGCATATATATGAAAAACAATTTAAGGTATTTTCCTGTGAATACAAATTTGGACTCATTAGTCCTCACACCATGTCTACACAACAAAAAGAAATAGATTCTGATTTTCAGGCTGAATTAATGTGAAACCTGCTCAGAACGTTTCAATGAAAAATTACGAATAATAGGCTCTTTTTAATACCAACGTTGCAGGGGTAAAACTCTACATTTTAATCATATCAATTATATTATCATTTCTATCATTACTTATTCATTTTTTTTCAAGAAACATTGGATGCTCATTGCAGTCAATTGTGATACTCCATTGATTTATTTTCTGGATTCACTGCATGGATATCCAACAAACCGACCACGAATGATGGAGATTTTCAATTTTTAATACACTAGATCCAACATTTTATAACTAAATATCTAGTTATATAATTTATATTATCTTTTAATGAGGATTTTGTTATGATTGGGTGGTGTATGAATATCATCTAAAGGCTGGAATGAATCTTGGGCCTAAGGATGACAAGGCTCACGATATCTACAAATGGACAAGTATCAGGGTATATATAATTATATTGCACTATCCAAATACATATACAAATAGATTACTTATTCTTTTCAATGTTTCTGCAATGTTCGAAACAATCAAAGGGAAAGAACTGCGGTTATTATGTTTGTAAATTTATGAAAGAGATCATATTTCATGAAAAAACTAGCATCCCTGAAGAGGTATTTTTGAAAATAATTACCAGTTCATTTAAAATATTTATTAATCCTTTGTGTATTTATATTTATTCATTACTACTATGACTGTCACAAAAACTTCTATTCACAATATGATATCAATGTATTTAAAAACGAATTGGCATCATACCTAATGGAAGAATGTAAAAAAATAGGACAATGAAGGTGAATTCCTGCTACTTATGTTATCTTTATATGATCATTGATATCTCCATTATCTACACTTATTGAGTATCTAGGATCACCCTTTCTTATGTTTCATATCCTTAGATTATGAAAAATGGTTTTAGAAATGATTTGATTTTCTAGTAAAGAATAACTTAATGAGAGACTCTTTTGAACTATTGACATATGGAAAGCAGAGAAAATGCATTTGGATTGTTTTGATACTTTAGGAAAACGATCCATGATTCATTTGTGACTTGTACGAATCAACCACACCTCAATCCGACGCACGGTGTGACCGGTATGGCTAAAAGTGTCTGATATTAGTTTAAATTTGACATTAAATTTATAAAACAACACAAGTGACATACAGAAAACCAATAAAACGCATTTGGATTGTTTTGATACTTTAGTAAAACAATCCATGAGTCATTTTTTGATGTGTACAAATCAACCACACCTCAATCCGATGAATGGTGTGACCGGTACGGCTAAAAGTGTCTGATATCAGTTTGAAATTGACATAAACTTTAGAAAACAACACAAATGACATACGACAAACTGATCAAATGCATTCGTATTGTTTTTATACTTTAGGAAAAAGATCCAAGAGTCATTTGTGATGTGTAGGAATCAACCGTACCTCAATCCAACGCACGGTGTGACCGGTATGGCTAAAAGTGTCTGATATGAGTTTGAAATTGACATTAACTCTAGAAAACAACACAAGTGACATATGAAAAAATAATAAAACATGTTCTGATTGTTTTGATGCCTTATAAAAATGATCCATTTGTCATTTGTGACGTGTAAGAATCAACCTCACCTAAATATGATGCACGGTGTGACCGGTATGGCTAAATGTGTCTGATATCTCTTTTAAATTGACATTAACTTTAGAAAACAACACAAGTGGCATAAGAAAAGCCGAGAAAATGTGTTCATATTGTTTTGATACTTTATAAAAACGATCCATGAGTCATTTTCGACATGTGTGAATCAACCGCACCTCAATCCGACACACTGTGTGACCGATATGGCTAAAAGTGCCTGATATCAGTTTGAAATTGACCTTAACATTAGAAAACTACATAAGAGACATACATCAAACCGATCAAACGCATTAGGATTGTTTTAATACTTTAGGAAAACTATTCATGAGTCATTTTTAACGTGTAAAAATCAACCACAGCTGAATACGACGAATGGTGTGACCGGTATGGCTAAATGTGTCTAGTATCAGATTGTAATTGACATTAACTTTAGAAAACAACACAAGTGACATAAGGCAAACTAAGAAAACGCATTAGGATTGTGTTTATACTCTATTAAAATGGTCCATGAGTCATTTTTGATGTGTATGAATCAACCACACCTCAATTTGACGCATGGTGTGACCGGTATGGCTAAAAGTGTCTGATATCAGTTTCAAATTCACATTACCTTTAGAAAACAACACAAGTGGCATACGACAAACCAATAAAACGTGTTCGGATTGTTTTGATACTTTAAGATAATGATCCATGAGTCATTTTTAACGTCTACTAATCAAACGCACCTCAATACGATGCATGATGTGACTGGTATGGATAAAAGTGTCTGATATCAGTTTGAAATTGACATTAACTTTAGAAAACAACACAAGTGACATACGGAAAACCGAGAAAACACGTTAGGATTGTTCTTATACTTTAGTAAAACAAGACATGAGTCATTTTTGACGTGTACGAATCAACTTCACCTCAATCCGACGCACGGTGTGACCGATATGGCTAAAAGTGTCTGATATCAGTTTGAAATTGACATTAACTTCCGAAAACAACAGAAGTGACATGCGTCAAACTAAGAAAACGCATTCGGATTGTTTTGATAATTTAGTACAATGATCCATGAGTCATTTTTCACGTGTATGAATCAACTACACCTCAATTCGATGCACAGTGTGACCGGTATGTCTAAAGTGTCTGATATTAGTTTCAAATTGACATTAACTTTAGAAAACAACACAAGTGGCATACGGAAAACAGATAAAACGCATTAGGATTATTTTGATACTTTATGAAAATGATCCATGAGTCATTTGTGATGTGTATGAATGAACTGCACCTCATTCTGACACACGGTGTGACCAGTTTGGCTAAAAGTGTCTAATATCAGTCTGAAATTGACATTAACTTTAGAAAACAACACAAGTGACATACAGAAAACTGATAAAATGCATTCGTATTATTTATATACTTTTGGAAAACTATCCATGAGCCATTTTTGATGCGTACGAATCAATTGAACCTCAATCCGATGCACGGTGTGACCGGTATGGCTAAAAGTGTCTGATATCAGTTTGAAATTGACATTAACTTTAGAAAACAACACAAGTGACATAAGGAAAACCAAGAAAACATGTTTGGATTGTTTTGAGACTTTAGGAAAATGATCCATGGGTAATTTTGGACGTTTATGAATCAACCATACCTCAATCTGACATACAGTGTGACCGGTATGGCTAAATGTGTCTGATATCAGTTTCAAATTGACATTAACTTTAGAAAACAACACAAGTGACTTACAGAAAAATGAGAAAACACGTTTGGATTGTTTTCATAATTTAGGACAATGATCCATGAGTCATTTTTGATGTGATTAATCAAACTCACCTCAATCTGACCCACGTTGTGACTGGTATGTCTAAAAGTGTCTGATATCAGTTTGAAATTGACATTAACTTTAGAAAACAACATAAGTGTCATATGGAAAACTAGGTAAATGCATTCGGATTGTTTTGATACTTTAGTAAAACGATCTATGAGTCATTTTTGATGTGTAGGAATCAACCTCACCTCAATCTGATGCACATTGTCACCGGTATGGCTAAAAGTGTCTGATATCAGTTTGAAATTGACATTAACTTTAGAAAACAACACAAGTGACATACAAAAAAACGATCAAATGCATTCAGATTGTTTTGATACTTTATTACAACGATCCATGAGTCATTTGTGACATGTAAGAATCAACCACACCTCAAACTGACACATGGTGTGATCGGTATGGATAAAAGTGTTTGATATCAGTTTGAAATTGATAATAAATTTAGAAAACAAAACTAGTGACATACGAAAAACTGAGCAAATGTGTTCAGATTGTTTTGATACTTTAGGACAACGATACATGAGTCATTTGGGATGTGTAAGAATCAACTAAACCTCAATAAAACGCACGATGTGACCGGTATGGCTAAAGGTGTCTCATATCAGTTTGAAATTGACATTAACTATATAAAACAACACAAGTGACATACAGAAAACCGATCAAACACGTTCGGATTGTTTTGATACATTAGGAAAATGATCCATGAGTCATTTTTGATATGTAAAAATAAACTGCACCTCAATCTGATGCACGGTGTGAATGGTATGGCTAAAAGTGTCTGATATCAGTTTGAAATTGATATTTAATTTAGAAAACAATACAAGTGACATATGGAAAAACGAGAAAACATGTTCGGATTGTTTTGATAATTTAGGAAAATGATCCATGGGTCATTTTTTATGTGTAAAAACAAAGAACACCTCAATCCAATTCCCGGTGTGACCGGTATGGCTAAATTTGTCTGATATCAGTTTGAAATTGACATTAACTTTAGAAAAGAACACATGTGACATACGAAAAACTGAGAAAATGCGTTCTAATTGTTTTGATACTTTAGGACAATGGTCCATGGGTCATTTTTGATGTGTAATAATCAACCACACCTCAATATGATGCATGGTGTGACCGGTAAATATTTTCATTTGATAAAGAATCAATATTTATTAAATTAGATAAATCATCCAAAAACATATTGATTTTACATTATTCCCTTTACTTATTATCAGAATGAAAACATTTGAGTTTATCATTTCCATATTCTAGTTTCACATTTCTATATTAATGTATTATTTCATATTAATGTTTTAATTTATTTCATTATTGTATTACTAACATAATATTTGTTTTCTTATATTGGTGAATTTTTATCCTTGAGTTCAGATGATTTGTTCGGCATCAAATACTGTGGATGACAATTTTTGAGAGGGGATCACAGATCTCAAAGGATGAAACATTAATTTTTATAACTGTTGTTGGATAATGGTAATTGTAACCATGAAAAAAATTGTTTGAAATTTATATAGCAGTGTGTTTTTTGTATTCATGATGTTAAGTAAATGTATATAGCATTTTTTGTCAAAATATTGTGTGCACTGTGTCATCTATTAGTTCTTGGTTCATGTGCAGGTGCTCTTTTGTGCTGGTGTGCAGATGTGCAGGTGCTGATATTTTGTGCTGGTGTATAGATGTGCAGGTGCTGGTTGTGTAGGTGCTGGGGCAGGTGCCTTTATCAGCACTTTTTTGATCACTGATAAATTATTCCTTTAACAACGCTAAAATAGAGCTGATAAAGGGTGATTCTCGCTCAAATATACCCAATTGATGAAGGTAGAATGGTCTTTGTAGTTTAGCTTGGGTTATTGAATCCTCAGATACCTAAGAAGAAACCTATATACACGTACATTCTATGGACTGTTTTTGGCTATGAAGTGGCCAAATTGGGTTGATTTTATATGTTTTTAAAGGATAACTAATAGATTTAAGTGAATTCAAATTAAAATAATGAGTTGATCCTAGGTTGTCGCTCGGGGTGGATTGGACGTATTTCCTTTTCAATGATTTCAATTTCTTATATTTGAAATGGGTTCATTTAATAAGATAAAACAACATCATCACTTACTAATTTAATTCCTACACCCTTTAATACTAGTCACTTATACACTTTAAGGATCAAAGTTTTGAGCACTTCAAGGTAAAGGTTTGAATTAACGCATGAAGTGTGTGGCCTTAAATTCAACAAGGACGATGGAGTTTAAAAATCATCAAATAAAAATCTCAATTAAAGAAGTGATTATACATTAATGGGGTGATAAATAACATCAAATCCAGCCCATTTCTACTCCCTTGTATCAACCCATAAGTTGGTTATCCCTCCATTGATGCTATGGTTTCCACGGAAGCGGGAAGTAGACTCATGGGGGAGGAATTGAAGAAGTAAAGAAAACAATAAAAAGAAAATGATCACTCCACCGTTGTGTGAATAATTTCACAAGGTTTAGTGTGAATAAATTCACAAATTGAACCAAAGGTATCAAAGTAATATGAATAACAATATAATAAGAGTAAAATAATATATTTTATTAAGAAACTAAAGTGAATTGAACAACTTACATGTGAAAGATAAACTTGAGACAACAAAATCGCAGCATAACATTACAATTGAACAAAGCACCAGAGATCCTCAACTCCTCCACCACTACTACCTTAAAAAGGAATTTTTTAAGCCTTGGGTCGAGCCATCAATATTCCAAGTCTCCTCAATTAATTTTGGTAGGCCATAGGTGAGTCTAATGTTGAGGGAGAGTTGATTTTTTCACCCTTGACCTGAGGTGGCATCCAGCTTTCATCCACCGAAAAGATGCGCTTGTAAGACCTTTTATATGGAGGAATAAGAGTAGTCCATAGAATAATAAAATGTATCCCCATATGTCTCCTAAATTCCAGTAAAATTTGGGCCCATTTGGAGTTTTATATTCGGATATAGGATTAGATTAGTGAGATGTTTTTCTGGGCCGTACAATCTGGCCTAGAATTTTATCTCTAAATTGGTCCACCTAAATGACCAGAATGGAAGCCTAATAAGCACTAGCTCCTGAATACTGATTTGTTACTATGTATGTCTTATTGCATCCCACCAAATTTGGGCCCCGTTGGGTTTGTAATTTGGGCCCCACATTCTCATCAGTGGGCTGGTGTCCAATCTGACTTCTACAGAATTGTTTCCTTTCGTCACAAAATATCCCCATCGTCATCCATGAATTATCCATTGATCTTAAATGAAAAATGATAATATTTAAGTTTAGATAAATTTACCAAAATATCAAATTGAAACATGGATAATTATATTCCTTAAAATCAGATTAATCATTGGGTACTTTAAATGATGTTCAAAAATGTACCACATAATAGTGCATTTTAAGAAGGTATTACAATCATAATGTGAAATGATGTTCAATGTTTAAAATGAACTAAAATGGTGTTTATGAATAATAAATAACATGAATATTATATATATTAGAAATCAATATTAGCCTCATTTAGTGGCTAATCACACCCCCCGAACTAGAGTTTTCTTAGTCCCGAGCAAAATATATCTCAACAATATGAAATTCGAATTCCCTTTTCCAAAAACATTTTTATACACAATGATCACCAAAAAACCTTATACCAAAAAATCATGAAACCCATCAAAATAATTTAATACAAGATAGTTTCATAATCATATCCCAATCCCAAACCCATTCCTTTGTTCAAATTCATCGCCATATTTCATCCAATATCAATTAAGTAGAGGTTGTGTTGTGCATCACAATAGACATGGGGGTTAATCTTTATTCAAGGGTAAAATGATGGAATCTCTAGGTAGAATCACATTTCAATATTAAGATGAGTATTCAAAAAAATTATTGTATTTTTTTTGTTTTTTGTTTTTTTTTTGTTTTTGCAATTTTGCCATGGTAATTGAAATTGCACTCAAAAGAGTCAACCCCTGTTGCGAGACTTTGTCGATGACTCCCAGGCTCAAAGATCTTAGCGCACAAAGTGAAGACCACATAATCGAGCATCATCTCGAGTTAACTCAGTCTAAAACAATTTCAAATTACCATAAATAGAGATAAAATTATTAACTCTGGTCCAAACAATTATGGAGTCACAATCCCAAAGTTTCAAAATCCACGCATTAGGTCATTTCATTGCTCTACGCGCAATTTTTTTTTTTTTTTTTTTTATTGAATACTCATATTAAAACAAAAATGATCACCAAAATATGTTATTTATTTTTGGGACCCCATGAACTCAAACTAATACCCCACTATTCCAAGGACGTGCATTGTGATATTTTTTTATTTGGATGAAAATATAAACAATGAAATATCACATTGGATAGACACACTTTCCGAAATCTATGATCATGAAATTATACGAGGATTAAAATCAGAATCAGGGCATGGTAAATAATTTGATATTCAGTTTCAATGTGTGCAATGTGTATTACCATGTTCAAAGTTAAAGGAATTTTTCCTTCAATTTACAATTTTTTTTTCAATTAATTTTTTTTTTCACAAAGCATATATTTTTTTATTTCATCTCCCCCCCCCCCAACATAAAATAACACTGTCCCCAGTGTTTGAAGAAATGAAAATTTAGAAGGATTGGAAGTAGATAATGGATGTTCAAAAAGGAAATTGAAAATAATGATCATGAAATGATGTCACCTTGTGGTTGAAGTTGAAATTTTTGATGCTCCCTTTTAATCCTTTGATATCCATGTCACTTGTCGAGTTCCCTAGTAGAAAAAGGAAAACAAACAAAAATATATATATATATATATAATAAAGAAAGTAAAATATAAGTATATATAAAAATTATAGAATAAGGAAGCACAAAAAGTCGTTGGTCAGTGGTAAGCGCGCACCCTTATCTCCCTTTGGTCCCGGGTTCGAATCCCTATGGCTTCGCCGGTTGTGACGGGGTTTGACCCACGATCCACAACGTGTCCATTTTATTATTATTATTATATTTTTATTTATTTATTTTTGTATTATTATGTTAACCTACAAACACATTAAAATAAAACAAACTGATGATACATTCTCTTCTTTTTAAATTTCTGGGTAAGGCATTACTCAAGGATCACACTACGTGAAACGAATGAATATGGTGCTCCCCTTTCATACCCATCCATACTCATAATATAAGAACAGGTCAACAGTCGATTTTTTTTAAATATAAAAATGATTAATTAAAATATAAATTTTATTAAAACAACAAAATGATAGGAAACTTGAAAACCATGGGTTTCCTCCCAAGTAATGCTTTATTTAATGTCGTTATCCTGACATGGATCCTAAATCTATCAATTTTTTCCTGGTTCATAGGTTGGCTCAGTTAACTCAACCTTTATTTCCTATTTATTGAACAATTCAATGAAAGGTTTTAATAATTTACCATTGAACATGAAAATGTAACCACTTGTGGGATATTGAATCTCTACTGCCTCATGGGGGTATACATGATGCACTATTAAAGGACATAACCATCTAGACCTTAACATTCCCAGGTGTAAATGAAGTTTTGAACTATACAACAGCACAAGTTTTCCCGGTTCAAAATGTTTGACCTTGATATTCCTATATTGGTAGTATTGAACTCTAGCTTTATTGATCCTTGAATTTTCATAAGCCTCCATCCATACTTCCTTCAGTTCATTGAGATCTAATATCCTTTTTGTTTCGGCCAATGAGAGGTCATAATCCATTTTCTTAATTTCCCAAAAAGGCCTTATGCTCAATTTCAACATGTAAATGGAATGCTTTTCCATAAACCAACCTATATGGTGACATTCCTAGGATGGTTTTTAATGTTGTACGATAAGCCCAAAGAGTATCAAATAGTATCTCGAACCTATCTTTCCTAGAAGGATTGACAGTTTTCTCAAGAATTTGTTTGATTTCACGATTGGCTAACTCATCTTGGCCATTGGTCAGTGGGTGGTAAGCAGTGGACACTTTGTGAGAAATTCCATATTTTTCCATGAGTGATGAGAATGGACAATTGAAAAAATGAGTTCCATGATCACTAATGATAGCCCGAGGAATTCCAAATCTAGATAAGATGTTCTCCTTGAGAAATCTAATCACGGTTTGATGATCATTGGATTTTTTAGGAATGGCCTCAACCCATTTTGGAGACATAATCGATATCTAAGAGAATGTAAAGATATCTCCTAGATTTTGGGAAGGTACCCATAAAATCAATTCCCCAACAGTCAAAGATTTCAACAACTAAGATGGGAGTGAATGGCATTTGATTCCTTTTTGTTATGGACCCTACATGTTGACACCTAGGATAGCTTTGTCAAAACATGTAGGAGTCCCTTGAGAGGGTGGGCTAGAAGATACCACATTGAAGAATCTTAGAATATGTTTTCTTAGAGGAAAAGTGACCTCCACATGCCTCACTATGACAGAATTTAAGGATGGAATCTTGTTTAGATTCTAGGACACACCTCTTAATGACTTGGTGAGGGCAGAACTTATAGAGGTATGGATCATCAAACACATAGTTTCTAACATCAGAAAGGTATTTCCTTCGAGCTTGAGTCCAAAATAATTTTGGAATGACTCTTGTAACTACAAAATTTTCTATGTCAGCATACCAAGGGCAGTCACTCACAGAGTATAGTTATTCATCCGGAAATTAATCAGACACAGATAGGTGATTTGAGTTGTCTTTCAATTCCATCCCAGAGAGGTGATCAACTACAACATTTTCAACCCCCTTTTTATCCTTGATTGTGAGGTCAAATTCTTATAATATAAGGACCCACCTAATCAGTCTAGCCTTAGCATCTTGTTTTTGGAAAAGGTATTTTAGTGAAGAATGGTCAGTGAACACAGTGATGGGGGGTCCTAGGAGGTAGGACCTAAACTTCTCTAAATAAAACACAATAGAAAGTAACTCCTTCTCAGTAGTGGTGTAGTTGATTTGGGAATCATTTAAGGATTTTTATGCATAAGAAATTACATAAGGAGTTTTATCACAATGTTTTCCTAACACAACTCCAACAGCAAAGTCACCGGCATCACACATAAGTTCTAAAGGAAGGTTCCAATTTGGTGATTTCATAATGGGAGGAGAGGTGAGAGAGGATGTGAGGGTTGATAATGAACCCTCATAGCTTTCTGTCTAAACAAATGGAGCATCCTTTACTAGGAGAGGACAAAGGGGACAGGATATTGAACTAAAGTCCTTGATGAATCTTCTATAGAAACCAGCATGTCCTAAGAAAGACCTCACTTCCTTGACAGTTTTGGGTTACGGAAGGTGATGAATGATGTCAACCTTGGATTTATCAACTTCAATCCCCTTACTTGAGACCAGATGGCCTATAACTAGTCCCTCTTTAACCATGAAATGGCATTTTTCCTAGTTTAGGACTAGATTCTTTTCTTCACATCTTGACAAGACTCTCTCCACATCCCCCAGACATCCCTCAAATGTATCCCCAAACATAGAGAAGTCATCCATGAAGACCTATAGAAAATCCCCTACCATTTCTGAGAAGATTCCCATCATGCACCGCTGGAAGGTTCCAGTAGCATTGCATAAACCAAAGGGCACGCGTTTGAAGGAAAAGGTACCGAAAGGACATGTATATATAGTCTTACCTTGATCCTCTTGGGATACCTCAATATGATTGTACCCCGAGTACCCATCTAAGAAACAGTAGAAGGCATGACCTACCACTCTCTCAAGGACTTGGTCAATGAATGGTAAGGGGAAATGGTCCATCTTAGTGAATGAGTTTATCTTATTATAGTCAATGCAGACCCTTCATCCACTATTCACCCTTGTTGGAAGAATCTCTCCTTCCTCATTGGTTATCACTGTGATTCCGGACTTTTTTGGAACCACTTGGATTGGGATCACCCATTCACTCTCAGCTATGGGATATATGATACCATCTTTTAACAATTTCATAAGTTCTTTCCTTACTACCTCCATGAGATTAGGATTGAGTCACCATTGAGGTTGAAGACATGGATTTTAATCAGATTCTAGAAAAATCCTATGAGTCCCAATAAGTGGTCTAATCCCGGGAATATCAGACAGGGTCCAACTAATGGATTTTTTATATTTCTTAAGGACATCTAGAAGCATCCTCTCATGATTGGCTTCAAGAGAAGAAGAAATGACAATAGGATGTGTTTTATTATCCCCCAGGAAAGCATACTTGAGTGAAGCAGGAAGTTCCTTCAATTCAATCTCCGATCATTTCAGAATTTCAAGAGAAGATTGGGACATTGGATCAAGATCAATTTTATTTCCTAAAGTTTTAGATAGAATTGATTCCCCACATGTAGAAGTTTCAGCAAAAGTGGTTTCTTGAAAGGTTTTACTGATTGTTGGACCTAAGACTACATCATAAGATCAATTTGAAAATGATTCAAGCCAAGGAGATAAAATTCCTTCATATGAACAAAGGAAATCAATCTCATCCTGACTTACACATTCATCAAATATTCCTTGATGTTTTATGGATTCATTATCAATGCTTTCTTTTATGTTTACTTCATGAATGTCCTCTCCATCCCCTATTTGTGAGCTTTAATTATAGATGTTCAAGTTTAGACTCATGTTTCCAAAGGTGACGGTCATGTTCCCATTTTGGACTCGGATAACAGAGTTGATTGTTGCAAGGAAGGGACGACCAAGGATAATTGGGGTTTCTTCCTTATTTTTTAAGTTTGGATGGTGAATTCATCATGGTAGATAAAGTTTTCAACCTTTACCAGAATGTCCTTTAAAATCCCCTTTAGAACCCTAATGCTATGATCAGCAAGTTGAAGTGTGATAGATGTGGGTTGGAGTTCTTCTAGGACTAACTGGTAGTACACAGCATAGGGAATGAGATTGACACTAGCACCTAGGTAACACAAGTCCTTGACAACCTTTCACTCTCCTAGTTCAACATTGATGTAAGGGAAACCCGGGTCTTTCAACTTAGGAGTAATTTTCCCTTGAATGGTGGTACTCACATTAGCAGCCAAACGGACTTGGTTTTTATGTGAAAATTTTCTTTTAAAAGTTCACAAGTCCTTAAGTTACTTTGAGTATGAAGGTATGGTTTTCATAGCATCGAGAAGGGGAATGTTCAACTTGACTTGTGAGAATATTTCCCTCAATGTTTCACTCAATTCAGGCTTGGTTTTCCCCCTCATGCATTGAGGAAATGGTGCAGGTTGTGGGGTTGTTTGTTGAAGAGTTGTTTCTTTGACAATGTTATCATGTTTTTCAGTTTGATCATTTGGTTCATTTGAATTTTCATCCATTTTTGAATCTTCAGGTGGGTTCTAAATTAGTTGTTCACATTTCACAATTGATTTCCCACTTCTTAAAATAGTTACAACCTTTAGTTGTTCATGAGTTGTTTGAGTACAACTTCACTCTCCCCTTGAAGATGAGGATGGCACCGCCTGAGTAGGAATGGGTTCCTTTCCAGTTTTGATGGTTTGAAGTTCTTGTTTAAGGGAAGAGTCTTCTGAGTTCATCCTTTCCATTTGTTTTCACAGTTGTTCTAGTAGGCTTTGTGGAACAGTTTGGGTTGGTGCTTTAGAAGATTAGTTTATATCGGGGGGATATTTTGGAGGTGGGGTGGTTTGTTGAAAATGGACCGGTTGCTGTTGGTATTGGATAGGTTGGGTTTGTAACTGGTTATGGGTTTGGTAGTTCTTGATGGGAGTAAAGATTTTTTACCTATGGTTGGCTACGTTGTTGGTTATCTTTCCAGCAGAAGCCTGGGTGGTCATTATACCTTGGGTTGAAGTTGTTTTGGTATTGAGGCTTTTGAAAGTTTAAAGCATTTACTTCCGCTGGGGGTCCTCCTAAAAGAATATCCTTGATAGATGGACTGGTTGGGAAGTTTTTTATCTTATGGTCATGTCTGTCACAAATTGTGCAAATAGGGTCAATAGTTTGGATTTCATGGACTTTCCTAAGGTCTGTCTCTTAAACCTTCCCAGAGAGTGTTGTGAGTTTATCCCCAAGGCTTTTCTCTTCTCTAAGTGTATGAATTCCAGTAGTTATTTGTGTATTTTCAGAATAAGGTGAAGTTCCCCATGTTTTGTTTTGTTCAGAAAGGCTTTCTAGATACTCGTAAGCATCATTTGCAGCTTTGTTTTTAAAGGTTCCATTACACATCCTGTCAATGAATTGTTTGTTCCCTGGACCCAACCCTTCATAGAAAATTCTCACTTGTTCAGGAATAGAAAAACCATGGTGTGGAACCATTTTTAGAGTGTCTTTTAACCTCTCCCATGTTTCATAGAATGATTCTCCCTCTTTTTCAAAAAAGTTTTGGATACTCTTTTTAAGTGAAATTGTCTTATGGTGGGGAAAGTTTTTTTTTCTAGAATTATCTTTGTAGTTGGTCCCAAGAGTTGATGGATGATGATCTCAAAGGTTTTAGCCAATTTTTAGATCGGTCCTTTAAAGAAAAATTAAATAGCTTCATCTTAGCTGATTCAAGTTGATGTGGGGGACACATGGTTTCTACAATGTCATTGAACTCCTTAATGTGAAGGTAGGGCATCTTGGACTCCATTCCATGGAATGTGGGAAGATGGTTTAGGTAATGGGTTTAAAGATATAGATGGAATATCCTAGAAAATTTTGTCTAATGCATGAGGGGGAAGTTTCCTAGGAAGGTTTGAGGTAGTCATTCATGGGTTGATCAATTGCATTCCCCAAGTTTGGGGCTACCTCATTTGGGTTTCCATTTTGGCTTCCACACGGGTTTATGAGTTGGTTTCTTTGATGAACTTCCATTAAAATGGGTTCAATTTTTCTCTTTATAGTATTAAGAATATTAGGATCTAATTTAAAGAGTTCCCTTGGTGTACTTGACTCTCCAACCCCAGGACTATCCACCCTAACTAGACGGTTTGATTGATCGCGGGTGTAGGCGGACATGCGCCAAAAGAAAAAAAACGAGAAAGGGAAAAGATAAGAGAATTTGGATGAGAAAAGAAGAAATTGGGGAGAATAGAATGGATGTTTAGATGAATTACTTGGGTCCCCAGAAATGGCACGAAAATTTGATTCTCGCTCAAATTTACCCAAGAGAAGAAGGTAGAACGGCCCTTGAAGTTTAGCTTGGGTTATCGAATCCTCACAGACCTAAGAAGAAACCTATAGACACGTACATTATATGGACTATTTTTGGATATTAAGTGGAAAACATTGGTTGATTTTATATGGTTTTAAAGGATAACTAACAGATTTAAGTTAATTCAATTTAAAATAATGAGTTCATCCTAGGTTATCGCTCGGGGTGGATTGGACGTATTTCCTTTTCAATGATTTCAATTTCTTAAATTTGACATGGGTTCATTTAAGAAGATAAAACAACATCATCACTTAATTATTTAATTCCTACACCCTTTAATATTAATCACTTATACACTTTAAGGATCAATGTTTTGATCACTTCAAGGTAAAGTTTTGTATTAGCACATGAAGTGTGTGACCTTAAATTCAACAAGAACGATAGAGTTTAAAAATCATCAAATAAAAATCTCAATTAAAGAAGTGATTATAAATTAATGGGGTGATAAATAACATCCAATCCATACCCTTTATACTCCCTTGGATCAACCCATAAGTGGGTTATACCTCCATTGATGCTATGGTTTCAACGGAAGCGGGAAGTAGACTCATGTGGGAGGAATTGAAGAAGTAAAGAAAACAATAAAAAGAAAATGATCACTCCACCATTGTGTGAATAATTTCACAAGGTTTAGTGTGAAGAAATTCACACCTTTAACCAAAGGTATCAATGTTATATTAAGAACAATAGAATAAGAGGAAAAGAAGATATTTTCTTAAGAAACTAAAGTGAATTGAACAACTTACATGTGAAAGATAAACTTGAGACAACAAAATCGCAGCATAACATTACAATTGAACAAAGCACCAAAGATCCTCAAATCCTCATCGACCACTGACTTAAATAGGAATTTTTGAACCTTTGGGTAGATCCTCCAATAGTCTGAGTATCCTTGATTAATTTTTGTAGGCCATAGGTGGGTGGAAAGTTGAGGGAGAGTTGATTTTTTCACCCTTGACCCGAGGTGGCATCCATCTTTCATCCACCGAACATACATGCTTGGAAGACATTCTAGATTGCCGAATCAGAGTGGGCGATAGAAAAAGAAAATGGATACCTGGATGTATCCTAACATACTGTAAAATTTGGGCCCATGTTGAGTTTTATATTCTGAGATATTATTAGATTAGTGGGCGGTTTTTCTGGGCCGCAGAATCTGGCCCAGAATTTTATCTCTAAATTGGGCCGCCTAAATGAACACAATGGAAGACGAATTAGCACTGGATCCTGAGTAATTATTTGTTCCTATATATTTTTTCTATCCTCACACTAAATGTGGTCTTCAATGGGTATGTAATGTGGGTCCCACATTCTCATCAGTGGGATGGTGTCCAATTTGACTTCTCCAGAGTTGTTTCCTTTCATCACAAAATATCCTCGTCTCATTCCATGAATTCTCCATTGATCCCTAAATGAAACATCATCATATTGAATTTTAGATCAATTTAAAAAAATATCAAATTGAAATATGGTTAATTATATTTCTTAAAATCAGATGAATCATTGGGTACTTTAAATGATGTTCAAAAATTTACCACATAATAGTGCATTTTAAGAAGGTATTACAATCATAATGTGAAATGATGTACAAAGTGTAAAATGAACTAAAATGGTGTTTATGAATAATAAAGAACATGAATATTATATATATTAACAATTAATATTATCCTCATTTATTGTCTAATCAAAGGGCCACATTATCAGCGCTCAAGATAGTGCTGATGATTTTCCACCTTTATCAGCGCTAAAAAAGTCGGTGAGAAAGGACCACCTTTATCAGCACCTTTTTCAGAGATGATAAATGGGACCCCCCCCAACCCCCTTATCTATGTCGGCATTAACAGTGCTTCTATAGTGCTGTTAATGTCAGTTTTTAGTGCTGATAAAAGGCCATGTTCTAGTAGTGATCTGAGGAATGAGACAATCCAATAGGAACTGAATTGATCCCGCATGACCAACCTGAAGATCTCACTCACCCTATTGGTTATAAATTCTTCTTTATAAAGATAGGAAAGTAATAATACTCTTATAATAGTCGATATAAGTCGGGTATATAACTTACCAACTCATACCAATAATTAAGTCCAACTCTGTCATTTCTATCACAAACGGTTCCCAATAGAAACTGTAATCACTAATCTCAAGATAACACACCATGAAACATTTGATATTCTCATACCACACTCCCAATAGCGTTCCAGTGGTTAATACACAACCTATTTTTTCCATATCCAAGACCAAACTGTTTTCAAAAATTGATGATAGAAAATAATGTGAAGCTCCTGTATCAAAAAAAAAGACAAAAAAGGTAGATTTTAAAAGAATCATACCTCTGATGGTAGACAGTCCTGTAGCCACATTAGCTGGACTAGTTTGCATAGTTTGCAGCTGACTTATCACTCTACCAAGGGTTCTAGTCAGAATATCTTGAATTATTTCCCTTGCTTGGTACAACTACTCATTCACTGGGGTACAATGTCACCTATCTCGGCCTGAATGTCTTGTGGAACTCCAAATACCAGCCTTCTAAGGGGTAGCTTATCACCTTCTCAATTCTGGTGTATGTCATAATAATCTTCCACCGGTATACTTCTGAAATTTCACACAGAACCTCTGAAGATGACCCATTTATCCATAGATGTGACACTCAACTGCGGGTTAAGGACATTGATATCATTTGGGAACAAACATTTCACATTTATTTCACTAGAAAGAAACAAGATCTTGAGATGTTATTCTATGGCCCTAACTGCTCTGTCCACTACTGCTTGGGAAGAAACTGTCATAACAGTGCTTCTTACAACTTGAAGACAAACTTCCATATCACCCTACTAAAATCATGGTCACTGTAATTCCCCGAACCTAGTTATCCAGATTCGGTTCACTATTACATAACATTGCCTTGATCATAAACGATCAAGTCTTGAAAGACGGATTAGTTTAGTAGCCTTGGAAATACTAGATAAATTCATAAGTTTTACATTACATTATAAAATGGAAAACTGAAACAATATAGTCGCTATAGGGAACACTCATATCCCTTATACCATCCCTATAGGTTAGTCATAATATACTTATTCACATCCTAGGAAAAAAATAAAACATAGAAAGGGGTGATCTCAGAAGCTCGGTAATGATAACAATATAGCAGAAACTTTCATAAATAAGAATAAAAATTTAGGGCAATGTAAGACGAAAAACAAAAGCCTTTTAAACTTTAACTTCATTATAATATGGAAATGATAAAATAAAATAATTCCATTTAATTATTCACATGGATATTCAACAAGTTGAATAATCACATGCAATTTCAATAGCCACTTTCATAATGATGGAATGAATAATGCAAGACTTCATAACCACATAGTCAAGGCATTGTGCCAAGACTACAAATAAGATTTTTTTCAAGGCCTTGTTCCAAGACACTAGTTTGTCTCATGAGAACTACAGATGTGTCAAGGAGCTATAGCAGGCTCCACCCATTACTTACTAATTCCAATGCATTCCTCATATGAAAATTTTTAAACATAACCTAAACATTTTTATTAAAAATAGTATAAAAATGTCAAAATTTATCCATGAATCATGAATGGTTTAAAAATAACACATCCACAGTCATAAATATCACAAAACCTTCAATACAATATTGAGGTTTTGTATCATAATAAATCAACTTCAAATAAACTCACAATCCATCAAAGGATGATGAAATAGATGAAATCCAAACTTTTTTTTAGAGAAATACCTCTTTCTATTATGAAATCATTTAAAAGTCCTATAATTATAAAAGAAAACATTAATTTTGAAAATATTCTTATAATCTTGTAGGGGGAATCTTTTATGATGTTATAATGGTGGAAAATAGACGCACCCACCGTATAAGTTAAGAAACATTCTTACCTTAATTTTGTCGAAATGGTCATAAGGTACCTTGTTTGGAAAATGACAGAAAGATTCCTTTCAACCCATTTTATAAAAAGACAAAAAAGGGTATAAATGACATTAACAAATAGTATTGTAAATAGTAAATTTTTTTTGGAATATATTTTTAAGACACATGGATGTGGATGATAAAGAAGTCATAGTAGATACTTACGTAAAAGCAACCAAAGATAATAAAGAGATTGTGAAATTAACTCTTACCTTGTACTTTTCCTTGGATAAGGGTAGATTAACCTCCTATATAATGGTGAAATAAATGTTATTAAATTATACAAAACCATATACATTAATATGATATAATATATGATCTTCTAATATTTATTTGTTAATGATATTTTAGTAGTATCATCGTTTTGGGTGTTAACTGATTCGTTTTCCTTTATATGCTTGGTTGCGTAAGCCATTTTTGTTATGGATAGGATGTATTTGATTCATATACATAATGATATTATGTTCATAAATATTATTTTTAATAATAAAATTAATATTATTCCTAAATGATTATGATGGGGAATGAATCTCGTCGTGTTCATGCAGACGGTAATCCATACGTACGCACGAGCGACAATATCATTATTTTGATATTAAAATCGTATATAATTGGATATTATATCATATATAAAGAATAATTATAATGTTATATTTATTATTTAAATCATTTATACTCATTATTATGCACATCCAAATGATGAAGGGTTTGAATAACAAACTACACCACGACGTGGAGACGGTAATCTGTACGTATGCACGTATGGTGACTTTGTCATTTATAGGATGGATAGAATAATGAATATGGTTGTAACATTATGAAAATAACATCAAAGTATATATAAGATATTAGAATTATTAATTTATAATGGAAACAACGAAGAAATAGGAAGTGGAAGAAGAAATGAACTTGAAAGAGGTGATGGAATATTTACCTCTTCTTCGGGTTATTCATTTTCATTTGATCAAAACAGCTCTATACTTTGAATTTATGACTAAAGGAAGGACTCTAAACTTAATGGACGAAGGTTGGGATGATTTTTTATCAGGTTTTGTCCAAGAAAAAAGGTTTTGTAGGTGTGAAATTAAGATAATGGGAAGTACCTTTATTAAGAGGGGTGAGGGGGACCTTAGGAAAAGATTGAAATATTATTTTATAATAAAATCATTTTCTATTTATAATGGCTCCAAAGTGATTTATTTCTAGGATAATGTGGGGATAAGTCGAAAACCACTCAACCAATAGGTTTTAGAGAGGTTTGGGTCACTGTATTATCCTTATCATTTAGAATTAACTCTTAGTTAAATAGTTTGACATTTACCATGTCTCTTTGTATTTTTATATTAAATGGTTAATAAACATATTATAAACTACCAATAGAACACAAATAGGTTCAGTAATTTCATATAAAATTTTATTATGGCCCTTTTTATGAACCTTATATTTTTAGAAATATTATACCAACCAATAATATAATATTTTTTTAAAAAACTCAATTATGTCAATTTTGATATTATTTAATAAATTATTTTTGTTAAAGTCCTAAAAACATTATTATTTCTAAATAAATTTATATGCTCAATACTATCATTTAATATTATCCTATAAAATTATTGTAATTCATCAAAAGTCTAAAATTGCATTACTTGGATATTTATAATATCAATTATTTTAATATTTCATTATTAAGGTAATTACTGCGTCATCATTGTATCCAAAATAAATTAGATTATTTAATGTCTAAAAATTATAAATAAAATATCATTATTTAGGATATATTTATATCTTTCTAATGAATATTTATAGTTGAATTTATCTTACGTATAACCCTATATTAAAAATTATGTATTTATTAAACATTTATTTTAACTCTTTTAACTCTTATTTAAATAAAATAATAATAAACGTCCTAATCTAATCCAAGTGGACCTAAAGGATCATATTTTCTTCATATGGTTGTTTTTGGTCGAATTACACTTATAAAATATAATTAGGACATGTTTTAGGGTAATAATAAAATCATTTTTACCCTTAATTACGCTATTTACCTTTAACCATGGTAAATAAAATTAAAAAGTTACTATTCACAAAAATTATTTTCATCTTATTAAACCACATTTTTTTACTTATATCAACTATGTCTCTTGTATTTTTGAAATTCCACTCACAGAAGCGGTAAAATTAAGTTTTATGCGAATTTAAAAATTCTCCTAGGAGGTGGGTAAAAGACGGTGAAAAGTTCAATAAATATTTATACATCTAATATTATTACAAAATGACTCTAATTAATTACACTGAACATATGTAGGTATTATTTATCTATTTTTACATGAAATAAATATAAATAAAAAAAATAATTTTTTTAAAAAAAAGTTGGTTTTAAACAATAACACAGTGTTTTTCACTATTCATCAAAAATTGATGGTTTTTAGAAAAATACCAAAAATTATCCCTAAGATTATTTTTATATTCCAAATAGAAAAATTAACTCCATTTTGATAGTTAAATTTTATAAAATTTCAGAAATTGGGTATTACAATTCATAACGACTAGTTTGATTGGTCACGGTGTGTTAGAATCTCGAAGTTGCATACAATCCAAGCTGTTACATTATTCAAAGGGAAACGTACCATGGAAGCTTGGGGTGTTACATTCTTCCCTCCTTCAAATAATTTCTTCCTCAAAATTTCTATAATACTTCTGCACAAAAAGATTCGGGTGGTTCTTCATCAAAAGTTCCCCTGGTTCCCATGTTGCCTCTTCCATCTTATGGTTTCTCCATTAAACCTTTACCAGAAGAGTTGTTCGTTTTATCAGCACTTGTTCTCTTGTATCAAGAATTTTAACAGGCTCTTCACAATAAGACAGATCATGTTCCAGTTCAATTTCCTCATAGGTGAGTACATGCGTTGGGTCAAGCATGTTTTTCTCAACAGTGATACGTGGAACACATCATGAACTTTGGAGAGACTTGGAGGCATTTCCAAACGATAAGCTACAACTCCAATTTGTTCTAGAATTTTGAAAAGTTTGATGTACCTGGAACTCAATTTACCCTTCTTAACAAAACGTATAACACCCTTCCATGGAGATACATTCATGAAAACATGATCTCATACATGAAATTTCAAATCCTTTCTTCAGTTATCGGCATAGCTCTTTTGCCTACTTTGGGATGATTTGATGTGGGTTTGGATAACCTTCACCTTTTCCATTATTTCCTCAACATGTTCTGGGCCTATGAGTTTTCGTTCATCTACATCATCCCAATAAGTTGGTGTGTGACATCTCTTTTCTATATAACGCTTCATATGGTGCCATCTGAATACTTGAATGGAAGGTATTGTTATAGGAAAATTCTATCAGGGGTAAATATTGATCCCTCGTACCTTGAAAGTCAAGTGAGCAATATCTCAACATGTTTTCTATGGTTTGAATAGTCCATCCGGATTGTCCATCAGTTTGAGGATGGTAGGCAGTGCTCAAATAAAGTTCAGTATCCAGGGCTTTTTGATGACTTTTCTAGAATCTTGATGTAAAACAACAATCAATATTAGAAAAAATCGATAAGGGTAATCCATCACTACTAGAATATGTGTTTTTTCCAACACTTATATACCAATGGTTTTCTTAAACCATTGGTAAAACCGAGTGCAGGACACCCTTTACCAACGGTTTTAGTGAACAGTTGCTAAAGGGGGTATAAATTTCTCCCCCTATTCCAACGGTTCTTAAAAAATGTTGGTAAAGGTTTTCCCCAATAACATCGCATATCCCTTCTCATCTCCCCCATTCTGACATAACCCAGATTTGACAGCATCCCCCGCAATCAGAGCACCTCTCCCCCATTCGGACAACACCTCTCTCGGGTTCATCTTGGTTCCTCCATCCAAATGGTTGGAATCTCAGCTCCCCCCATCCATGCTTCTGAATCTTCATCCAAACCATCCCAAATTAGGAATTTTCTTAATTGGTACCTTATTTTTATTGTTATATATCTAATATTTCAGTTATAAGTTTTTATTTTGTTGTGTATCTATTTTTTTATGTTTCTATTTAACCTAGAAAACCCTTTTAGATTTTTTCTCCGGAACCATAGAAAACCCTTTTAGATTTTTTAGTTGTCACTTTAATTTATCATATCATTATATTAAAATGTTATATAAATATATCGGATAGTTATATACCTCTTGGTGGTCACCTACATGAATTGTATCTCACACATTGTTCGAGGTGCCATTGGGTACCCAGGTAAACTACATGATTATATGTTTAGATCAGGGGAATCACCATTTTACAGATGCATAACTACTCACATGACATTGGATGGATCATGTAGTAGATGATTTGGTTGTAGCTCAAGAAGCTAGGTCAAATTTTATAATTTATTGATCCTCTTGTATAGTACTACTTTTTACTAGTTGTAACTATTTTCTTTTCCTTGATACATGAGATAAATTACCATCAATCAGTTTATGATTCTATTATTAATTGGTATTACTGCTTTTGTTATTTTCAACCATTTCCATTATTTTCATATTGTTATATTTCTTACACTTTTTAACTGATAATATTAAAATTGTGAAACTTAGGTAATGAGGGAATAGTCTCCCCCTAGACACACCAAATACTCTCACTATTAGTCAACAAAATATGGAATTTTGGTAGATGTTCTTGAGGCCATGTGGCCATATGGGTTCAGGCCACTAGTTAGTGGCATCCTGGTTTGGGATGTCACAATTCCTAGATATCCTTTTTATAGGTGTTTCTAATCAAATCCATACCTATAACTATTGAAGGTCCCTCTCTAAAATCAATTGGGACATGATTCAATGACTACAACCTACAAACCTATGATCTATGGCCCCAAACATATGACCCCTTAATCCATGGTTAATGTGACACTTGATGAGGCCCTAACTACTTTTGATGTGATCCTCATCCTGATCTCCCAAAGGAATTTAAAGAATAAAATTCATGTACTCCTAACAATACCCTTAAGGATTATGTATTCCATGATCCAATTCCAATATCTTACTGGGAAATCTTTGAATATAGGAATTTAAAATATTGTATCTTATTTTATTATATACACTGTATTTTGTTGTGTTTCATAATATGATTCTCATATAGTGTAATGTGTCAGTTATGATTTTATATAAAGTAAACAATTTTCATTTACCTAAATATTTTTTTCATTGAACTAAAATATTATTGAATTGCATTGAAATGACTTATTGCAATTTTTTTACAGAATGGATTGAAGTTGGATGTACAAAACTGATCGCATTTCAACCAATTTTCAAAATAATTTGAAAAGATTTTTAGTTTTTTCATTTGAAAAGGCTTATAATAGTGGTTGCATACACTTTCAATGTTCTAATTGTGTTGGAAGACCTTGGTTGAGTCGTGAAGTAGTTATCTATCATATAACAAAATATGGTTTCCAAACAAACTATTATGTGTGGTATCACAATGGATAGAAAATGGAATCTCAAAATGTTGATGATCCAAATGATAGGACTGAATTGAAGAGTTTGATATATGATCATTTTCCATTTATTTGGCATCATGAGAAGGAAAGGATGTCTAGCCAACAAGATTTAGATACAAGCACACATGATGTGTCCAATGAAAATGATGTTGTTGATAGGGTGAAAAAATTGAATGATGCTGCGACAACTCCAGTATATAGGCAATGTGGTAAAATGAAAAAGTTGGAATTTTTAATCTGATTGTTTCATAGGAAAACTATGTATGAGAATTCAAATACATCAATCAATTACATTCTTACCTCCTTGAAGGACTTACTTCCAGATGATGTAGATATTACCTCAAACCACTATATGGAATGAAAGTTAGTTGATGAACTTGGATTCTCAAAATAAAATCATGCTTTCCCGAATGATTGCAGCTTATTCTGGAAGGAAACTGCTGAAAGAAATGATTGTATCAAATGTGGAACCTCCCGATGGATGCCAAAAGATGATGGAACACCATCTCGTGTGCCACAAAAAGTAATGTGGCACTATCCATTGATCCCCATATTACATAACCTTTTCATGTCTGATGAAATATCAATAAAAATCCAATGGAATGACACTGAGAGATAACAGAATAATGACGAGTTGGTTCACTATGCAGATGGATTTTCATGGCAGAGATTTGATGCTCGATATCCTGAATTTGCATCAAACGTGCTTAATGTGGGACTGGGTCTTTTATGTGACGGTTTAATACATTTGGGCATATGATTACTTCGCACAACACATGACCGGTTTTCATACACAATTATAACCTTCCCCCATGGTTTTGTATGAAAAATCCATACAGTTGCTTGAGTATACTGATATCTTTCCCTTCTAATCCAGGAAATGATATAGATGTATACATGAATCCTTTAATAAATGAGTTAAAACTTCTTTGGGATGTCAGTGTTCCCACATACAATTCATGTCCGAAAGACATATTTTAGATGTATGTTTCACTTATGTGGATGATCAATGATTTTCCTGCTTATGAAATGATGTCTGGATGGAGCACAAAAGGAAAATTATCATGTCATATTTGTATAAAGAATACTCGATCAAGAATATTGAAATATCATTGTAGTTTTAGTTTTATAGGACATCGACGATTATTTCCAATGAAACATCCATATAGAAACAATCTTCAATGATTTCACAATACCATGGAGACTGACGATCCACCTCAGCATATGTCTGGAACTGATGTGCTTAATGAATTGAAAGATTTCAGTTATTCCTTTGGGAAGGGTGTAATGAAATCTAGAAAGAGGGAAAATGTTTCCAATGATACCTGTTACATTTGGAAGAAGAAGAGTATATTCTTTGCGTTGTCGTATTGGTCAACAAACCTGTTACGTCAATACATAGACATAATTCACATTTAAAAGAATATATATGAAATGTTTCTTTCGATTCTTCTAAATGAAAAGGGGAAGAAAAAAGATGATTTACGATCTCGGTATGACTTGGTAGATTGGGGGATCATACTAGAATTGCATCCGGTCTGTATTAGTGAAAATAAATGGAAAGATCCATGTGCTTCTTATGTGATGACACCTGCTGAAAAAAAATCTATTTCTAGAAGTGCTAGAGACTATTAAATTTCCTGATGGTTATTCAAGCAATATATCAAAACATATCAACAGAAAAGAGTTGAAGCTGAAATCTTTGAAGACTCATGATTATCACATCCTTTTTCATGAGTTGATTCCAATAGAAATCCGTCATCTCTTGTACAATAATTTTAGAGTCTTAGTTATTTGGTTGGGCTATTTTTTAAGAGATAGTTGTGCTAAGAAGTTGTCAAAATCCTTCTTGCAAAAAACCTTGGCAGAGACACCATTAATTTTGTGTGAGTTAGAGAAAATATTCCCTCCATCATTTTTTACATGCATGTTGCATCTGACTGTCCATCTTCCGACCAAAATTATTCTTAGAGTACTCATTGCTTTCTGATGGATGTATCCAATTGAAAGAATCATGTACACATTGAAATCATATGTTCAGAACAAGAATTATCCTGAAGGTTCTATTGTGAACGGTTACTTGGCTCAAGAAAGTATGGATTTCTTCTCAATGTATTCGTCTGATCATACTACAAGAATAAACAGACCAATGAGAAATGATGAAGAATAGTATGAGTAAATTGAACCCAATTTTCCAACAATTTCTCAGACATGATTAATTCTGGGATCATTTACATTGATGACATTAAGCATTGAAGACCGAGAGATGGCACATCGCATAGTGTTGTTCAATTCTAATTTGTTCGATGAGTATATCAAGTATGTAAATTGTACATGTATCTCTTATCTTATCTCTTGTAATTTTAAATATTTGTCCAACTATTATTATGTTTATCTAAAGAAAACATAAAGAATTGATATATATAAATCATCGTTATTTATCTTTGAGAAGGAAAGAGACTTTTCATAGAATAGGGTTTTCTGCTTGGGTGAAATTGATGGTAAAAATATTTCTATAATAACTAAATAAAAATAATATTTAATTAAGTTTACTATTTGTTTATATTTTAGGTATCGAGTTTTCCTGCAGACTCTATTTCTGAGGAAATGAGAGCTTTTACTTTTAGTCATAATACCATGGTTCGTGCTTGTAAATTAATTGTGATCAATGGATACAAATTTATTATCACTGAATGAGAAAGGAACATGAGAATAAAGCATGATGGTGTTATGCTAACTGCCACAATAGACTATTATGCCAGTTCATCAGATAATAGACCTCATTCTTAAAATGTAGCTTATTATGGAGTCGTGCAGAAAATAATAATTTTTTATTATAACTTGCATGGTTGAGTCACGATGATGAAATGTCAATGGTTTGATTCAATGACGAGGTGAGGGACCTTTATTGATGATTGTGGATTTCGATTTATTGACATGACTCGCACTCTTTCCACTAATGAACCATATGTATTGGCATCAATGGTGAAACAATTTTTTTATGTCAAAGATCATCATCATCATAAATTCGGTGTAATTATTGAATTAAATCCAAGATATGTTTTTGATTATGGTGATGATGAAGTTTAAACCATCCCTACTGCAATTGGAAACAATCCGTTTATTACTTATGATGACTCCAATAGCTTAATTGTCAGAGTTAATTGTGAACCCAAAGTTGTGGTGGGAAATATATAGAATCATATCGTCATGTTCTCACCTACATGTTTCACCTATATCATTTAGAGTGTGTATCCTAGTACATACCTTCAAACCACCCTAAATATTCTACTTCTTTATGTTTTTTATCTGAATTGTTTTTCTATATTTTGTTTTTTGGGATACACATTAGTTATCTTTTTTGAATTACTTACATATTTGTTTTCATTGTAGGAAATGACACCCATTGAAGAGATGCAGCAGAAAATGATGACAGAAAATAATCGTCGCATGACACAGATGGGAATTCCTCCACTCATCCCTATTGTGATTGTTTTATTTCAAATATTTATATTTCAATAACTTATAATATCATGTGTTTACTTTTGTGTTAAACTTTTTTTCAGGATCAACCCCCTAGACGAGATATATCCAAAGAGGAGCCTAATATTGCTCCCAGTATAGAGGCTGGTGGTAGGAGGGTGGTGGGGTGAGAGTTAGACGATCATCTGGTGGTCCCGGTACTGAGGCCGGTGGTATGAGGGCTCGTGGTGCGAGAGTTAGACAATCCACTACTTGTACCCAATTGGACTATACCCCTACCACATACGTATCTTATATGCCCCATTTTGATCCTAGTGTGTCTTTAGGGACACACGAGATATTTAGGCCTTTGATGTTTACACCACCATTTGGCCAGACGTCTATGCCATCATCGTTTGCTTCTTGTTCGTTATCTTCGAACTATTATATTCCACCTTCTTCGACTCCTGATCTGACACATTAAGTGGATGAGGATCGTACACTTAGGGACACTCCACCTATACAAGATATTCCTTTAGCTTATGAATATCCAGTGATTTCCATTGATCCGACTACCACATGTATATTTATATAACTCTAAAAAAAATTTATACCAAAATTTATTTTTATTATAACATGTACTGATATTTTTTTCATTAATAACAGTTTAATTTACTGATAGGAGGTGAGGGATGGGGCGTACTTACTTGCGTGTGGTATGGAACCACCAAACACAGTTGATGGTTGAATACAATGATGATGGACAGATGATTGATAAACCTGGGCAGCAATGTCGGGGTTTTTTGGCGACGCTAGCCAAATACCCCGACATCATTCCGGTCAGCCCTCTCTCTTGGAGACATCTGCCACACGAAGTCAAGTATAATGCATGGGCACAACTATGGGTAAAAAATATATTGGATTTAATGTAGTATTTTTTTGTTTTTATATGAATTAATCTATTGAGTGTCAGCTTCGGTTTAACTTCCCCAATGGTGAGGGTGCACGACCAGAACATTTAATAGAGCTTGGAGAGCTTTGGAGAGATTATAAGCATGATTTTTATGTTGCCTGGTGTGATAGAGTGGGCATGGATTTGGAGGTAGTACCTATTGTGGATGATTTCCTGATAGAGTAATATCGCCAAATGATTACCCATTTGGCGACTGCCAAATTTAAGGTATTAATCCCATTTGAGGTATTTAAATGACAGTGTTCATATTTTTCATCAATATTATCTTATTTATTATTAAAAATTATTTTGGAATATTCTGAAAAAACAATGAAAACAATTATTCAAAGAAATACATCCACACTTTGGGGCACACTACTATGTTAGGTAATGAGAGGCAGCTGGTGCGGTATAGTTGTTTATAATTTTTCTTTAGGACTTGGTCTTTTTATTGTTTCCTACTTACATTACGTGATTTATTGAATATTTAATATATGATTATACTTTCACTTTATATTGTTTCAATTTCGTTACAGAAGCACGTATTGAATATTGAAGAACGTCTCCCTCGAGCAAAATTGTTTTTCTCGAGTAGAAGAAAAAAAAGATGGAACTGTGGTTAATGAACCGACACAAGAAAAGATTATAACTTTTAATTTGTTTATTTCAAAGTTTAAAATCTATTTTCAAATTTAATAATCTATTAATATCTTTTACATTCTGCTTTAGAGGCCCTTGATGCCTAAGAGCCTGACAATTTTTGGTCACACGATCATTTATATCAGGTTTTGGGAGATGAGCACTTTGGTCGAGTACGCTGCCGACCTCATAAGAATATAGTCCTGATGAGGTATTGGTCCTCTCCAGGTATCAATTCTAGTACCACTGAGTGGTAATAGGTCAAGGATCATGCAAGAGATACTGATAAAAGGCTCACAGAGTTGGAAGAAAAGGTTCAAATGAGGGAGAAAGAATTTATGAAACTCATTAAAGCTTTATCTTCATCACTTCCACCAGAGGCCAGCGTGGCTTGTCAAAAATATATGTCATCGATGGGTGAATTATCCAATGCACCATGCAGAAGTTATAGTGGAGGTATAGATGATGACGTTCCTACTGATGATGAGGATGCTGAAGAAGAAGATGTTGGGGATGATGATGATGCCGAGATCGAGGGTGAGGGCGAGGATGAGGATGAGTACGAGGGCGAGGATGGGGCCAAGGATGAGCATGTGGACGATGATGAGGATGACGACAAGGACAGAGATGGTGGCAAGGATGAGGCTTATGATGCCATTGGTGATGGTGATGGTGATCAGGGGCAGATTGATCCATTACATTTTTTACTGCTATTTATGTAATTTTATTTTTGATTTAATATGGATGTGTAATTCTACTTAAAATGCTATCTCACCTTTCACACACCCATCACCCCCCCCAACCCTCCTCCCTAGACCCCGGACAGCCCCTCAGATAGCCCCCTGGAGATCTCCCCAGACAGCACCCCCACCCTCCTCCATGGACCCCGGACAGCCCCTCGAACAACCCCCGGACAGCCCCCTGAGAGCCCCACCACCCACCTCCCTGGACCACAGACAGCCCCCCGGATAGCCCCCCCACCCTCCGCCCTGGACCTCAGACAACCCCTCGGACATCCCCCAGGACAGTCCCCCAAACAGCCCCCACCCTCCGTCCTGGACCCCGGATAGCCCCCAAGAAATCCCCCCAGATATCCCCCAAGACAGCCCTTCGGACAGCCCCCCCTACAGCCCCCTTGGACCCCAGAAAAACCCCCGGATATAATTGTTCTCAAATTAATTTTTACCACCCATCGAAGGTGAACTTCAAGATGAGTTCCTTTAAATGGGAAGACTATAAGAACCTAGTTTTTCACTCTGGTATGGATATTTTTTAATTCAGTATAACTCTTTATTTTTTACCCAATATGAAAGCTTAATGATGTTATAATGGTTTATGGGGCTTCTAGGGCTTGTTTGGAGCTCGGAACACCAGTCGGAGTAGGGATATATATTAGAAGCAATGTGCATGATTTTCCCTAACCATGCACCAGGGGATGCCCATCATGCACAATGTCTATAGTTTTAGTATAAGATATTATCGCTGTTGTTGCACGATTTGCCTAACTGGCATACGGAAATCCAACCAAACCTATTCAGATTGTGTTGATACTTTATTAAAAAGATCCATGGGACATTTTTGATGTGTACGTGTCAACCCCTCCCCAATCCGAGTCACGGTGTGGACGATATCACTCAAAGTGTCTCTCTTTTGATTAAAATGGACACCCTTTTATGTAAAAAAAACTAGCATACGGAAAACCAACCAAACATATTTGGATTGTGTTTATACTTTAGGAAAAAAAATCCATGGGTAATATGTGATGTGTATGACTCAACCCCACCTCAATCCGAGGCACGGTGTAGCTGGTACAACTCAAAGTGTCTCACTTTTATTTGAAATGGACAAAATTTTAAGTGAAAACAAAAACTGACAAATAGAAAATCGACCAAACGTATTCAGATTCTATTTATACATTTTCAAAACGACCCATGGGACATTTTTGACATGTAAGAGTCAACTTCGCATCAATCTGAGGCACAATGTGGCCAGTAACACTCAAGGTGTCTCACCTTCATTTGAAATGATCAACATTTTAAGTGAAAACAGCAACTGGCTTACAAAAAACCAAAAAAAAAAACGCATTCATATATTGTTGATACTTTAGGAAAACGATAAATGAGACATTTTTGACGTGCATGAGTCAACCCCGCATCAATATGATTCATGGTGTGTCCAGTTCCACTCTATGTGTCTCTCTTTTGTTTAAAATGGACAATGTTTTAAGTAAAAACAACTGACCTATGAAAAATTGACCAAACGTATTCGGATTGTGTTGATACTTTTGGACAACGATCCATGAGAGATTTTCGATGTGTATGAGTTAACACCGGCTCAATCTAAGGTGTGGTGTGTCCGGTACCACCCTAATGTATCTCTCTTATTTAAAATGGACATCATTTTAAGTGAAAACAACAACTGGCATATGGAAAACCAACAAAATGAATTCAGATCGTGTTGATAATTTTGGACAATGATCCAAGGTATATTTGTGATGTTTATGAGTCAACCTCGTATCAATCTGAGGCATAGTGTGGCTGGTACCACTCTAAATGTCTCTCTTTTGTTTAAAATAGACATCAATTTAAGTGAAAACAACAACTGACATACGGAAAACCAACCAAACACATTCGGATTGTGTTGATACCTTAGTAAAAATATTCATGAGTCATATGTTGCATGTGCGAGTCAACACCACCTCAATCTGAGGCATAGTGTGGCAGGTATTACTCCAAGTGCCTCTCTTTTGTTTAAAATGGAGACCCTTTTAAGTAAAAACAACTGGAATACGGAAATCCAACCAAATTTATTTGTATTGTGTTGATACTTTAGAAAAACGATCCATGGGTCATATGTGACGTGTACGACTCCACCCCGCCTCAATCTGATGCACGATGTTTCCGGTACCACTCAAAGTGTATCACTTTTATTTGAAAAGGACAACATTTTAAGTGAAAACAAAAACTGAATATACGGAAAATGGACCAAACGTATTTGGATTCTGTTGATACTTTAGAACAATGATACATTGGACATTTATGACGTCTAGGAGTCAACCCCACATCAATCTGAGACACGGTGTGGCCAGTACCACTCATTGTGTTTCACCTTTATTTGAAATGATCTAGATTTTATGTGAAAACAACAACTGACATACATAAAACCAACCAAACACATTTTTATTGTGTTGATACTTTAGGAAAACGATCCATGGGTCATTTATGATGTGTAAAAGTCAACCGAGCCTCATTAAGAGTCCTGGTGTGGCCGGTACCACTCAATGTATATCACTTTTATTTGAAATGGACAACATTTTAAGTGAAAACAACAACTGGCATACATAAAATCAACCAAACACATTCGGATTGTATTGACACTTTAGGAAAATGATTCATGAGTCATATGTGATGTGTACGAGTCAACCCCACCTCAATCTGAGGCACGATGTGGCCAGTATCACTCTAATTGTCTATCTTTTGTTAAAAATGGTCATTATTTTAAGAAAAAACAACTAGCATATGGAAAACCGACCAAAAATATTCGGATTGTGTTGATACTTTAGCAAAACAACCCATGGTCCATCCTCACACAATCCACTTCTCATGTGAGGAACTCCTACCCCTATTCTAAAACAAATGACATTTAATATGCCAAGGACAACTATATTCCCTAAGTCACACAAGCTCATTAATACACACCCATTATCATCATCACTAAGTTCAAATACAACAGCCCCAAACCATGGGACATTATATTTGTGTTTGGTTGAATTCATTTAACCATTTCCTTATTTTGGGTTATTATCTTCTAATTTCTGAATTTAATCGTGTTTGTTTTATAGAAGATGAAATTTTGTATGTTTTCATTAATTATGTATCTCATATAATTACTTATTCAGTTTTTAATTTATTGTATTCATAATTGATTATTAAATTATGTATCCTTTTAATTATTAGTTTTTAATTATGTATCCTTATTATGTATTTTATTGTATTCTGCATTTACTGTTGTACAATTCACATAGCAACACACAGAGTAGGCTACTGTGTGAATTATATAGAAAAGACTATACCAATGGTTTTAAACCGTTGGTATAGGTTATGTGTGTATTTTTATTACCAATGGTTCATTCCGAACCGTTGGTAGAAAAACTTTACCAATGGTTTAAACCGTTGGTATAGGGGTGAAGGGAAGAATATTTTCCAATGGTTCCTACAGAACTATTGGGAAAAAAGATATTTCAACGATTTTGAAACCATTGGCATATTTATTGTATAAAAACTCTATACCAACAGTTTACATAAAACCATTGGTATAGAGTATATTTCTTTACATATACCAATAGTTTATCTCAAACCATTGGTATATGTCTATTGTCACGGATTACTTGGCTACAGTTTCTAAAACCGTTGGTATAATTTATACCAATGGTTCTACACCCTATACCAATGGTTTTAAACCATTGGTATACCTTTCATTTCCAATAGTGCATGAAGTCTTACAACTTCATTAATATATAGTCCTGCTAGACGATCAAGTGGTAAATATTCTCTTATAGTAAGAAAATGTGCTGACTTGGAAAGATAATCAACAATGAACCATATTGCATCATCCCTTCTAGGAGTCTTTGGTATCCCCATGACGAATTCTATCATAATATTATCCCATTTATACTCAGGTTTGGGAAGAGGTTTCATGACTCCTCCAGGCTATTTATATCCAGCTTTCACATGTTGAATAACCATACATCTTGACACAAAATCAGAACTCTCCCACTTCATGTTGTCCCACCAAAAATGTTCTTTCAAATCTCTATACATCTTGGTGCCACCAGGGTGTATAGAGAAATTTCATCTATGATCATCATCTAACAATTCTCTTTTTAGATCTGGTATATCGGGAACACAAATTCTCTTACCAAATTTCAAAATACCATATTCATATATGAATTCACTCAATATCCCATCATTCATAGCATTAATATTCTTTTGAAACTCCTCATCCTCAGCCTGCGAACTTTCTATCCTTTCAAGTAATGATGGTTTGGAAACTATTTAAAAAATTATTTATATTTCACCTTCCATGATTATTCTCATATCCATTTTCACTAGATCCATGAAAATAGGATCCCATTCAACTCTCATCTTGTTCAAAACTCCATGATCCTTTTTTCTCAAAGCATCTGCCACCTTATTTTCCTTCCCAATGTGGTAGTGTATTGTGCAATCATAATCCATGAGTAGTTACAGCCATCGCCTTTGCCTCATGTTGAGTTCTTTTTGTGAGAAAATTTACTTCAAACTCTTGTGATCAGTATAAATCTCACATTTTTCACCATAGAGATAGTGTCTCCATATTTCCAGATCAAATATTACAGCTGCTAACTCAAGATCATGAGTAGGATAGTTTTGATCATGAATTTTTAGTTGTCTTGATGCATAGGCAATAACTCTATCATTCTGCATAAAGACACAACCAAGTCCTTTCTTTGAAGCATCACTATAAATAACAAACCCATTGTTCCTTGATTGTAGAGTCCAGATAGGAGCATTGACTAATATTATCTTCATTTATTCAAAATATTCTTCACACTCTTTTATCCAATCAAATTTAACCCCTTTACGTGTGATCTTGGTTAATGGGTTATCCAATCATGAAAAATTCTAGACAAAACGCAGATAATAAACTATTAAACCAATAAAACTATGTACCTTAGTTATAACCGTGAGTGCTGGCCATTCTTGGATTGTCTTGGTCTTTGAAGGATCAACAGATATTCCATCCTTAGAGACAATATGGCCAAGAAAAGAAATCTCTTGAAGCCATAATTCACACTTGCAAAACATCCCATATAATTCATTTCTTCTGAGGGTTTTCAGAATGGTGTGCAAGTTATTTTCATGATCTTCATAGCTTTTATAGTATACCAGGATGTCATCAATAAATACCACAACAAAGTCATCATGATATTCTTCGAAAACTCTATTCATTAGATCCACGAAAACATAGGGTGCATTAGTTAGCCCAAAAAGCATTGTTGTAAACTTATAATGCCCGTACCTAGTTCAAAATGTTGTTTTTAGAATTTATTCCTTCCTCACACACAACTGATGATATCTAGATCGAATGTCAATCTTGGAAAAATATTGAGCTCCATGAAGTTGGTCAAATAAATCATCAATGCAAGGTAGGGGATACATGTTCTTAATTGTTATAGCATTGATCTCGCTGTAGTCAACGCAAAACCTCATAGATCCATCTTCTTATTCTCAAAAAGTACATAGGCTCCCCATAGAGAAACACTATAGAGAATAAATCCCTTTTTACTCAATTCCTCTAGTTTTTTATTTAGTTCCACTAATTCCATAGTTTCCATTCTGTAAGGGGTCTTCGATATGGGACATGAACCAGGAATTAAATCAATGGAAAACTCAATTTCTCATTCTAGAGGATGTCCAGGTAAATCCTCTAGAAACACATCAACATATTCTTGCAAAATAGGTATTTCAACTATTCAAACATTATTTTCCTCACCCATAGTTATTTCACTCTCTTCTTCCCTAATAATTGAACTTATTAGTGCAACTAGGGGTGGATCTGGATAAGAATTTGGTGGTGATGTTTCTTCTCTAAAGATAAGGTACTCCTTATCATCATCAAAAATTGTAACCTCCTTCTTCTTATAATAAATTTTTGAATCATGGTCAGAAATCCAATCCATTGTGTGGATTATATCAAATTCAATCATGGGCATGATGATGAGATCAGTAGATAAAGAACATTTATTTGCTCTAATGGGAACTGATTCACAAAACTTTGTTGTGATGATACTTCCCTTAGAAGTTTTTACTGAAAACTCCCATGTGAAGTCAAATTGAAAATATCTAATTTTCATAGAAAACTGGGAAGATATAAAATAATGCGATGATCCAAAATCAAATAAAGCATTTTCTAAAATTGAGGAAACCATTAAATTACCTACCACCATGTCTTATAGGGCTTCAACCTCAACAGTAGTGATAGAATAATCTTGGCCTTGCCCCCTCAGTGTTTTCTGAGGTACGTTACCTTGGTTCTTAAGACATTCATTTCCATAATTCCCCTTTTCTCTACAATTGTAGCATTCAACATTGACTGCCTCTTTCTTACCCTTGAAATCACAAGCTTGGTGGCCTTTTTCACCACACTTATAATAGAATCTCATTACCTTCAGGAAAGTACCTGGGTGTTTCAACCAACATTTAAGGCAAGATGGATATTCAAATTTTCCCTTCTTCTTCTTATTTTTATTTCCATAGTGTTCAGAAGATCTCTTCTTCTCATGATTTTCTTTAATGTCGTATGACTTAGAAAAATAATTTTTTTCTTGATAGCACATGAAACAATATATTTGTATGATGAGAAGGATTGTGAGACTAATGCTCAACGAAGAAATGGTTTTAACCCATAAAATAATTGATTAATATTACTCCTTGGGTTATGTAAATAATATGTTGCATGCCTTGATAACCTTGTAAATTTAGCCTCATATTTTTTGACATTCTCATCCTCTTTTTTCCTCAGACTCAAAAATTGTCTTTCTATATCCACTTGATGGACACGAGGAAACTATTTTTCAAAGAAAATCTCTTTAAACTCCCTCCATTCCATATTTGATACTTCGTCATCTTCCTTTTTTTGAATCAATGACCACTATTGATCTGGATCTCTTGTGAGGTGATAAAATACCATGAAAACTTTTTCCCTTTCAGTACTCCCCAAAGCATGAAATATTTTCTCTAAAGAATTTATCCATTGCTCAGATACTAATATATTTGTACTCCCATTGAATTTTTGTGGTTGTTTCCTCATGAAGCGGTCTAACATTGATCCTCCCTGTTGTGGATCAGGGTGCTCCATACGGGTAAGGTTATTATTCATAACCTGAGTGAGTTGTCCTAGTATGGTGATAAGCTGATCAGCACCAGTTGCTTCATCAGCTCCACTATAATTATCTATATTGGGTGGGAAATCCCTACATGGATTATGTGCATTGATATGGTTTCCATTCCTTCCAATATGTTCCATTTCTAAACAATGTCATACACTAGATTAGTTTATGAATCACAATACATAAATCCAAACTTGTAAATCACTTAACATAAATTGAACTGTTTATGGATATAATCCATAATCATAAAAAAAATTCTTTGAGGATGTATATACTCATAAACCCATCATAATGGTTTGTAAAGAAAATGAGAATTATCTTAAACATATCTTGTGGGAGTGTCGCAACCAAGAGTGTAGCAAGGCCCATTGTCGTGCAGCAGTTCTCGTTCGAGTCTAGCTCAAAGCGGTGTTTTTGAGTTTTACCCATACGTACATCTATGCCAGAGCCACCTATACCTTCTCGTATCTAGATAGAGATGTATTGCTTTGAAAAATCACAAAATCTCTAGAGTACCAAAATTCTAGGAAATTCTTCTATACTAATCTTCAAAGTCTATCTTAGGGTAATGTTCTCTAATCAGAGTTTTTTTCTAAATTTGGCTTCCATGTTTTGTACTAAACTTTCTCTAATACCAACTGTAATGCCTCAACCCTAGTTACCCAGTGTCGGTGCATTATTACATAACATTTTAATGATCACAAAATAATAAGTATTGAAAGAATGAATAGTAAATTAGACTTGGAAATACTAGATACATTCATATGTTTTACATTACATTATAAAATGAAAAACTACAACAACATAGTCTCCATAGCCCACACTCATATCCCTTAGACTATCCCTGTAGGTCAGTAATAAAATACTTCTTCACATCCTGGAAAAAATACATAGAAAGGGGTGATTTCAGATGCTCAGTAAGGATAATAATATAGTAGAAACTTTCATAAATAAAAATAAACATTTAAGGCAATGTAAGACTAAAATAAAAGCCTTTTAAACATGATCTTCAGCATAATATGGAATAGATAAAATCAAATAATGTCGTTTACTTATTCACATGGATATTCTACTAGTAGAATAATCACATGCAATATCAATAGCCACTTTCATAATGTTGGAATGCTTAATGGAAGACTTCATAACCACATAGTCAAGGCATTGTGGCAAGACTACAAATAAGATTTTGTCAAGGCCTTATTCCAAGACACTAGTTTGTCTCATGAGACCAACAGATGAATTGAGGAGCTATAGCGGGATCCACCCATCACTTACTAAGTCCAATGCATTCCTCATATGAAAAGGTTTAAACATAACATAAACATTTTTTTAAAACTAGCATACGAAATGTCAATACTTTATCCATAAACCATGAATGGTATAAAAATAACACATCCACATTCAAACATATCACAAAACCTTCAATACAATATGGATGTTTTGTATCATAATAAATCATCTTCAAATAAACTCGCAATCCATCAAAGGATGTTGACATAGATGAAATCGATATGTTTTTTATAGAAATATCTATTTCTATTTTGAAATCATTTAAAAGTCATATAATTATAAAATAAAACATTTATTTTGAGAATATTCATATAATATTTTATGGGAAACTTTGACGTTGTTATAATGGAGAAAAATAGCCACACCCACCGTATATGTTAAAAAACATTCTTACCTTAATTTTATCGAAAAGGTCATAAGGTACCTTGTTTGGAAAATGACAAAAAGATTTCTTTCAACCAATTTTATAAAAATTCAAACAAGTGTATAAATTACTTTAACCCATATTCTAGTAAATAGTAAAAATGTTTTGGAATACATTTTTAAGACACGTGGATGTGGATGATAAAGAATTCCCAGTAGATACATATGTAAAAACAACTTCAAATAATAAAGAGATTGTGAAAATAACCCGTACCTTGTACTTTTCCTTCGTAGAGGGTAGGTTAACCTCCAGTATAATGGTGAAATAATTGTTATTAAATTATACAAGAGCCATATAAATTAATATGATATCATATATGATCTTATACTATTGAGTTGTTAATGATATTTTAGTAATATCATCGTTTTGGGTGTTAACTGAGTCATTTTCCTTTATATGCTTGGTTACGTAAGCCATGTTTTTTATGGATAGGATGTATTTGATTCAAATAAATAATGATATTATGTTCATAAAAGTTATTTTTTATCATAGAATGAAAATTATTCTTGAATGATTATGTTGGGGAATGAATCTCATCGCGTTCGTGGAGATGGTAATCCGTACGTACGCACGAGCGACAATATCATTATTTTTATATTAAAATTATATATAATTGGATGGTATATCATATATATAGAATCATTATAATGTTATATTTATTATTTACATCATTTATACTAATTATTAAACCCATCCAATTGATGAAGTGTTTGAATAACAAACTACACCACAACGTGGAGATGGTAATCCATACGTACTCACATATGGTGACATTGTCATTTAGAGGGGAGATTGAATAATGAATATGGTTAAACAATTTTTATAATAACATCAAAGTATATAGAAGATACTGGAGTTATTATTTTAGAATGGAAACAATAATTAAAGAGGAAGTGGAAGAAGAAAAGAACTTGAAAGAGGTGATGAAATATTTACCTCTTCTTCTAGTTCTTCCTTTTGATTTGATCAAAAGGGCTCTTTAGGTTGGCTTTATGACTAAATGAGGGCCTCTAGGATTAATGGGGGAGGGATAGGATGATATTTGGGTAGGTTTTAGTCGAGTCAAAAGACTTTGGAGGTGTGAAATTAATATAATGGGAAGTTCCATTTTTTAAGAGGGCTGAGGGGCACTTTAGGAAAAACTTGAAATATTATTTTATAATAAATTTATTTTCGGTTTCTAATGGCTAAAAAATGATTTATTTAGTATATAACGTGGGTATAGGTCGAAAATAACTCATCAAATAGATTTTAGATAGGTCTGGGTCACCATATAAACCTTATCTTTTAGATTTAACTCTTAGTTAAATAGTTTTCCATTTACCATGTCTCTTTAGATTTTTATATTATATTGCTAATAAACATACTATAAACTGCCACGAGAACCCCAATAGGTTCATTAATGTCATATAAAATATTATTAAGGTCTTTTGGAAGAACCTCATGTTTTTTGGAATATTATATCAACTAATAATATAATATTTGTTTTAAAAACTCAATTATGTCAATTTTGACATTATTTAATAAATGATTTTTTTAAAAGTCTTAACAACATTATTACTTCTACCTATATTCATATGTTCAATAATAATATGTCATATTAACCAATAAAATTATTTTAATTAATAAAAAGTCTCAAATATCATTTATTTGGATATTTACAATATCAATTATTTTAATATTTCATTATAAAGTTAATTATTGCGTCATCATTGTGTCATAAATAAATTAAATTATATAATATATAAAAAATATAAATAAAATATAATTATATAGAAATATTTATATTTTTATAATGAATATTTATAGATGAATTTATCTAATGTATAACCCTATATTAAAAATGGTTTAGTTAATAAACTTTGATTTTATCTTTTTTAACTCTTCTTTAAATAAAATAATAATAAACATCCTAATCTAATCCAAGTGGACCTAAAGGATCATATTTTATTCCTAAGGTTGTTTTTTATCTAACTAAACTTATAAAATATAATTAGGACAGGTTTTAGGGTAATAATAATATCAATTTATTCCTTAATTACCCTATTTACCTTTAACCATTGTAAATAAAAGTAAAGCACTTACTATTCACAAAAAAATTATTTTCATCTTATTAAACCACATTTTTCTTACTCATATAAACTTCGCCTCTCTTATTTTTGAAATTCCACTCATATAAGTGGTAAAATTATGTTTTATGTGAATTTTCAAATTCTCCTAGGATGTGGGTAAAAGACGGTGAAAGTTTAATAAATTTATATATATATATATATAATATTATTAAAAAATGACTCTAATGAATTATATTGAACATATATAGGTATTATGTATCTATTTTGACCTAAAATAAATTTAAATAAAATAATTAATTATTTAAATAAAAAGTCGGTTTAAACAATAACGTAGTGTTTTTCACTATACGTCAAAAATAAAAAGGTTTCAAAAAAATAACAAAAATTCACCCTAAGATAATTTAGATATTCTGAACCCATAAATAAAGTCCATTTTGATAGATAAATTTTATAAAATTTCAAAAATTAGGTATTAGATTTCATAACGGCTAGTTTGATTGGTCGTAGTGTGATAGAATCTCGAAGTACTGTATATTGTGAGCTATTACATTATTCAAAGTGAAACGTGCTGTGGAATCTTTGGGTGTTACAGTCACTGATCGGGGCCTATCTTAGATTCTCTGTTGTGATGAGTGTCTAATTTATCACATATTTAATGATTCTTAAATGGAAAATGTTTACCTGCGACCTATTCTCATAATGAAGACCGTCCTAAAAACGTCTCACCCAGGAGATCTCCTCAGCTAGAAAAGATGGCGCAAAGCACTGTAGGTAGGTAAAATGGCAAACACAGTCCAACACTGACAAACCCTCATATGTCAGATGCATGAACTCATGAGAATTTTCCTCCCTCAAATTTTTAGGATAGAAATGTTTCATTAACTTTGTCTAGAAGTCCATCCAAGATAGTTCATCATGTTGCATAGATTCCTCCAGAATATCCCACCAACACTTGGCAGGCCCATGAAGCATATACGCAACAAACTTCACAATACTATCCATGGGTGTCTCAAGATGCTTGAAGATTTTTTGAACTGACTCAATCCATAACTCAATTGACTGGGTTCCCCCTTCACTAGTAAACATAGTTAGATGATGTAGTTGAATCTCTTTTTTAGCTCAGATATCAAAGGAATAGTACAAGTAGTCTCCCTTTCCATAGACCAGATGACCCTCAAGATGTTTTCGCATAACTGAAATTTCATATGCTCCTCATGATCTATAAGAAGTTATGGTTCAACTACATTTGGAGCATGATTATTGTCACTCTTCTGATGCACAAGTCGAAGATGATGAGGAGGCATTTTTTCTACAAGAAACATGTGCACTTCAGAGAACTGGCTAGTAACAATGTCATCCCAATAGTTTACTGAAACATGGAATCACTAACTCTTGGTCTCTCTAGATATGAATTACAAGTATTTTAACAAGACATGAAAACTCAATTTATTTATCCAGTGACATAGATATCTCCTATCACAATTCAATAGAAAAGTATATACTATATGAAAAAATAGATATGTCCCTATCATGAACAATGCATGTCAATATATCCCTATATGTCAATTATGATTCAAGTATTCCCATATCACTCCATATCACGTCACGAGTATAATCTCAATAAAAAACAACATCATGAAACAATAACTTCACACAACATGTGAATCAACCAAGGTGAAATAAAACCAACTGTAAAAAACACACAACACAAATAGTAATATCATCTCTAGGTACTCGAATTTTTTAACATAAATAGGTTAGCTAATCTCATGAAAAAACCTATTACCAAATATCTATATAACATAGTCTCATTTATACCTTTCATAATAGTAAAGTAGAAGAAAATAAAATTTTCTCCTTTGATAAAAGTTTTTAACGTCCCCCAATTCAGCACTCTATCCCATAACAAGAAAGGGTTGGTCACAAGACCTCAAACACACCTCCTTCTATGCCAGAAGCTACCGACCAGCAGAGAGTGTGTGAAATGTTTAGAAGAGGGATTATACCTCCTGTTATGAAGTTTCATATCTATAGAAAATATCATAATATATCATAAATAATCAAAGTATACACATAACAGAATACAACATTTAAATCCAACTGAATAGACTAATAAATAATAAAGCAATAATGTAATGACATGCTGGAATGTAACTAAATGTAATTTTTTAAAAATAAAATAAAAGGCTAGATGGATAAAATAAAATATTAAAAATATCGAATCCCAAATCTCACGTTAATATCATATCCAAAATTCATCCCAATAGAAAACAAACAATCAATATTAAGGTCTTATGCCCTTATCAAAACCTACACCCATGAAATCTACACGGGTTCCAAATGGCAGCCTGAATTGGGTATTAGTATAACTAAGTAGGTCGACACCACCGTATCTAAACAAAACCAATCTGATACAAATTGTATGCAATAAAGTCATAAATTCTTGTAATAAATTAATTCAACAATTAAAAAAAATACACCAAAAAGCTGCTTCGGCTCTATATAAGAATATCTCTGAGCTTGTCCTACGACCATGTCAACCACAACCAAATAACAAAGTTAGTAAATATGTTTTGGCACCATGTTTGAATATCATTGAGCATATTATACAAACCTACCAACCACAACCATAAAACCAAGGTAAACAACCTGCTTCAGCACCATGTGGGAATATCTCTGAGCATGTCTTATGACTGTGTGAACTACAATCATATACTCATGGTATAGTCAAAAAAACCCGAGTTAAATCCCTATATGTATTACAACATGGGACTAGACACAATCTTCTCTATATAACCAATACAACATGGTATTTGTCTGAGCTCTCTCACTATCATCATTACAACATATATGTGTGCAAATGTTTAGGCCTAACCCATTATATTATCATCTCAACATGGAACAAAATTCCTATCATACAACATGAATATCACAATATCACATCATATAACCCAATAGTTAATAATATGAATTACCATTATTATTTCATATCTCACTTTTCAATTCAATTCACAATTGATTAACAATTATATCAATAAGAAATAAGTCACAATTTTGAGATTCTATAACAAGAAATCACTCTAGGTCATATGTAATATCAAACATACATTAAGTAATTAGCCAATTACAAATCCATTTGAAAACAAATGAAATCAAGTAATAATCTCATTCAATTATTTAATCAATTTGGGAACACGCAACGATAGCACAATCATGATACTACATAAACTTTTCAATTATCAAACCATAAGGTTAAGATTTAGACCCCCTACCTTTAACCGATGATCCAACAATGGTTCCAACAGCCAATGCCCAGGAGGATAAAGGTGTGGATGATTACAAAAAGGTTTATAAATTAAAATTGATCAAGATTAAAACCAACAACGCATTCTGCCAAAGAATTCATCTGCAATGGTTGGAGAACCATAGAGAGGAAATAATAAATTTAACCAAAATAAATTACCATGGATTGAGGAAACAAACATATCATTTGGAAGGGTGGTTGGCACTCCAAAATCACATAGAGAATGACCTACGGTCAAGAAGAGAGGAGTTGAAATTAATTAAAAAGAATTTCAGCCGCATATCATGTTTAAAATCGTAGGTCGAGCATTAACAAAGCGTGTAATGTGATTACACATAGTGTAATTGTTTTTAATGGGATTCACTGAAAAAACTGTCACCTTGAATTTATATTATTAAAGCCCTCGAACAATTACAATATATGTAAATGTTCTACAGTTTTTTAGGTCATTTCCTCATTAACCCTCCAAACCACCTCTAAAAGTTCTCAACTTTCCAATAACCTGTAGAGCATTATGTATCATTTATCCCCGAATTAGATTAACTCAAAAAGCATACAAACCAAAACTTTAGGTCATTTTATCCAACCAGGGCTCTCTTTCTCAGAACAAGAGTCAGCCACTAAGAACCCATGAAACACTTAGTATTATTTATAAACAAACTCCATTAACTCAAAAAGCATACAACCCTGAACTTTAAATCATTTTATCCAATGAAGGATCTCCATCTCTGAACAAGACTAAACCATCAAGGAAGAACTAAAAAACATAAAGATAGACGTACCTGAGAAAATATGAGATCTTCCAAATACTATCCTTATTCTTTTTATGTTTGGTTGTTGTTTATGATATAAAATATTGATGAAATATGTTCCCTTCTTCCACAGTTTATACTTTGAAGAAATTTGTTTCTTTTCAAGGGTTCTAAGATGATGAATGTTTTATGATATTGTGGCATGCATATGTATGGTTTCTTTTATGTGACGAGTAGGACATATATCTATCTCCAATAAATTAGGTAAATATTGATAACTCATGAGTTAAATATGTTAAAAGTTAACCTGATTTCATGTTCACAATTCTATGAGCGGACCTAGATTTCATGTCTATAAGATTATGAATGGACCTGGTTTCATGTCCCTAAGTTTTATAAAAGGCTCAAGTTTCATGTCCTCAACTTAATGAGTTGTCCTATTTCTATTTATAAATTTCTATAATGTTATGTGTCTATTTGTATGCAACAAATTTCATTTTTCATGTCAATATTATGCTCCTATGAATTAATTTCTTTGATTCTTTTATGATTCATGCCTTATGAACTTCGATGGTTTATCTCAGGACTCAAGATTATGGTCATTAATATGCATGGTATAATTTTAAAATTTTATGTTCATGATCTTATGCACTTATGTTATGATTTATATCTTCCTTATTAACCCTTACAGAACATCTGAGCACCCCATTTTTTATATCTATTTTCCTTATGATATGAAAAAAGTACTAAGTATGATATATAAAAATGGGTTCTAGTTATGAAGGAACAAACGTGAGACAATATATATGTTTTCTAACCCATTTTTTATTCATGTTTCCAAAGACACTAAATTCATTCGATTCGGGCGTGGTTTTTTATGTTATGAAAATAATATTCATCTATTTAGATGTAATATCCATATATGAAAAGTTCAAGACATTATAATATTGGTATTTCTTCTTCCACAGTGGATAGTGACCTTCTTGAAAGAAATCTCTACCATGGGTGAGGTTCTCAAGAAGCCATATGATCTTGTTTCGTGAAGGATGGCTACCTTGGTAGGTCTATCTCTTCTATCGTTTGGGGACCCTTGGTCTATCACGAGCTATGAGTGTTTCTCAAAAACTAAAATGTTGTTTCAACTTAAATTTCAAACATAAAGGGTTATTTAGAAGATAAATGAAGGAGAGGGTGTATGTTTCAAGAAGGATAGAGGTCGTCGTGTAGTTGAAGGAGCTTCATGAACTGGCTATTCTCCACGAACCTGGGTGAATTTGTGTGGAGGTTTTCATAAACTCTCCATGCGGTCTCAAAGGAGAGCTCCATGAGTCTAGACTTATGTTACATAGAGGTTATCAGGAACACTTCATGCAGTCAGGACCTTCGTAAGATCGACACATTCACGAAGGTGAGTTATCCCTAGTTCATTTTGGTCAATTTTAGCCCGAATTCATTCTAAAACAACTATTCCTTCCTTGATCTCTCCAGAAATATGCATATTTCGATGTCAACAACCACTATTAAAGAGTTGGAAGACCCATGAAAATGTTCCAAATGATCTTTCCCAAACCATGTTGACCCCTTCGTACTACTTACAATGGATATAGAAGCACATATTATTAAATTTATATTAAATGAAAAAAATACTTCCAAAATGATTATTTCTTGTGAGGAAAAAAAAGATTTGAAATCCAATTGGTTGTGTAGGTATTATCCTCCTCCAAAACTATGAAGGTAGAAAACTATTATTAAACCCATAATAAACCTAAGGAAATTAATGACTAAAGAAAAGGGAATAAATTTGGGTGTAACCCCCTAAAGAGATGTTGTATTTTTCCCATCCACAAAGGGGTAGTTTTAAGACCATCCCAAATTAGTTGGGGGGGTTTAGTTAATTTTGTAATAACCACCACATTTTTCTCTTTCCATGTCCCTTCTAACTCTTCTTTTTAAGCCCCCCTTATAGAGGAATCTACTTGAAGACACACGGGGGTGGGTTCGTGATATAAGGGAAGTACTCTTCAATATCAACTTGAGGAGCTGGAGTTACTTCAAGATATTTTAGCTTTGAGCCCTCTCAAACTTTTATCTAAGTGGGAATCCCCATAGTTGTTTCCATGAACACCTAATTCTCCCCAAAATAGTCTATTTTCCCCTCCTATGTTTGAGTGGGAATCCAATCAAAATCCTCTAGTTCCAGTAATTTAAATGATGGATCAATAGTATGAAAATGAGGAACGATGGTTTTCAATTAATCTTTTATTAAATTGGAATAAAATGAATCCAAAATCAAGTCACATCCACCCCTTTTAATCCAACTTATAACTCCCAAGCATGAAAGAAATTGGTGAATCCATTATGAGTGAGAGGGGTGGTCACTCTTGATCCCCTTCAAATTTAATATCCCACATTATTATAAAATCTTCATAATCTGGGGCTTGAAACATTGAGGGTGATTCTGCATTCATTTAATTTTTAGTAAAGTTAAATGGAAATTAATGTTTTGAAAACATATCTCCCTTATATGTATCAGATTTAGCTCTATTTATATATAGACCCATTGTGATGTAACTTACTAGGAGTGTGGGTGATGGGTCTTCAAATTTTTCATTGGAATATACCATATCCATTCAGTTTTCTCATCTCCATCCTTCAGCGAAAATGCTTGAAAACATATAGCTAAACCTACAACTTCAACATATGGAGAATTATATTTTTAATCAATTATCAAATATTTTTGGACAGCTTCTAGAAAGTGGCTTGGAGGGTGTGGTAGTTGGGACTTCTCAATATTAAACTCCACTTCATGGATCTTATTTTCAGCACAGGTCTAAAGAGTGTCTTATTCTGGTGGTAGAAGCAAGAGTTGTTCATTTTCTCAGTACATGTTCTCTTGTATCAAGAATTTTAAAAGGATCATCACAATAAGACAGATCAGGTTCCAGTTCAATTTCCTCATAGGTGAGTACATGTGTTGGGTCAAGCATGTTTTTCTCAACAGTGAGACGTGGAATGCATCATGAACTTTGGAGAGACTTGGAGGCATTGCCAAATGATAAGCTACAACTCCAATTTGTTCTAGAATTTAGAAAAGTCTGATGTACCTGGAACTCAATTTACCCTTCTTACCAAAACGTATAACACCCTTCCATGGAGATACATTCATGAAAACATGATCTCATACATGAAATTTCAAATCCTTTCTTCAGTTATAAGCATAGATCTTTTGCCTACGTTGGGATGATTTTATGTGGGTTTGGATAACCTTCACCTTTTTTATTGTTTCCTCAACATGTTCTGGGCCTATGAGTTATCGTTCGTCTACATCATCCCAATAAGTTGGTGTGTGACATCTCTTTCTATATAACGCTTCATATGGTGCCATATAAATACTTGAATGGAAGGTATTGTTATAGGAAAAGTCTACCAGGGGTAAATATTGATCTCTCATACCTTGAAAGTCAAGTGAGCACGATCTCAACATGTTTTCTACGGTTTGGATAGTCCATTCTGATTCTCCATCAGTTTGAGGGTGGAAGGAAGGGCTCAAATGAAGTTCAGTATCCAAGGATTTTTGAAAACTTTTCTAGAATCTTGATGTAAAATAGCGATCAAGATTAGAAACAATTTATAAGGGTACTCCATCACTACTGGAATAGGTGTTTTTCCAAACACTTATATACCAATGGTTTTCGTAAAACCATTGGTAAAACTGAGTGCAGGACACCCTTTACCATTGGTTTTAGTGAACCGTTTCTAAAGGGGGTCTAAATTCCCCCCCCCCTTTCCAACGGTTATTAAAAACTGTTGGTAAAGGTTTTCCCCCAATAACATCACACAACCATTCTCATCTCCCCCATTCAGACATAGCCCTAATTTGACAGCATCCCCCATGATCAGATCACCTCTCCCCCATTCAAACAACACCTCTCTCGGGTTCATCTCGGTTCCTCCATCCGAACGGTTGGAATCTCAGCTTCCCCCATCCAAGTTGCTGAATCTTCATCCAAACCATCCCAAATTAGGTATTTTCCTAATTGGTACCTTATTTTTATTGTTATCTATCTAATATTTCAGTTTTAAGTTTTGATTTTGCTGTGTATATATTTTTTTTCTGTTTTGATTTAACCTAGAAAACCCTTTTATATTTTTTATCCGGAACCTTAGAAAACCCTTTTAGATTTTTTAGTTGTCACTTTAATTTTTCATATCATTATATTAAAATGTTATATAAATATATTGTATATTTATAGACCTCTTGGTGGTCACCTACATTAATTGTATCTCACACATTGTTCGAGATGCCATTGGGTACCCAGGTAAACTACATGATTATATGTTTAGATAAGGGGAATCACCATTTTACAGATGCATGACTACTCACATGACATAGGATAGAGCATGTAGAATATTATTTGGTTGTATCTCATAAGCTAGGTCGAATTTTATAATTTACTGATCCTCTTGTATAATACTACTTTTTACTAGTTGTAACTATTTTTTTCTTCTTGATACATGACATACATTACCATAAATCAGTTTATGATTCTATTATTAGTTGGTATTACTGATTTTTTTTATTTTCATTCATTTCCATTATTTTCCAATTGTTATCTTTCATACACTTTTTAACTGATAATATTAAAATTGTGCAACTTAGGTAATGAGGGAATAGTCTCCCCCTAGACACACCAAAGACTCTCACTATTAGTCAAAAAATATGGAATTTTGGTAGATGTTCTTAAGACCATGTGGCCATCTAGGTTTAGGTCACTAGTGAGTGCCATCCTAGTTTGGGACATCACAATTCCTGGATATACTTTTTATAGGTGTTTCTAATCCGATCCATACCTATAACTATTGAAGGTCCTGCTCCAAAATCAATTGGGACATGATTCAATGAATACACCCTACCAACCTATGATCTATGGCCCCAAACCTAGGATCTTTTAATCCATGGTTAATGTGAAACTTGATGAGGCCCTAACTACTTTTGATGTGATCTTCATCCTAATATCCCTAAAGAATTTAATTTATAAAACTCATGTACTCCTAACAAGACACTTAAGGATTATGTATTCCATGATCCAATTCCAATATCTTACTGGGAAATCTTTGAATATAGGCATTTGAAATTTTGTATCTTATTTTCTTATATACACTGTATTTTTTGTGTTTCTTAATATGATTCTCATATAGTGTAATGTGTCAGTTATGATTTTATATAATGTAATCAATTTTCATTTACCTAAATATATTTTTGATTGAACAACAATATTATTGAATTGCTTTGAAATGACTTATTGCAATTTTTTCAGAATGGATTGAAGTTGGATGTACAAAACTGATCGGATTTCAACCAATTTTCAAAATTATTTGATTTTTTTTAGATTTTTCATTTTATAAGGCTTCTGATAGTGGTTGCATACACTTCTCATGTTCTAATTGTGTTGGAAGACCTTTGTTGAGTAGTGAAGCAGTTATCTATCATATAACCAAATATGGTTTCAAAACAAACTATTATGTGTGGTATCACAATGGATAGAAAATGGAATCTCAAAATGTTGATGATACAAATGATAGGACTGAATTGGAGAGTTTGATATATGATCAGTTCCCATTTATTTGGCATCATGAGAAGGAAAGGATATCCAGCCAACAAGATTTCGATACAAGCACACATGATGCGTCCAATGAAAATGATGTTGGTGATAGGGTGAAAAAATTGAATGATGCTGCGAAAACTCCAATATATAGGCAATGTGGTAAAATAAAATAGTTGGAATTTTTAATCTGGTTGTTTCATGGGAAAACTATGTATGAGATTTCAAATACAACAATCAATTACATTCTTACCTTCTTGAAGGACTTACTTCTCGATGATGCAGATATTACCTCAAACCACTATATGGAATTGAAGTCAGTTGATGAAATTGGATTCTCAAAATAAAACCAGGCTTTCCTGAATGATTGCAGCTTATTTTGGGAGAAAAATGTTGAAATAAATGATTGTATCAAATGTGGAACCTCCTGATGGATGCCAAAAGATGATGGAACACCATCTCATGTGCCACAAAAAGTAATGTGGCACTATCCATTGATCCCCAAATTACAGAACCTTTTCATGTCTGATGAAATATCAGTAAGAATACAACAACATGAAATTGAGAGAAAAAAGAATAATGAAGAGTTGTTTCACCATGAAGATGGATTTTCATGGCATAGATTTGATGCTCGATATCCTGAATTTGCAGCCAACGTGCTTAATGTGAGACTGGGTCTTTCATGTGATGATTTAATACATTTGGGCATATTCTTACTTCGCACAACACATGGCCGGTTTTCATACACATTTATAACCTTCCCCCATGGTTGTGTATGAAAAATCCTTCCACTTTCTTGAGTATACTGATATCTTGCCCTTCTTTTCTAGGCAATGATATAGATGTATACATGAAACCTTTAATAAAAGAGTTAAAACATCTTTGGGATGTGGGTGTTCCCGCATACAATGAATTTCCAAAATACATATTTCAGATGCATGTTGCACTTATGTGGACGATCAATGATTTTCTTTCTTATGAAATGATGTCTGGATGAAGCACAAAAGGAAAATTATCATGTCCTATTTGTATAAAGAATACTCGATCGATAAGATTGAAATATCGTCGTAGTTTTAGTTTTATGGGACATCAAAGATTCTTTCCAATGAACCATCCATATAGAAACAATCGTCGAAGATTTGACAATACCATGGAGACTGACGATCCACCTCAGCATATGTCTCGAACTAATGTGCTTAATGAATTGAAATATTTCAGTTATTACTTTGGTAAGGGTGTAATGAAATCTAGAAAGAGGGAAAATGTTTCCAATGATACCTGTTACATTTGGAAGAAGAAGAGTATATTCTTTGCGTTGTCGTATTGGTCAACAAACCTGTTACGTCAATACATAGACATAATTCACATTTAAAAGAATATATATGAAATGTTTCTTTCGATTCTTCTAAATGAAAAGGGGAAGAAAAAAGATGATTTATGATCTCGGTATGACTTGGTAGATTGGGGGATCATACTAGAATTGCATCCGGTCTATATTAGTGAAAATAAATGGAAAGATCCATGTGCTTCTTATGTGATGACACCTGCTGAAAAAAAATCTATTTCTAGAAGTGCTAGAGACTATTAAATTTCCTGATGGTTATTCAAGCAATATATCAAAACATATCAACAGAAAAGAGTTGAAGCTGAAATCTTTGAAGACTCATGATTATCACATCCTTTTTCATGAGTTGATTCCAATAGAAATCCGTCATCTCTTGTACAATAATTTTAGAGTCTTAGTTATTTGGTTGGGCTATTTTTTAAGAGATAGTTGTGCTAAGAAGTTGTCAAAATCCTTCTTGCAAAAAACCTTGGCAGAGACACCATTAATTTTGTGTGAGTTAGAGAAAATATTCCCTCCATCATTTTTTACATGCATGTTGCATCTGACTGTCCATCTTCCGACCAAAATTATTCTTAGAGTACTCATTGCTTTCTGATGGATGTATCCAATTGAAAGAATCATGTACACATTGAAATCATATGTTCAGAACAAGAATTATCCCGAAGGTTCTATTGTGAATGGTTACTTGGCTCAAAAAAGTATGAATTTCTTCTCAATGTATTTTTCTGATCTTACTACGAGAATAAATAGACCAATGAGAAATGAAGAAGAATAGTATGAGTAAATTTAACCTAGTTTTCCAACAATTCCTCAGACAGGAGGAATTCTGGGATAATATACATTAAAGACATTAAGCCTTGAAGAGCGAGAGATGGCATATCGCATAGTGTTGTTCAATTGTGATTTGTTCGATGAGTATATCAAGTATGTAAATTGTACATGTATCACTTATCTTATCTCTTGTAATTTTAAATATTTTTCAAACTATTATAATTTTTATCTACAGAGAACATAAAGAATTGATATATATAAAGCATCATTATTTATCTTTGAGAAGGAAAGAGACTTTGCATAGAATAGGGTTTTCTGCTTGGGTGAAATTGATGGTAAAAATATTTCCATAATAACTAAATAAAAATAATATATAATTAAGTTTACTATTTTTTTTATATTTTAGGTACCGATTTTTCCTACATACTCTATTTCTGAGGAAATGAGAGCTTTTATTTTTAGTCATAATACCATGGTTTCTGCTTGTAAATTACATGTGATCAATGGATACAAATTTATTATCACTGAACGGGCAAGGAACATGAGAACACAACATGATGGTGTTATGCTAACTGCCACAGCAGAATGTTATGCCAGTTCCTCAGATAATAGACCTTGTTCTTAAAATGTAGCTTATTATGGAGTCGTGCAAAAAATAATAATTTTTTATTATTAATTGCATGGTCGAGTCACGATGATGAAATGTCAATGGTTTGATTCAATGACGAGGCAAGGAACCTTTATTGATGATTGTGTATTTCAATTTATTGACATGACTCGCACTCTTTCCACTAATGAACCATATGTATTGGCAATAATGGTGAAACAATTTTTTATGTCAAAGATCATCCTCATCATAAATTCGGTGTAATTATTGAAGTAAATATGAGACATGTTTTTCATGATGGTGATGATGAAGTTGACACTATCCCTACTGCAATTGAAATCAATCCATTTATTACTTATGATGACTCCAATAGATTAATTTTTGAGTTGATTGTGAACCCAAATTTGTGGTGGGAAATATATATAATCATATCGTCATGTTCTCACTTACATGTTTCAACTACATCATTTAGAGTGTGTATCCTAGTAAATACCTTCAAACCACCCTAAATATTCTGCTTCTTTATGTTTTTTTATCAGAATGGTTTTTCTATATTTTGATTTTTGAGTTACACATTAATTATCTATTTCTAATTACATACATATTTTTTTCATTGCAGGATATGACACCCATTGAAGAGATGCGGCAGAAAAAGATGACAGAAAATAATCGTCGCATGACACAGATGGGAATTTCTCTACTCATCCCAATTGTGAGTATTTTATTTCAAATATATATATTTAAATAACTTATAATATCTTGTGTTTACTTTTGTGTTATATTTTTTTTCAAGATCAACCCCCTAGACGAGAGATATCAAAAGAGGAGCCTAATATTGCTCCCAGTATAGAGGCTGGTGGTAGGAGGGGGGTGGTGTCAGAGTTAGATGATCATCCGGTGGTCCCGGTACTGAGGTTGGTGGTACGAGGGCTCATGGTGCGAGAGTTAGACGTTCCAATGGTCATACCCAATTGGAGTATGCCCCTACCACATACGTATCTTATACGCCCCATTTTGATCCTGGTGTGTCTATAGGGACACACGGGATATTTAGGCCTTTGATGTTTACACCACCATTTGGCCAGACTTCTATGCCATCATCGTTTGATTCTTGTTCATTATCTCTGAACTATTATATTCCACCTTCTTCGACTCCTGCTCTGACACATTAAGTGGATGAGGATCGCACATTGAGGGACACTCCACCTGTACAAGATATTCCTTTAGCTTATTCAGATCCAGTGATTCCGATTGATCCGACTACCATAGGTATATATATAACTCTAACAAATTTTTATACCAAAATTTATTTTTATTATAACTTGTACTGATATTTTTTTCATTAATAACAGATTCATTTACTGATAGGAGGTGGGGGAGGGGGCGTACTTACTTGCGTGCGGTATGGAACCACCAGAAACAGTTGATGGTTGAATACAATGATGATGGACAGATGATTGATAAACCTAGGCAGCAATGTTGGGGTTTTTTGGTGATGCTAGCCAAATACTCCGACATCATTCCGGTCAGCCCTCTCTCTTGGAGACATCTGCCACACGATGTCAAGGATAATGCATGGGCACAAATATGGGTAAAAAATCTATTGTATTTAATGTAGTATTTTTCTGTATTTATATGAATTAATCTATTGAGTGCCAGCTTCGGTTTAACTTCCCCGATGGTGAGGGTGCATGACCAGCACGTCTAATTGAGCTAGGAGAGATTTGGAGAGCTTATAAGAATTATTTGAATGTTGTCTGGTGTGATAGAGTGGGAACGGAGTTGTAGATAGTACCTATTGTGGATGATTTCCTGATAGCGTAATATCGCCAAATGATTACCCATTTGGCGACTGCCAAATTTAAGGTATTAATCCCATTTGAGGTATTTAAATGACAGTTTTCATATTTTTCATCAATATTATCTTATTTCTTATTAAAAATTATTTTGGAATCTTCTGAAAAAAAACATTTATTCAATGCAATACGTCCACAATTTATGGTGCACTACTATGTCAGGTCATGAGAGGTAGCCGATACGGTATAGTTGTTTATAATTTTTCTTTAGGACTTTCTCTTTTTATTTTTTCCTACTTAAATTATGTGATTTATTGAATATTGAATATATGATTTTACTTTCACTTTATATTGTTTCAATGTCCGTATAGAAGCACGTATTGAATATTGAAGAATGTCTCCCACGAGTAAAATTGTTTTGCTCGAGTAGAAGGAAAAAAGATGGAACTGTGGTTAATGAATCGACACAAGAAAAGATTATAACTTTTAATTTGTTTATTTCAAAGTTTAATATCTATTTTCAAATTTAATAATCAATTAATATTATTAACAGTTTTCTTTAGAGGCCCTTGATGCCTAAAAGCCTGAAAATTTTGGGCCACACGATCATTTATATCTGGTTTTGGGAGATGAGCACTCTGGTCGAGTACGCTCCCGACCTCGTAAGAATATAGTCCTGACTAGGTATTGGTCCTCTCCAGGTATCCATTCTAGTACCACGGAATAGGAATAGGTCAAGGAGCATGCGAGAGATATTGATAAAAGGGTCACAGAGTTGGAAGAACAGGTTCAAATGAGGGAGAAAGAATTTATGAAACTCATTAAAGCACTATCTTCATCACTTCCACCAGAGGCCAGCGTGGCTTGTCAGAGATATATGTCATTGATGGGTGAATTATCCAATGCACCATGCGGAAGTTATAGTGGAGGTCGAGATGATGACGTTCCTGGTGATGATGAGGATTCTCAAGAAGAAGATGTTCGGGATGATGATGATGCCGAGATCGAGGGTGAGGATGAAGGTGAGGGTGAGGATGAGGATGAAGATGAGTACGAGGGTGAGGATGGGGCCAAGAATGAGCACGGGGATGATGATGAGGATAATGATGAGGACAGAGATGGCGGCAAGGATGAGGCTGATGATGACATTGGTGATGGTGATGGTGATCAGGGGAATATTGATCCATTACATTTTGACAGATATTTATGTAATTTTATTTTTTGATTTAATATGGATGTGTCATTCTACTTAAAATCCTAGAACACCTTGCACACACCCATCACATCCCCCCCCCCCCCCCAACCCTCCTCCTTGGACCCCGGACATCCCCCCAGATATCCCCCTAGACAGCCCCCCGGACAGCACCCCCACCCTCCTCCCTGGACCCCGGACAGCCCCCCAAACAGCCCTCGGACAGCCCCCTGAGATCCCCACCACCCTCCTCCCTGGACCATGGATAGCCCCGGATAGCCCCCCCCCCCCCACGCTTTACCCTAGACCCCAGAAAACCCCCCGAAAATCCCCCCGGAAAGCCCCCCAAACAGCCCCCCAGATAGCCCCCACCCTCAGCCCTGGACCTAGGATAGCCCCCTAGAAATCCCCCAAGATAGCCCTCAAGATAGCCCCTCAGACAACCCCCCCAACATCCCCCTTGGACCCCAGAAAAACCCCCAGATATAATTTTTCTCAAATAAATTTTTACCACCCATCGAAGGTGAACTTCAAGATTAGTTCCTTTAAATGGGAAGACTATAAGAACCTGGTTTTCACTCTGGTATGGATATTTTTGAATTTAGTATAACTCCTTATTTTTGACCAAATATGGAATCCTAATGATGTTACAATGGTTTATGGGGATTCTAGGGCTTGTTTGGATCTCGGAACACCAGTCGGCATAGGGATATATATTAGAAGAAATGTGCATGATTTTCCCTAACCATGCACTAGGGGATGCACATCATGCACAAAGGCTATAGTTTTAATATAAGATATTATCATTGTTGTTGCACGATTTGCCTAACTGGAATACATAAATCCATCCGAACCTATTCAGATTGTGTTGATACTTTATCACAAAGATACATTGGTTATTTCTGATGTGTACATGTCAACCCCGCCTCAATCTTAGGCATGGTGTGGCCGGTATCACTCAAGTGTCTCTCTTTTGTTTAAAATGGACACCCTTTTAAGTAAAAACAACTAGCATACAGAAAACCAACCAAAAATATTTGGATTGTGTTGATACTTTATTAAAACGATCCATGGGTAATATTTGATGTGTACGACTCAAACCCGCCTCAATCTGAGGCACGGTGTGGCCGGTACCACTCAAAGTGTCTCACTTTTATTTGAAATGGACAAAATTTTAAGTGAAGACAAAAACTGACAAATAGAAAATGGACCAAACATATTCATATTATATTTACACATTATCACAATGACCCATGGGACATTTTTGACATGTATGATTCAACCCTTCATCAATCTGAGGCACAGTGTGGCCGGTACCATTCAAGGTGTCTCACCTTTATTTGAAATGATCAGCATTTTAATTGAAAACAGCAACTGGCATACAGAAAACCAAAAAAAAACGCATTCAGATTTTGTTGATACTTTAGGAAAACAATAAATGAAAGATTTTTGATGTGTATGAGTCAACCCCACATAAATATGATTCATGTTGTGGTCGGTTCCACTCTATGTGTCACTCTTTTGTTTAAAATGGACAATTTTTTTAAGTAAAAACAACTGACATATGAAAAACTGACCAAACGTATTCGGATTGTGTTGATACTTTTGGAAAACGATCCATGAGAAATTTTTGATGTGTAAGAGTCAACATCGCATCAATCTAAGGTGCGGTGTGGCCAGTACCACCCTAATGTATCTCTTTTGTTTAAAATGGACATCATTTTAAGTGAAAACAACAACTGGCATATGGAAAACCAACAAAACGCATTCAGATCGTGTTGATAATTTAGGACAATGATACATGGTATATTTGTGACGTTTAAGAGTCAACCTTGTATCAATCTTAGGTACAGTGTGTCTGGTACCACTCTAAATGTCTCTCTTTTGTTTAAAATGGACATCAATTTAAGTGAAAACAACAACTGGCATACAGAAAACCAACAAAACGCATTCGTATTATGTTGATACCTTAGTAAAAAGATACATGAGTCATATGTGACATGTGAGAGTCAACACCACCTCAATATGAGGCACAGTGTGGCAGGTATTACTCCAAGTGCCTCTCTTTTGTTTAAAATGGAGACCCTTTTAAGTAAAAACAACTGGCATACAGAAAACCAACCAAATTTATTTCTATTGTGTTGATACTTTAGGAAAACGATCCATGGGTCATATGTGACATGTAAAACTCAACCTCTCCTCAATCTGAGGCATGATGTTGCCGTTACCACTCAAAGTGTCTCAATTTTATTTGAAATGGACAACATTTTATGTGAAAACAAAAACTGACATACGGAAAATGGACCAAACGTATTCAGATTCTGTTGATACTTTAGCACAATGATACATTGGAAATTTATGATGTATAGGAGTCAAACCCCTATCAATATGAGACATGGTGTGGCTGGTACCACTAAATGTGTTTCAACTTTATTTGCAATGATCTACATTTTATGTTAAAACAACAACTGACATACATAAAACCAACCAAACACACTTGTACACATCATAAATGACCCACAGATCATTTTCCTCATAATGGGCCACAATTGCATTATGTTGATACTTTAGAAAAATTATCCATGAGTCATATGTGATGTGTATGAGTCAACCCCACCTCAATATGAGGCACGATGTGGCCGGTATCACTCAAAGTGTCTCTCTTTTGTTTAAAATGGACATTGTTTTAAGTAAAAACAACTGGCATATGGAAACCAAATGTATTAAGATTGTGTTTATACTTTTGGAAAACGATCCTTTGGTAATATGTGATGTGTAAGAATCAACCCCGCATCAATATGAGGCACGGTGTAGCCGGTACCACTCAAAGTGTCTCACTTTTATTTGAAATGGAAAACATTTTAAGTGAAATAAAAAACTAGCATACGGAAAACCAACCAAATGCATTCGGATTGTGTTGATACTTTTGTAAAATGATCCATGGGATATTTTTTATGTCTACGAGTCAGCTTAGCATCAATCCAAGGCACGGTGTGGCCGGTACCACTCTAAATGTCTCTCTTTGGTTTAAAATGGACATCATTTTAAGTAAAAACAACTAGCATACAGAAAACAGACCAAACGTTTTCAGATTCTATTGATACTTTAGGACAACAATCCATGAGTCATTTTTGATGTGTATGAGTCAACCCCGCCTCAATACAAGGTGCAGTGTGACTGATACCACTCAAAGTGTCTCACCTTTCTTTGAAATGATCTCCATTTTAAATGAAAACAACAACTGGCATACGAAAAACCGACAAAACACATTTGGATTGTGTTGAAACATTAGTGCAAAGATCCATTGGTCATTTTTGATGTGTACGAGTCAACCCTGTCTCAATCCGAGGGACAATGTTTCCAGTAGCACTCCAAGTGTCTTTCTTTTGTTTAAAATGGACATTTTTTTAAGTAAAAACAACTGACATATGGAAAACCGACCAAACATATTCTTATTGTGTTGATACTTTAGTACAACAATCCATGGGTCATTTATGATGTGTTAAAGTCAACCGAGCCTCATTACGAGGCTCGGTGTGGCTGGTACCACTCAAAGTATCTCACTTTTATTTTAAATGGACAACATTTTAAGTGAAAAAAACAACTGGAATACATAATACCAACCAAAAACATTCGGATTGTATTGATACTTTAAGAAAACGATCCATGAGTCATATGTGACGTGTACGAGTCAACCCCACCTCTATCTAAGGCAAGGTGTGGCCAGTATCACTCTAATTGTCTATCTTTTGTTTAAAATGGTCATCATTTAATGTAAAAACAACTAGCATATGGAAAACCGACCAAACATATTCGGATTGTGTTGATACTTTAGCACAAAAATCCATGGTCCATCCTCACACAGTCCACTTCTCATGTGAGGAACTCCTATCCCTATTCTAAAACAAATGACATTTAATATGCCAAGGAAGACATTATTCCCTAAGTCACACAAGCTCATTAATACACAACCATTATCATCATCACTAAGTTCAAACATAGAAGCCCCAAACCATGGGACATTATATTTGGGTTTGTTTGAATTCATTTAATCATTTCTTTATTTTGGGTTATTATCTTCTAATTTCTGAATTCAATCGTGTATGTTTTATAAAAGATGAAATTTTGTATTTTTTCATTAATTATGTATCACATATAATTACTTATTCAGTTTTTAATTTATTTTATTCATAATTGAATATTAAATTATCTATCCTTCTAATTATTAGTTTTTAATTATGTATCCTTATTATGTATTTTATTGTATTCTGTATTTATTGCTGTACAATTCCCATAGTAGTACACATTGTAGGCTACTATGTGAATTGTATAGCAAAGCCTATACCAATGGTTTTAAACCATTGGTATAGGTTATTTATTAATTTTTTTTACCAATGGTTCATTCCGAACCGTTGGTAAAAAAACCTTTACCAATGGTTTAAACTGTTGGTATAAGGGTGAAGGGAAGACTATTTGTGAATGGTTCCTACAGAACCATTGGGAAAAAATATATTCCAACGGTTTTGAAACCGTTGATATATGTATTGTATAAGAACTATATACCAATAGTTTACATAAAACCATAGGTATAGAGTATATTTCTTTACATATACCAATAGTTTTTCTCAAACCATTGGTATATGTCTATTGTCACGGCTTTCCTGGCTACGGTTTCTAAAACTGTTGGTATAATTTATACCAACGGTTATTCACCCTATACCAATGGTTTTCAACCATTGGTATACCTTTCATTTCCAATAGCGAATGAAGTCTTACAACTTTATTAATATATAGTCTTGCTAGACGATTAAGTGGTAAATCTTCTCTTATAGTAAGAAAATGTGCTGACTTGGAAAGACAATAAAAAATGACCCATATTGCATCATTCCTTCTAGGAGTTTTTGGTATCCCCGTGAAAAATTATATCATAATATTATCCAATTTATACTTAGGTATGGGAAGAGGTTTCATGACTCCTCCAGGATATTTACTTCCAGCTTTCACTTGTTGAATAACCATACATCTTGACACAAAATCAGCAATCTCCCTCTTCATGTTGTCCCACCAAAAATGTTCTTTCAAATCTCTATACATCTTGTTGCCACCAGGGTGTATAGAGAAATTTCATCTATGATCATCATCTAACAATTCCCTTTTTAGATCTGGTATATTGGGAACACAAAGTCTCTTACCAAATTTCAAAATACCATCTTCATATATGAAGTCACTCAATCTCCCATCATTCACAGATTTAATATTATTTTGAAACTCCTCATCATTAGCATGCGAACTTTCTATCCTTTCTAGTAATGATGGTTTGGAAACCATTTGAAAAATTATTTATATTTCACCTTCCATGATTATTCTCATATCCATTTTCACTAGATCCATGAAAATATGACCCCTTTCAACTCTCATCTTGTTCGAAACTTCATGATCCTTTCTGCTCAAAGAATCTTCCACCTTATTTTCATTCCCCATGTGGTAGTGTATTGTGAAATCATAATCCTTGAGTAGTTCCAGCCATCGCCTTTGCCTCATGTTGAGTTCTTTTTGTGATAAAATTTACTTCAAACTCTTGTGATGAGTATAAATCTCACATTTTTCACCATAGAGATAGTGTCTCCATATTTCCAGATCAAATATTACAGCTGCTAACTCAAGATCATGATTAGGATAGTTTTGATCATTAATTTTTAGCTATCTTTATGCATAGGCAATAACTCTATCATTCTGCATAAAGACACAACCAAGTCCTTTCTTTGAAGCATCACTATAAATAACAAACCCAATGTTCCTTGATGGTAGAGTCCAGATAAGAGCACTGACTAATCTTCTCTTCTGTTATTCAAAGCATTCTTCACACTCTTTTTCCCAATCAAATTTAACCCCATTACGTGTGAGCTTGGTTAATTGGTTATCCAATCAAGAAACATTATAGACAAAATGCCGATAATAAACTGTTAAACCAATATAACTGCGTACCTCAGTTATAACCGTGAGTGCTGGCCATTCTTGGATTGTCTTGGTCTTTGAAGGATTAACAGATATTCCATCCTTAGAGACAATATGGCCAAGAAAACAAATCTCTTGAAGCCATAATTCACACTTTCAAAACATCCCATATAATTCATTTCTTCTGAGTGTTTTCAAAATGGTGTGCATGTTATTTTCATGATCTTCATAGCTTTTATAGTATACCAGGATATCATCAATAAATACCACAACAAAGTCATCATGATATTCTTTGAAAACAATGTTCATTAGATCCATGAAAACTGAGGGTTCATTAGTTAGCCCAAAAGGCATTTTTGTAAACTCGTAATGCCCGTACCTAGTTCGAAATATTGTTTTCAGAATGTATTCCTTCCTCACACACAACTGATTATATCGAGATCGAAGGTCAATCATTGAAAAATTTTGAGCTCCATGAAGTTGGTCAAATAAATCATCAATGCAAGGTAGAGGATACATGTTCTTAATTGTAATAGTATTGATCTTCCTGTAGTCAACGCACAACCTCATAGATCCATCTTCTTATTCTCAAAAAGTACATAGGCTCCCCATGGAGAAACACTAGAGAGAATAAATCCCTTGTTACTCAATTTCTCTAGTTTTTTCTTTAGTTCCACTAATTCCATAGTGTCCATTCTTTATGGGGTCTTCGATATGGGTCTTGAACCAGGAATTAAATCAATCGAAAACTCAATTTCTCATTCTAGAGGATGTGCAGGTAAATCCTCTGGAAACACATCAACATATTCTTTCACAATAGGTATTTCCACTATTCAAACATTATTTTCCTCACCCATAGTTATTTCACTCCCTTCTTCCCTAATAATTGAACATAGTAGTGCAACTAGGGGTGGATCTAGATAAGAATTAGGTGGTGATGTTTCTGCTCTAATGATAAGGTACTACTTATCATCATCAAAAATTGTAACCTCCTTCTTCTTACAATAAATTTTTGCATCATGGTTAGAAATCCAATCCATTGTGAGGATTATATCAAATTCAATCATGGGCCTGATGATGAGATCAGTAGATAAAGAAAATTTATTTGCTCTAATGGGAACTGATTCACAAAACATTGTTGTGATGATACTTCCCTTAGAAGTTTTCACTGACAACTCCCTTGTTAAGTCAAATTGAAAATATGTAATTTTCATAGAAAACTAGGAAGATAAAAAATAATTCGATGATACAGTATCAAATAAATCATTTTCTGAAATTGAGGAAACTATTAAATTACCTGCCACCACGTCTTTTGGAGCTTCAACCTCAGTAGTAGTGATAGAATAATCTTGTCCTTACTCCATCATCATTTTCTGAGGTAAGTTCCCTTGGTTCTTAGGACATTAATTTTTATAATGCCCCTTTTCTCTACAATTATAGCATTTAACATGGGTTGCCTCTTTCTTCCCCTTGCAATAACGAGATTTGTGGCCTTTTTCACCACACTTGTAACAGAATCACATTCCCTTCAGGCAAGTACCTGGGTGTTTCATCCAACATTTACAACAAGATGGATATTCAACTTTTCCCTTATTCTTCTTATTTTTATTTTCAGAGTGTTCAACAAATCTCTTCTTCTCTTGCTTTGATTTAATGTCGTATGACTTAGAGAATTAATTTTCTTTCTTGATGGCACATGAAACAAAATATTTGTATGATGAGAAGGATTTTGAGACTAATGCTCGATGAAGAAATGGTTTTAACCCATAAAAGAATCGATTAATATTACTCCTTGGGTTATGTAAATAATATGTTGCATGCCCTGATAACCATGTAAATTTAGCCTCATATTTTGTGACATGCTCATCCTCTTTTTGCCTCAGACCCAAAAATTGTCTTTCCATATCCACTCGATGGTCACGAGGAAACTATTTTTCAAAGAAAATCTCTTTAAACTCCCTCCATTCCATATTTGATACTTCATCATCTTCATTTGTGTTTTGAATAAATGACCACCATTGATCTGTATCTCCTGTGAGGTGATAAACTACCATGAAAACTTTTTCCCTTTCAGTACTCCCAAAGCATGAAATATTTTTTCTAAGGAATTTATCCATTGCTCAGATACTAATATATTTTTACTCCCATTGAATTTTGGTGGTTGTTTCCTCATGAAGCAGTATAACATTGATCCTCCGTGTTGTGGATCAGGGTGCTCCATATGGGTAAGGTTATTATTCATAACCTGAGTGAGTTGTCCTATTGTGGTGATAATCTGATCAGCACCAGTTGCTTCACCAACTCCACTATAATTATCTAGATTAGGAGGTAAATCCCTACATGGATTACGTGCATTGATATGGTATACATTCCTTCCACTATGTGCCATTTCTAAACAATGGAATACACTAGATTAGTTTATGAATCACAATACATAAATCCAAACATGTAAAACACTTAACATAAATTGAACAGTTTATGGATATAATCCATAATCATAAAAAAATTTCTTTGAGGATTTATATACTCATAAACCCATCATAATGGTTTTTAAAGAAAATGATAATTATCCTAAACATATCACGTGGGAGGGTCGTAACCAAGAGTGTAGCAAGGCATGTTATCGTGAACCAGTTCCCATTCGAGTCTAGCTCAAAGAGGTGTTTTTGGGGTTTAACCCTACGTACATCTGTGCCAGAGCCACCTCTACCTTCTCGTATCTAGATAGATATGTATTGCGTTGAAAACATACAAAATCTCAACAGTACCAAAATTATAGGAAATTCATCTATACTAATATTCAAAGTCTATCTTAGGATAATGTTCTCTAATTAGAGTTTTTATCTAAATTTAGCTTCCATGTTTTGTAATAAACTTCCTCTGATACCAACTGTAATGCCTCAACCATAGTTACCCAGTGTCAGTGCATTATTAAAAAACATTTTCATGATCACAAAAGAAAATGTCTTGAAAGACCGATTAGTTTAGTAGACTTGGAAATACTAGATACATTCATATGTTTTACATTACATTATAAAATGAAAAACTACAACAACATAGTCTCCATATCCCACATTCATATCCCTTATACTATCCTTGTAGGTCAGTAATAAAATAATTCTTCACATCCTGGGAAAAAACATAGAATGGGGTGATTTCAGATGCTCAGTAAGGATAACAATATAGTAGAAACTTTCATAAATAAGCATAAACATTTAAGGCAATGTAAGAATAAAATAAAAGCCTTTTAAACTTGATCATCAGCATAATATGGAAAATATTAAATCAAATAATGTCATTTAAATATTCACATGGACATTCTACTAGTAGAATAATCACATGCAATATCAATATCCACTTTCATAATGTTGGAATGCATAATGCCAGACTTCATAACCACATTGTCAAGGCATTGTGCCAAGACTACAAATAAGATTTTGTCAAGGCCTTGTGCCAAGACACTAGTTTGTTTCATGAGACCAAAAGAAGCATCGAGGAGCTATAGTGGGATCCACCCATCACTTACTAAGTCCAATTCATTCCTCATATGAAAAGGTTTAAACATAACATAAAATTTTGTATTAAAACTAGCATACGAAATGTCAATACTTTATCCATAAAACATGAATGGTATAAAAATAACACATCCACAGTAAAACATATCACAAAACCTTCAATACAATGTGGATGTTTTTTATCATAATAAATCAACTTCAAATAAACTCACAATCCATCAAAGGATGTTGACATAGATGAAATAAATATTTTTTTATTGAAATATCTCTTTCTATTTTGAAATCATTTAAAAGTCATATTATTATAAAATAAAACATTTATTTTGAGAATATTTTTATAATATTTCATGGGAAACTTTGACGTTGTTATAACGGTGGAAAATAGCTGCACCCGCCGTATAAGTTAAAAAACATTCTTACCTTAATTTTGTCGAAAAGGTCATAAGGTACCTTGTTTTGAAAATGACGAAAATATTTCTTTCAACCCATTTTATAAAAATTCAAAGGGTATAAGTTACTTTAACCCATATTCGAGTAAAGAATAAAAATGTTCTGGAATACATTTTTAATATAGTTGGATGTGGATGATAAAGAATTCCCAGTAGATACTTAGGTTAAAACAACCTCGGATAATAAAGAGATTGTGAAAATAACTTGTACCTTGTAATTTTCCTTGGTCGAGGGTAGGTTAAACTCTAGTATAATGGTGAAATAATTGTTATTAAATTATAAAATAACCATATACATTAATATGATTTCATATAGGATCTTCTAATATTGATTTGTAAATGATATTTTAGTAGTATCATCGTTTCGGGTGTTAACTGAGTCATCTTCCTTTATATGCTTGGTTACGTAAGCCATGTTTTTTATGGATAGGATGTATTTGATTCATATAAATAATGATATTATGTTCATAAACATTATTTTTTATCATAAAATAAAAATTATTCTTGAATGATTACGATGGGGAATGAATCTCATCATGTTCATGGAGACGGTAATCCGTATGTACACACGAGCGACAATATCATTCATTTTATATTAAAATCATATATAATTGGATGTTATACCATATATACATAATCATTATAATGTTATATTTATTATTTACATAATTTATACTCATTATTAAACCCATCCAAATGATGAAGTGTTTGAATAACAAACTACACCACGACGTGGAGATGGTAATCCATACATACACACATATGGTGACATTGTCATTTATAGGATGGATTGAATATTGAATATGGTTAAACCATTTTTATAATAACATAAATGTATATAGAAGATACTGGAGTTATTATTTTATAATGGAAACAATAATTAAATAGGAAGTGGAAGAAGAAAAGAACTTGAAAGAGGTGATGAAATATTTACCTCTTCTTATGGTTCTTCCTTTTGATTTGATCAAAATGACTCTTTAGGTTGGCATTATGACTAAAGGAGGGCCTCTAAGATTTAGGGAGGAAGTACTGTATGATATTTGGGTAGGGTTTGGTCAATCCAAAAGGCTTTCTAGGTGTGAAATTAATATAATGGGAAGTTCCCTTTTTTAAGAGGGGTGAGGGGCACTTTAGGAAAAGATTGAAATACTATTTTATAATAAAATTATTTTCAGTTTCTAATGGCACAAAAATGATTTATTTAGTAGATAATGTGGGTATAAGTCGATAAATAATCATCAAATAGATTTTATACAGGTTTTAGTTACCATATTAACCTTATCTTTTAGATTAACTCTTAGTTAAATAGTTTTACATTTACCATGTCTCTTTAGATGTTTATATTATATGGCTAATAAACTTACTATAAACTGCCAAGCGAACCCCAATAGGTTCATTAATGTCATATATAATATTATTAAGGCCTTTTGGTAGAACCTAATATTTTTAGGAATATTATATCAACTAATAATATAATATTTGTTTTAAAAACTCAATTATGTCAATTTTGACATTATTTAATAAATGATTTTTGTTAAAGTATTAACAACTTTTTTACTTTGACCTATATTCATATGTTCAATAATAATATGTTATATTAACCTATAAAATTATTTTTATTCATAAAAAGTCTCAAATATCTTTTATTTAGATATTTACAATATCAATTATTTTAATATTTCATTATAAAGTTAATTACTGCGTCATCATTGTGTCATAAATAAATTAAATTATTTAATATATAAAAATTGTAAATAAAATATAATTATATAGGTAATATTTTTATTTTTTCTAATTAATATTTATAAATGAATTTATCTTATGCATAACCCTATATTAAAAAGGGTTTAGTTATTAAACTTTGATTTTAACGTTTTTAACTCTTCTTTAAATAAAATAATAATAAACATCCTAATCTAATCCATGTGGACCTAAAGGATCATATATTATTCCTAAGGTTGTTTTTGGTCTAAATAAACTTATAAAATAGAATTATGACATGTTTTAGGGTAATAATAATATCATTTTATCCCTTAATTACCCTATTTACATTTAACCGTTGTAAATAAAAGTAAAAAAGTTACTATACACAACAAATTATTTTCATCTTATTAAACCATATTTTTCTTACTGATATCAACTATGTCTCATTGATTTTTTCAATTCCACTCACAAAAGTGGTAATGTTATGTTTTATGTGAATTTGAAAATTCTCCAAGGAGGTGGGTAAAAGACGGTGAAAAGTTTAATAAATTTATATATATATATATATATATAATATTATTAAAAAATGACCCTAATGAATTATATTGAACATATATAAGTATTATGTATCTATTTTGACCTAAAATAAATTTAAATTAAATAATTAATTATTAAAATAAAAAAGTCGTTTTTAAACAATAATGCAGTGTTTTTCACTATTTGTCAAAAATAAAAAGTTTTCAGAAAAATACCAAAAATTCACCCAATAATAATTTTGATATTTTGAACCCATAAATGAAGTCCATTTTAATAGATAAATTTTATAAAATTTTAAAAATTGTGTATTACAATTCATAACGGCTAGTTTGATTGGTCGCAGTGTGATAGAATCCCGAAGTAGTGTATAATGTGAGCTATTACATTATTCAAAGTGAAACATGTCGTGGAATCTTGGGGTGTTACAGTCACTGATCGGGGCTTATCTCAGATTCTATTTTGTGATGAGTGTCTGATTTATCACATATTCAATGACTTTTAAATGGAAAATTTTTACATGTGACCTATTCTCATAATGAAGACCGTCCTAAAAACATCTCACCCAGGAGATCTCATTAGCTAGAAAAGATGGCACAAAGCACAGTACGTAGGTAAAATGGAAAACACAGTCCAACACTGACAAACCCTCATATGTAAGATGCATGAACTCATGAGCTTTTCCCTCCCTCAAATTTTCAGGATAGAAATGTTTAATTAACGTTGTCTAGAAGTCCATCCAAGATAGTTCATCATGTCGCATAGATTCCTCTAGAATATCCCACTAACACTTGGCATACCCATGAAGCATATACGCAACAAACTTCACAATACTATCCATCGATGTCTCAAGATGCTTGAAGATGTTTTGAACTGACCCAATCCATAACTCAATTGACTGGGGTCCCCCTTCACTAGTAAACATAGTTAGATGATGTAGTTGAAACTCTTTTTTTAGCTCAGATATCAAAGGAACAGTACAAGTAGTCTCCCTTTCCATAGACCAGATGAACCTCAATGTGTTTTCACATAACTAAACTTTCATCTGATCATCATGATCTATAAGAATTTATGGTTCAAATACATTTGGTGCATGCTGATTGTCACTCTCCTGATGCACAAGTCGAAGATGGTGAGGAGACATTTTCTCTACAAGAAAAATGTGCACTTTAGAGAACTGGCTAGTAACAATGTCATCCCAATAGTTTACTGAAACATGGAATCACTAACTCTTGGTATCTATAGATATTGATTACAAGTATATTAACAAGACATGAAAAATCAATTTATTTATCCAGTGGAATAGATATCTCATATCACAATTCAACAGAAAAGTATATACTATATGAAGAAAATTGATATGTCCTTATCATGAACAATGCATGTCAATATATCCCTATATGTCAATTATGATTCATGTATTCCCATCTCACTCCATATCACGTCACGAGTATAATCTCAAGAAACAATAACATCATGAATCAATAACTTCACACAACATGTGAATCACCCAAGGTGAAATAACACCAACTGTAAAAAAACACACAACACAAATAGTAATATTATCTCTAGGTACTCGAATTTTCAACATAAATGGGTTAGATACTCTCATGAACAAACCTATTACCAAATATCGATGCAACATAGTCTCATTTATACCTTTCTTAAATAGTAAAGTAGAAGAAAATAAAATTTTCTCCTTTGATACAACTTTGTAACATCCCCCAATTCAGCACTGTCTCCCATAACCAGAAAGGGTTGGTCACGAGACATCAAACACACCTCCTTGTACGCCAGAAGCTACCAACTAGCAGAGGGTGTGTGAAATGTATAGAATAGAGACTATACCCACTGGCATGAAGTTTCATATCTGTAGAAAAAAATCATAATAGATCTGAAATAATCAAAGTATACACATAAAATAATACAACATTTAAATCCAACTGAATAGACTAATAAATAATAAAGCAATAATGTAATGACATGCTGGAATGTAACTAGATTTAATTCTTTTAAAATACAATAAAAGACTAGATGGATAAAATGAAATATTAAAAGTCTCGAATCCCAAATCTCACATAAATATCATATCCAAAATTCATCCCAATAGAAAACAAACAATCAACATTAAGGTCCTATTCCCTTATCAAAACCTGCATCCATGAAATCTGCTCGGGTTCCAAATGGCAGCCTGAATAGGGTGTTAGTATAACTATGTAGGTCGACACCACCATATCTAAACAAAACCAATCTGATAAAAAGTGTATGAAATAAAGTCATAAATTCTTGTAATAAATTAATTCAATAACTAAAAAATACACCAACAATCTGCTTCGGCTCCATATAAGAATATCTCAGAGCTTGTCCTACGACCAGTCAACCACAACCAAATAACAAAGTTAGTAAATATGTTTTGGAACCATGTTGGAATATCATTGAGAATATTATACAACCATACCAACCACAACCATAAAACCAAGGTAAACAACCTGCTTCAGCACCATGTCATAATATCTCTGAGCATGTCTTATGACTGTGTGAACTACAATCATATACTCATGGTATAGTCACAACAGCCCAAGTTAAATTACTATAAGTATTACAACATGGGTCTAGACATAGTCTTCTCTATAAAATCACTACAACATGGGATTGGTCTGAGCTCTATCACTGTCATCATTACAACATATATGTGTGCAAATGTTTAGGCCTAACCCATTATATTAGCATCTCAACATGGAACACAATTCCTATCATACAACATGAATATCACAATATCACATCATATACCCCAATAGTTAATAATATGAATTACAATTATTATTTCATATGTCACTTTTCAATTCAATTCACAATTGATTAACAATTATATCAATCAGCAATAAGTCACAATTTTGAGATTCTATAACACGAAATCACCCTAGGTCATATGTCATGTCAAACATACATTAAGTAATTAGCCAATTAAAAATCCATTTGAAACCAAATGAAATCGAGTAATAATCGCATTCAATTATTTAATCAATTTGGGAACACACAACGATAGCACAATCATGATACTACATAAACTTTGCAATTATCAAACCATAAGGTTAAGATTTAGACCCCCTACCTTTAACCGTTGATCTAACAATGGTTCCAACAGCCAATGCCCCGGAGGAAAAAGGTGTGGATGATTACAAAAATCTTCATAAATTAAAATTGATCAAGATAAAAACCAACAACGCATTCAGCCGAATAATTCATCCGCAATGGTTGGAGAACCATAGGGAGGAAATAAAAAATTTAACCAAAAGAAATTACCATGGATTGAGGAAACAAACATATCATTTGGAAGAGAGGTTGGAACTACAAAATCACATAGAGAATGACATAGGGTCAAGAAGACAGGAGTTGCAATTAATTAAAAATAATTTCAGCCGCATATCATGTTTAAAACAGCAGGCCGAACATTAACACAGCGCGTAAAGTGATTACACATAGTGTAAATGTTTTTAATGGGATTCATCGAAAAAACTATCACCTCGAATTTATTTTATTAAATCCCTCAAACAATTACATGACATATAATTGTTCTACATTTTTTTGAGGTCATTTTCTCTTTAACACTCCAAACCTCCTTTAAAACTTATCAACTTACCAATAACCTATGAAGCATTATGTCTCATTTATCCCTGAATTAGATTAACTCAAAAAGAATACAAACCAAAACTTTAGGTCATTTTCTCCAACCAGGGCTCTCTGTCTCAGAACAAGAGTCAACCACGAAGAACCCAAGAAACAGTTAGTATCATTTATACCCGAACTCCATTAACTCAAAAAGCAAACAACCCTGAACTTTAAATGATTTTATCCAATGAAGGCTCTCCATCTCTGAACAAGACTAAACCACCAAGGAAGAACCAAAAAACATAAATATAGACGTACCTGAGAAAATACGAGATCTTAAAAATACTATCCTTTTTCTTTTTATAGTTGGTTTATTTTTATGATATAAAATATTGATGAAATATGTTCCCTTTATCCACGGTTTATACTTTGAAGAATTTTGTTTCTTTTTAAGGGTTCTAAGATGATGAATGTTTTATGATATTGTGGCACACATATGTATGATTTATTTTATGTGACGAGTAGGAAAAATATCTATCTCCAATAAATTAGGTAAATAATGATAACTCATGAGTTAAATATGTTAAAAGTGAACCTAATTTCATGTTCACAATTCTATGCGCGGACTTGGATATCATGTCTGTAAGATTATGCATGGACCTGTTTTCATGTCCCTAAGTTTTATAAAAGGGTGCAGTTTCATGTCCTCAACTTAATGAGTTGTCCTATTTCTATTTATACATTTCTATAATGTTATGTGTCTATTTGTATGCCACAATATCATTTTTCATGTCAATATTATGCACTTATGAATTATGTTCTTTGATTATTTTTTGATTCATGCCTTATGGACTTCTATGATTTATCTCAGGACTCAGGATTATGGTCATTAATATGCATGGTATAATTTTCAAATTTTATGTTCATGTTCTTATGAACTTATTTTATGCTTGATATCTTCCTTATTTACCCTTATGGATCATCTGAGCTCCCCATTTTTTATATCTATTTTCCCTGTGATATGAAAAAATTACTAAGTATGATATATAAAAATGGGCTCTAGTTATAAAAGAATAAACATGAGACAATATATATGTTTTATGAACCATTTTTTATTCATGTTTCCAAAGACACTAAATTCATTCGATTCGGGCGTGGTTTTGTTATGTTATGAAAATAATATTCATCTATTTAGATGTAATATCTATATATGAAAACATCAAGACATTATAATATGGGTATTTCTTCTTCCACAGTGGATAGTGACCTTCTTGAAAGAAATCTCTACCATGGGTGAGGTTCTCAAGAACCCATGTGATCTTGTTTCGTGAAGGATGACTACCTTGGTAGTTCTATCTCTTCTTTCGTTTCGGGATCCTTGGACTATCACGAGCTATGAGTTTTTCTCAAAAACTAAAAGGTTGTTTCCACTTAAATTTCAAACATAAAGGGGTATTTAGAAGCTAAATGAAGGAGAGGGTGTATATTTCAAGATGGATAGAGGTCATCGTGTAGTTGAAGGAGCTTCATGAACTAGAGGTTCTCCATGAACCTGGGTGACTTTGTGTGGAGGTTTTCATAAACACTTTGTGCGGTCTCAAAGGAGAGCTCCCTGAGTCTAGACTTATGTTGTATAGAGGTTATCAGCAACACTTCATGCAGTCAGGACCATCGTAAGATAGATGCATCCACGAAGGTGAAGGGATTCACAAATATTATCCCTAGTTCATTTTGGTCAATTTTAGCCCGAATTCATTCTGAAACAACTATTACTTCCTTGGTCTCTCCAACAATATGCATATTTAGATTTCAACAGCCACTATTAAGGAGTTGGAAGACCCATGAAAATGTTCCAAATTATCTTTCCCAAACCATGTTGACCCCTTCCTACTACCTACAATGGAAATAAAAGCACATATTATTAAATTGATATTAAATGAAAAAATACATCCTAAATGTTTATTTCTTGTGAGGAAAACAAAAGATTTGAAATCCAATTGGTTGTGTAGGTATTATCCGCCTCCAAAACTATGAAGGTAAAAAAAACTATTATTAAACCCATAATAAACCTAAGGAAATTAAGGACTAAAGAAAAGGGAATAAATTTGGGTGTAACCCCCAAAGAGATGTTTTATTTTCCCAGTCCACAAAGGGGTAGTTTTAAGAGCATCCCAAATTAATTGGGGGGTTTAGTTAATTTTGTAATAACCACCACATTTTTCTCTTTCCATGTCCCTTCAAACTCTTCTTTTTAATCCCCCCTTATAGAGGAATCTACTTGAAGACACACAGGGGTAGGTCAGTGATATAAGGGAATTACTCTTCAATATCAACTCGAGGAGCTAGCATTACTTCAAGTTATTTTAGCTTTGAGCCATATCAAACTTTTATCTAAGTGGGAATCCCCATATTTGTTTCCATGAACACATAATTCTCCTCAAAACAATCTATTTTCCCCTCCTATGTTTGAGTGGGAATCCAAAAAAACCCCCTCTAGTTCCAGTAATTAAAATACTGGATCAATAGTATAAAAATGAGGAAAGATAGTTTTCAATTCATCTTTTATTAAATAGGAATAAAATGAATCCAAAATCAAGTCACATCCACCCCTTTTAATCCATCTTATAACTACCAAGCATGAAAGACCTTGGTGAATCCATTAGGAGTGAGAGGTAGTGGTCACTCTTGATCTCCTTCAAATTCAATATACTACATTATTATGGAATCTTCATAATCTGGGGCTTGAAACATTGAGGGCGATTCTGCATTCATTTCATTTTTAGTAAAGTTAAATGGAAATTAATGTTTAGAAATGATATATCCCTTATATGTATCAGATTTATCTCTATTTATACATAGACCCATTGTGAAGTAACTTACTAGGAGTGTGGGTGATGGGTCTTAAAAATTTTCTTTGGAATATACCATATCGAAGGCAGTTTTCTCATCTCCATCCTTTAGAAAAAATGCTTGAAAACATACAGCTGAACCTACAACTTCAACATATGGAGAATTATATTTTAAATCAGTTATCAAATATTTTTGTAAAGCTTCTAGAAAGTGGCTTGGAGGGTGTGGTAGTTGGGACTTCTCAATCTTAAACTCCACTTCATGGATCTTATTTTTAGCATAGGTCTAAATAGTATCTTATTCTAGTGGTAGAAGCAATAGTTCCTCCTTAAAACCTGTATAAAAATCATAGAAATACATGGAAAACTCATTGATTTCTTTGGAAAAAGGATGAAGGAAGTCCACTACCACCATTTATTTAGTATATTTAATAAAATATATATTCAGAGGTTCCCCAAATAGACTTATAAAGAGTCCTTTTTTTCTAGGAATGAATTACCACTCCTTCACTTAGAAAAAATGATCTTTCAAACTCCTTATTTTTCGAAAAAAATTCTTTTTTATTTTTTAGATTTTTTTATTAAACCAAAATTGTATTTACATAAGAGTGAAACAATATAAAATGATTTGTTTGGATCCTTGAAAATGGTGCCAAATTTTGATGTTCACTTATAATGGGTTTATAAAAACCAAATTTAAAATCCCTTATGAATGAATTGGGAGATAACACATGTTTTTTCTCAAGGAACTCGTAATAACCCACTATTAATCACTTCTTATTAATATTTTTTGGTCTTTTTAAAACAAAAAAAGCATGGATAACATGAAAGTGATTGAATCTAGAAATAGAAAGAAATAAAGGTAAACAAATGTTAGGGTAAGGGAGAATGTATCTAGGTGAGGTTACATGAGTACTTCATTGTCCTAAGCTACTTCAAACTCGTCCTATGGAATTATAAATACCATTTGACATCCATTAACATTTATCTAAATTATGGGACCTAATGCACCTCGAAAACCTCATTGAAACACATATATCTCTCACCGCTATAGTGTAGAATAGTGAAAGTACCCCATTCGTAGACACCTCTCCATCTAAGTACCCCATTCTATCATTTATTGTTCACCCCCCTACGTTCCCAACAACATATGTATAAAGTGAACACAAGGAGAAATGAGGGAGAAAAAATATGATAAATGCCAGAACATAACCGCAAATGGGAATAGAATAAGATAAACATCAATCTAATTATCCGCCCACTCATTTTTGCATTATGACTGATAAAGAAACATTTTATAAATGAAAATTTGGGATTAAAATTACCATGTAATACCCAAGAGGGTTTAATCCTAGAGATAGTACTCTGTTACCATATATTTGAGAGATCACTTTAAGAGAAATGGAAAAAAGGGGAGAAAGAAGTTGAACGTAACCTCCTGAATGGAGATAGTGGAAAAAACAACAAAGGATATCAGATCTAGAAACCATTTGAAATGAAAACAAAGCCTAGGCATCAATAACCACACATTTGTTCCCCACATTTTATTTTACAAGTATCATGTATTAACTACAGATGTTTTTTCCCTTCATTTTCTCCACGCGTGTCCATTTAATGTGGTTGTTTTATTTCATTAATGAGTCTATTTAATGTGGTTATTTTATTTCCTTAATGTGTCCATTTAATTTTTTTGTTTCATTACATTTTTAATTCTAATAAAATGTTGGCAATTATAGTATGAAAAATATATGAAATAGAAATCTTGAAATCTCTTTTGTGTTGTGTGCCAATTTTATTCCTCTCATATTTCTCTTCTTGTATATCCAAAAAACTAGTATCAGAGGGTGGTTTCCAAGATCCTCCAATTTTTTTTAATATGGCCGCAATCTAGACACAAGTTCTGAAGCTGTCTAAGGACAAATTCAAAAGGTGGTGCATCCAAACGAAGGATTTATTTGGGTCACAAGAATTATAAGATATTGTCACTGATGGTTATATTGTACCCTATATAGAGGAAGAATAAGCCTTCATGAATGATGAAAAGACGGGCCTCAAAAATCAAATAAAGAAAGACAACATGGCGTAGTTCCTCCTCTATCAAGGATGGGAGGAATCAACATTTGAAAATATTGCCGAAGAAACATCAAGAAAGAAATATTTTGAGACCCTTTCCACCATATTCAAAGGTGTTGATTGAGTGAATAAGGTACGTCTTTAAACATTAAAAGTTGATTTTGATGTCTCACACATGAAAGATGGTGAGAGTATCTCCAATTATTTCTCTAGATTAATTTTTATTGTGAAACTTTTGAAAAGGAATAGTGAAAAAGTGGAAGAAATTAAAGTTATTGAAAAATAACTTCGATCTCTCACAACCAATATTGGGAATGTTGTTGTGGAAATCAAAGAATAAAGGGATTTGGGGAAACTATTCATTACAGAACTGATGGGGTCGTTGCTAGTGCTCGAGATACGAATGCAAAATAATTCCGGTTTAACAATAGAGCATGCCTTAGATTCCATGTTTACTCTACAAGAACAAAATAATGGCCACATAAAATGAGGCAGTCATTGTGAAATATGAAGAGGGAGCAGATATTATCAAAGCCATACAAAAAATCAAAAAAATACTACTAGCTTCCATGGAAGAGGTAATGGTGGTGGTCAATTCATGTGTGGTCATGGAAACACAAAGAACATTCAATGCCACAACTATATGAAATTTTTCCATTATGCCTATGATTTTTGGAGAAAAGTGGAACATGTTGAACTATCCAACTATGATGAAACATGTCATAATGAAGAATAAGGTACCACACTCCTCCTCGCACAATAAAATTAACATGAACACCTCGATGTGTGGTATCTCAACACATGTGCAAGAAACCACATGAGTGGAAATAAATAATTGTGTGAATAACTCACAAAAGATGTTCATGGTGATGTGAGCTTTGGTGACTCATCAAAGGTACCCATAATTAGAAAAGGTAAAAAAATCTATATAAAGACTGGTGAGTCAAATTACATCTCTAATGTGTATTATGTACCAAACTTGGAAAAAATATCATTAGTCTTAGCCAACTCCTTGAGAAGGGGTATGTTGTACACATGGAGATTTCTTTTTGTCTATAAGGGATGCTCATAGGAGACTTGTTGATCAAGTCCAAATGGTGAAGAATATCATGTTTCCACTATGTATCAACACAATGGTTGAGGAGTGTCTCTTTGGAATCATGAATAATGACTCAGGGATACGGAACCTATACTTTGGAAATTTTCATTTTAGCAGGCTTAAACTTCCATCCTCATCAAGCATGATGTCTAGATTGCCAGTGTTGAAAGTTCAAATCATGTGTGTGAGGTGTGTACACTCAGCAATCAATAAATGAACTCCTTCCCAAGTGGAGTGTCTAGAAGAGAAAATGAACCACTTCAGTTGGTTCACACTGATATCAGTGAACCAATTGAAACACCCTCACTTTGAGTTAATAAGTATTTTTATTACCCTCATTGATGATTTTAATAGGAAACTCTGTGTGTATTGCATCAAAGAAAAATCTTCTATTGTTGCGACCTTTAAAATGTTCCAAGGTCGTGTTAAAGATGAAAGTGGTTATAGAATCAAAGTTCTCAGATATGACAGAGGAGGAGAATACACATAAAATTCATTACATGTTTTTTGCAGGGAACAAGGCATCAAGAAAAAATATACAGCTACCTATATGCCACAACATAATGGAATTGAATAAAGGAAAAACTGCACCATCCTCGACATGAAGGGGACCATGCTGAAGGAGAAAGACCTAGCGAAGAACTTTTGGAAAGAAGTAGTGACATGTATTTCCTATCTTCTCAATTGGTTTCCAACTAAGAGTGTCAAAAAATTGACACCACAAGAGGCATGGAGTGGCTACAAACCGATTGTAGAGAACCTAAGAATCTTAGGGTGTGTTTTGTACACTCATGTTACAGAAGCGAGAAGAAGGAAGCTTGTTGATCATGGTGAAAAGTGCATATTCATCAGCTATAGAGAAGAGTATAAAGCCTATAATATATACAATCCACTAACCAATAAATTATTAGTGAGTAGAGATGTTATCTTTAGTGATGAAGAATATTGGAAAAGGAATTATGAAAAATCAAACAATGAGATTCCAGTCAAAACAAAAGATCCTTAACAAAAGTCATGATCATCAGGAGAAAATGCCAGCAACACCTTCCTCGGGCGCATCGTCAGTGCATAGGATTCCAGGAGGGCATTCCATCACTCTGGAAAGGACTCTATCAAGTGAAAATTTGGTGATCTCATCCTCACCCATGGAACCAATAAAAATTAAAACCTTAAGAGACATTTATGAGAAAACCAAATAGGTAAATCGTTTTCTCATGTATGCAGATCATGAGCCTCTGAAGTATTAAGAATCTATGAGGGAAGAATGTTGGAGAATGGCTATGGAAGAAGAAATTCGAACCATAGAGAAAAATGACACATGGGAGCTCAATGCACTTTCTAATAGCCATAAAACCATTGGTGTAAAATGTAAGAATAAGATTAAGAAAAATGTTGATAGTGAAATTGATCACTACTAGGCATTATTCATGTTAAAGGGGTACAAACTGATGTACGGGGTGGACTATAAAGAAGTATTTTCTCCTATTTCACGCCTTGACACTGTGAAGATGATTATATATCATGATGTACATCAGAGTTGGATGATCTACCAACTGGATGTAAAGTCTGTATTCCTGAATGGAATTATAGAGGAAGAGGTCTAAGTTGACCATCCTAAAGGATTTTTTATTCAAGGGGAGGAACAAAAGGTGTATCGACTGAAGAAAACTCTTTATGGGTCGAATCAGGCTCCTCGTGCTTGGAATTCATTCATTGACAGTTGAGATAATATCTTCTCCCAATGTCCATATGTGCATGCAGTTTAAATCAAGAAGAATGGTTGTGGTGACATACTTATTGCATGATTGTATGGTAATTATTTCTTTTACAGTGAACAACTGATCGATGTTATATTAATTTTAGGAGGCCATGTTCAAGGAGTTCGAGATGACAGATTGAGGTCTCATGTCCTTATTTCCGGGCATAGATGTAAAGAAACAACATGACAGCATCTATATATCTCAGAAGAGGTATGCTAATTAGTTTTTTAAAATTTCAATATGTCCAATTGTAATATTGTAAACACACCTATATAAATAAGCTTAAAACTGAAAAAATGTGGATAAGGAAGAAACATTGACTCAATTTTGTTAAATAGTTTTATTGGATGTCTGAGGTATCTCACAATCACAAGGCATGATATTGAATAAAGTGTTGGGCTTCTAAGCAGGTACATGGAAGCACCAAAAGAGTCACATTGGCTAGAGGAAAAACATATCCTCAGGTACGTTAAAGGGATGATGGATTTTGGTCTTTTTTATCAATAGAATAAAGAAGCAAATCGGCAGGGATCCTCAGACAGTTACTGGGGAGGCAACCAAGATGAAAGAAAAATCACCACAGTGTATGTATGTTTTCTTGGATAGACTACTTTCACACTGAATTCATGGAAGAAAAGTTTGGTTTCTTTTTTCAAATGTGAAGTAGAGTACATGGAAGAATCATCCACTATTTCTGAAGGAATTTTGTTTAAAAATCTGCTAAAGGACATAAAGAATATACAGGATGGATCCATAGTGATATATGTGGATAACAAGTTAGAAATTGAACTTTCCCAAAATACAGTTCAGCATGGAAGAAGAAAACATATTGATACCCAATTCCATTTTCTGAGAGATCATGTGAAGAATAAAATGATAAAATTGGAAAATTTTCATACTGCCGAATAGATGGATGATATTTTCAAAATGGCATTACCAACATATGCATTCAAAAAACTCAGAATGATGCTCAGGATGATGCTAGTTTTGGTTAGAAGGGGAGTTTTGGAAATAAAAACCAAACCCACACTTCATGAATCCCACATTTATTTTCCCCACATTTTATTTTACATGAAATGTGTATTAACTACACACATTGTTTCCCCTGTGTTTTCTCCCAGCGTGTCCGTTTAATGTGGATGTATTATTTCATTAATGTGTCTGTTTAATGTATCTATTTTATTTCATTAATGTGTCCATTTAATTTTTCTATTTCCTTACATTGTAAATGTCTATAAAAATTTGGCAATTTTAGTCCCAACAATATGTGAAATACAACTCTTGAAATCTCTTTTCTGTTGTGTGCCAATTTTATTCCTCTCATATTTCTCAGCTTGCATAGACAAAAAAATGACTCTTGGGAAGCGGCATTATGAGACCACTTTATTTTAAATATCAAACCTTAATGGAGGATCAGGAATTAGATTCGTGGGGTGGGATGAGATGTGCATTTAGTTGGAATTAAATTCCCTAGAGTTTTGGGCCACACGCCACATTCCATCACAATTCATTATTGACTTTTTATTAAGAAAAATATCATTAAAATTTAAAATCAAAATTAAGTGACTATATTTTAGAATAATGTGGAATTTAATTTAAATTGAAAACTCCTCAACTCTTGGATATTTTGTTAGGATTGTTATATTTTTTGAACCCAACATAGCATTAAATATATACATTTTGTTCTAGATCATCATTTTCTCTAGATTAAAAGTTATAATTTAAACATTTTATAATTTAATTTCCAATTATTCCAAAGTATAAATAATTTGATAAATGATTAAATATAATCTCAATCATTGGGGTGTTTTAAAAAAATAATATAACAATATTTTTTAAAATTGTGTGCTCAATCATAGATGCATGTAAATTTTAAAAATGAAAGAAATTGTATGTATGTAGGAAACCCTCTATGTTATTTTATATTTTATTTTCTACTGTTTTTTTGTTGTTGTGAGTTTCCATATTTTGTTTCAAAATTGGAAATTTTTTAACTTTTTAGGGTGTTGCGTAGTTAGTCTACACGCTTAAGAGTAATTGCACAATAACCATGAAAATGGGTTGCATAATTGATAATGCGGATATTCATAGTCTCTTCATGATTTTTCTAACTATACAGGGTCTCCATGAAAACATTACATGGTGTGGTGTGTTAGGCATGGTCTCCCACATAGATAAGCTTTGAGATCACCCTAGCTATTAAAATTTTAGGAATTTACCATTCCCCCCATCAGTTTTAAATCACCAAACCCCTCCATTAACACCCCAATTCATGGTCATCCTCCACGGGTCCTTGGTCTCTATGGATCCCCAAGGGAGCACCATTCCTTCGTTTTTGATTTTTGACTTCCTCATCATGATTTATGATTGGATCTTCATAGTAAACTATCATCTCTTCCCACTACAAAAAAATTATTGCTGACGTTTTATTAGTGGTGGTTCTAATAATCGCTTCTAAAAAATCATATTAAATATAATTAGTATTCTAGTGATGGTTATATTAAACCAATCCTATATTTTTTTTACATTTAGTAGTTTTATGGTTTAAACCACCACTGAATCCTAAAATATATAAATATTTAAACCCCTCCACACCCTACCGAATCTGATCCCCCTCACCCCCTCGCCCACCCCACCCCCCCAAATCCCTCCATCCCTCTCCCTGATGGACGACGACTGCCCCTCCCCCATCTCGTCGAAGGCCTCGCCCCAAGGGAGACCAACCATGATCCACCATATCCCCAACAACCTTCTCCCTATTAGTGAATGCCCCTCACCCCTCTCTCACCTTCGATTCCCAATACTTGACCCCCTGCTCCCCAACTGCAACCTCGGATCGCCCCACTTCTCCTCAACGACGATCCCCAATGACAGCTCCTTTTCCCCTTTTTATGACTCCTCTTATATCTGTTTCATTGAAGGTATATAACACATGTAGGGTTTTTCTAAGGGATTTAATAAACTTATATAACGATATATGTAATTGAGGGTTGTTTTTTGGATGACTTTAATTGTAAATATGTTTCTGGATCTGAATAAGCTTGGTTTTTGTACAATCATTTGATATTGATAATCAATTTTCAGGAAATATACAATTAAATGTGGACCTTCATTAACCATGAAATTGGTAATATAGTTTATCCACTAATTTTTTGATTAAAAATATAATTTATTTGGGTATGGAAAGTTATTTTTAGTATTTCATTCTAATATTCATTTTCATTTTCATGACACCTTTCTGTAATTCCTTGAAATACATAATTTATCACTATATCGCTATATTGAAATTTCAAGCGTGAAAATTTTGGCAAGGTTTAAAAATGATGTTACGAAATCTTTATAATGAACAAATATCATGTTGTACATTTTTAAAAATATTTTTATGTTGATTTTCCCATATATTAAATTCCAATTTTGTAAAAAACAAAAAAACATGATTTTCTTTTATATTTTATTAGTAATTCACTTTTTAAATACCCACAATTCATATTAAAAATTTACTATTTTTGTATTCATTTGTTTTATTGTGATATAAGTATATAATTAAAATTTGTCTTATTTTTTTGATTCAATCACAAAAACATAAATTTGGAATTTTAATGTTAAGATTAAATATAGTTTTAGATAGAATATTTATTATAAATACATTTGTTTCATATTTGTAAAGGTTGAAGTAATTTTCTAGTATGGGTTTAAATGAATTTACATTTTCCATGAATATATTTTATATTTTGAGAATGTAATAATTTTAAAGACAGAATAAATGAGACCATGTCACCAGATATCAAAGTGTAAAATTCTTTTTTTGAGATACAAAAAATCTTGATATGCATAATTATCGAAGTAATATATAACTATATAGAGAATTATACTTATGAAATATAAAATAATAATTGATAATATGAAAATAAAAAAATTAGACATCTTTTAATGTTGGATTGAATCATCTTCATGTTGAATTTGTGTTATGTCGAATCAAAACTCTACCCTGGTCAATGATGAAGTTGGGTAATTTTTAATTTTGATTATACTTGTTTTATTAAGCATTAATATCTTTATATTTTAATGTAAAGGGAGAGTAGTGATAAGCCAATACCTATAGAAAAAATGTTGAATTAATTTACCTCGAAACACACCTCAATATGATAAGGTTTTGGAAGAAGTTTTTAGATTATGAAATTGCAAACCAATCAGTGGATGGTAGAATAGAATGTATGTGTCCTGATTGTAAATTCAAGAAACTGTTGAATAAAAACAAAGTATATGAGAATGTGGTATTGAAATAGTATCATGCTCGATATGAATATTGGATTTTGCATGGTGAATTGAATGTTATAGAAATTCAAAACAATAAAAATCCTATCATTTCCACACAAAGTGTCCCAACCTACGAGAATTCAGATTGAAATTTGATAAATCATGAATTTGGATTTTCATGACACAATTTCCAAGATTTTAATAAATCAATAGAACCTTTATTTGTTCTTGAGATGGTTAATCTTACTCAAAACATCAGTGACCAAAAAATGTGTTTTATGAATTAGTTGAATACAGGAAACAAGAACTACAAAAATGGTTTGTGAAGTATTCAATGATGTGTTTTATACATAACTTTTATCATACCTAGTGTCAATGTGAATGATTGCATGATCTACTAGGGAGAATAGTCTAATAAAGAAGAATTAATAAAATTTCATACAAGTACAAGGATGTTAATGAACAATAATGAGTGTATAAATCAATGAAACATTAGGAATAAATAGAATAAGAAAACATTTTCAATGGTATTGTGTTACTTTCCTCTAAAACCATTCTTTTAATGATTATTCAATGCTGGGAAATGGGGTTATCCCCTCAAATATATACCCAGAATTTACAAACAAATGTAGGTATAGATTTTTTGGACTATGCCTATACCCACGGTTTATGTAAACCATGGGTATAGGCTAGTTATCCCAATAGTTTTTAAAAACAATTAGGATAGGTTCCCCCCATATTTGGCTTGAAATCCCCCCCCCCCACTCAAGCCCTATCTCCCATTTTAGTCATGTTCCCCTCACCTATGTGACCACACAAATATCCTCCTTCAACATTATACCATAATTCGACAATTTTTTTATTCTGATCTTCTTTGACATCAGATTAGTCAGTTATAGAACTTTCTTATATTCTATTGACTAGTGTTTTCACTTTTATTTATATATTAAATCCTAACCAAGATATAGATAGGTTGTGATTTTACTAGATTATTTAAAATAAGGTTCTTTATTAGTGATGATTTATTTTTGTGATTTTGGTTTACTAATCTTATTTTGGATAAGCCATTAGTATTCCATTGTTGTATATTTGGAATCTAGTTGATTATTATATTATGGGAAGTAATGAGTCTGGGTTTTAGTTCGCCTCATTGGTTGTAATTCTGGTTTAAAGACTGTAATTGTAACACCCTGATATTTTATGAGAAGTATATTTTTTTATGTATTATGTTATATGCAACATCAAAGGAATCTTTCACTGCACACAACACTAGCTTGGCTTGCGTTACACGCAATCGCGACCTTCCTTGATAGCGTGTGTAGTACGCAATACCGGGTTTCACTAAACAATGATATATTATTATAATATTATTATGGAATAGCCATTATGAATATTATTAACTAAATTTTAAATTTTATAACATTATTATTCATCTTACATATTTTCTAGAACATGGTATGAGAACAAAATAAATTTTTCGGGTAAAATAAGTATGTTTTCAAAAAATGCAGTTTTGCTGCCTTTTGAAGGAACACCCACATTAAATCTAGATTTTGACTTGTTTATAAGTTCTATTTGACAAAATAAAATTCTTCCTTGGAATCAGGATATAAAAATTTAATTTGGATAAAATTTTCATACTATTCTGATAAATTTCATATGTTAATGAATAGTAAAAACACGCTATATTTTAATTAAAAACAACTTTTTTCATCGTATTAATTTATATGGTTATATTATCTTTTTAATTTGTTTTAAAGTTTAATTATAATATATTTTTACCATTTAATCCAATGTTGGTCATTGGAATTAATTTCACTTGGAAATTGGACATAAACAAGTGTTGATTTTTGATAGTTGTTGTTTCTTAAAAACACGCTATTTATTTTGATAATGGGAATTACTTTTAAAATTAATTAATGCCACTTCTATATTTTAATTTGGAAAAATATACATAATTTTGGAATTCAGAATATAAAATATAGCTTAGGCTGAATTTTTGGTATTTTTCTGAAAAACTTCAATTTTTGATGAATAGTGAAACCACTTAGTGGTAGTTAAAAAACTGACTCTTTCATTTATTTGAAATTTTACCACTTCTGTGAAATGAATTTCAAAAATCTGACAAACATGGTTTTTATCAAGAAGTAATTTTTTTTTCAATAAGATGAAAATATTTTTTGGTGAATAGTAACTTTTGAATTTTATTTACTGTGGTTAAAGGTAAATAGAGTAATTCAAGGTGAAAAGAATATTATAACAATTCAAAATTACCTAAACACTTGTCCTAACCTTATTGGATTTGTAATGGCCAACCATGGAAATCCTTGGGTCGATTTTGGGACTTCATTGGGCCACATGGTAGTGATAATGACAATTTGGAATAATTAATTTAATGTAAAGACAAAATTGACATTAACAAAAATCCTTTAGTAATTAATTTTTATAAGGAGTTATATAAATTATCTTTTCAACTATAAATAATCATTGGAAATCTAAAATGATTTCCTACATGTTGGTTTTTTTATAATTTTTAGACATAAAATAAATTAAAAAATTTATGATGCAATAATGATACAGTATTTACCTCATTAATGAATGATTTAAATAAATAAAATTATAATGATTAAAATATTATCCAAAACAGGTCCAATTATGATTGGATAATTTTATTTCTACCATGATTCATCTTATATTCATCTTTAATTATTTTTGGACCTTTTGAAACCGAAGATAAGTTTATAATAAAATAATCTTTTCACACTTTCCAAAGGTGCCCTCTCCTCCCTAATAAAAGGGCACCTCCTCCCTCTCCTATTTAAACACCTTTGAGCCATCAAGCTCAGCCAAAACCTACCCATTACTCTTCCCAACTTCCCTAGTAATATTCTATAGGTCCTGGTCTTCTTCAAAGACCAACATTATTACCCTAAGAGGAGGTTTCAAAGAGGCATGTCGAAGAAGATGTAATATCCGTTACCGATTCTTTAAAATTTATTTCTTCTTCTACTTCTTCTTATTTAGTTTTTTCATTAGGATTTAATAACCTAATTATCACTCATATACTGATATGTTATTATAAATATGAAACAATCCTATTTCACATTCTATCCATCCTATGGAAAACGAAATCACAGCGCATTCGTACATATGGAATACCGTCTCCACGCCGTAGTGTAATCTGTTTTCCACCACCACCTTACTTGGATGGGTATAATGGTGTAATGAATAACTATATATGATTATTGTAATGTGATATTGATTCTTAAATATTATACATACACTTCAATACAATTCCACGATCATGGGAACGATATCATCGCTCGTGCGTACGTACGGTCTACCATCTCCACGATGTGATGCGACTCGTTCTACATGATCTTAATTGAGTAATGACTATATAAATGAAATTAATGAATAAATATGATATATATTATAGTAATACTATTCTGTAAATGAGGTATCTATTACCTAAAAATAATAATAAGAATTTATTCGACAAAACATGCATAAGAACATAAAGCAATGAACACACGAATAACAAGTAGCAATGAAATATTACTAATATGAAGATAAGAATATGACCATATATGATATAATAACAATGAATATGATTATATAATAAGTTAATGAAATTATTTAAATCATTATACAGGAGGTTCGGATATGTATGAAGAAAATCGACCTATGGTAAGGGAAAATCTCGCAATCTCATTTTATCCGAGATTGTTTATACTTCAGAATTTACTGGGGAATATTTATCATCCACATCCATGTTTAATCAATATGTAATATTATTTCTATCCTCATACAATGGTTGAAATCCAATTTTACATTTTTTTTAGTAAAAGATATGAAAGGAATCTTTTTTCATTTTTAGTATGAGGTAATTTTTGACTTTTTCAGCCAAAGTATGAGAAGAATATTTTTTTAACTTATACAGCATGAATGGATTTTTCTGATTTCATAGAACATTATTTATATAAAGATTCTTTTAAAATTTTTCAAGTTTATTTTTAATCATCTTCTTTTAGTTTAAAATTGTATGACATCTTAAGAAAGTTAAAATGTTTTTGAAAGGATATTTTCCTCAAGAATGGAGTTCAAGTGTTTTATCAAAATTATTTTCCATCTAATATAGGGTTCTGTTTATATCCCTATTTTTACATTGATTTGATTATGTTATGATGGTATTAATTTTATGATCTCCTTTTATCTTGTATGGATTATGTTATGATGGCATGATTTTTAAGAATCCCATTTTTATTACATGGGTTATGCTATGATTTATGATTTTGTGGAACACATAATAATGGATTCATTATGAGATGGGTGGGACCTATATCTCCCACCAATGCATTGGGTAATGATTTATATCTCATGAGATAGACATGGTTGTAATGAAAATTTAATCTGGTTCAGTGATACAGGACTGGAACGAGGAGTGAACTCGGTTCAGTAACGGGCTTTGTCTGCTATGATGGTCTTGGCAATGAGCCTTGAGTAATATGACATGATTTTCTATGATTATGTGTGTATTCCACATACTTTCATGTTTTAAGTTATGATTATTAGGATTTCATTTCACTACTATGATTTATCTCATGTTATGATATTATGATCTCTTTTGCAGGTTAGGATTTTCAAAATGTTATGTTCTTATGAATATGATATGATTGATATTTCTTTTTTTTCCCTTACTGAGAATTTGAGCTCACCCTTTTGTATGTTTTATTTTCCCCAGGTCCGGAAGAAGGGTATTAAGTAGGATATTCCAAAAGGGACTCTAGATATGATGAAATAATCGGGAGACAATGTAGATGATTTATAAACCAGTTGTTTATGTTTCCCAGTTTTTAAAGACACTATACCTATATGGTCCTTTCATGGTTTTGTTATATGTTTTAATAACTGTGCTTCAATTTTGAAGTAATAACAATTTATTTAATGTTTGAATCATTATAGTTGGTATCATAGGGAGGTTATAGTGAACTTTTGGTAACTAGTATGTGAAATCCTTACTAAGAACTCTAAGGATATCTCTAAACATAGAACACAATACTAGTGTTTTAGAAATGGCCATGAACAACCTATGATAAGACCTAAAGTGTCAAATTTTATTCTTGATTATGTGGTTTTCCTGTTATGATTAGTGTTTCTCACACTATGATTCTTGGTTTTAGTCAATGGATAGAACCTGAAGGAACCGTGTTAATGCTGAATGTGACGGGAAATGCAATGATTGTCCCGCTGAGCAACCAAACGTTATGGGAGCTGTAATGAAAAATCTTTTAGCCATGCTCACAGAACTTTCTCAAGCTATGAATCATGCAGGACTTCCAAACGAGAAAAGGAAAGAGAAACACTCTCTTGAATCCTTCATGAGGCAGCGTCCACCTTCATTCAGCGGGTCTTCTGATCCATTAGTGGATGAACAAAGGATCAGTACCACTGAAAAGATATTTTTTGTTCTACAATGTTCTGAACATGATAAATTCATCTTAGCAGTATATCATTTGGAAGGTGAAGCTAATTAATGGTGGAATATTATTAATAATACAAGGCAAAGGGATGAAATTGAGTCTATGTAATGGGAAGAGTTCAAGAACTTATTTTTCAATAAGTACTTCCATCGTATTATTCGAACAAATATGGAGAAGGAGTATCTTGAACTAAAGAAAAAGGATGATGAATCGGTTGGCACCTATGAAGAAAATTTTACAATACATGCAAGGTACGCTTCCGGAATTATTATCCAACCTGAGAGTAAGATCGATCAATTCTTTAGTGTCTTAAAACCAAGTCTTCGAAGGGTGTTATCCATAAGAGGCTTCAATAGCTACAAGGAAATTGTTCGATGTTCTTTCAAGGTTGAGATGGAGATTGGAGTAAGCAATCGGTCATATGGGTTTGATAAGAAGAGGAAAATTGAATTCAAAGGGAAATATAAGGACCACAATGAAAAGAAGATGAGTTTTACCTTATGCTCAAAGTGTGGAAAGAAACATGGAAGGAATTGTATTAAAGGGACAAGTAAATGTTTTAAGTCTGGAAAAGAAGTCCATCGGGCAGTTGAATGTCGAAATAATGGGAAGAAGTTTCCTAATGATGTGAACAAAGAAAGGGATACACAGAATGCACCTCCTACACTTCAATGTTTCAAGTGAAAGGAAATGGGGCATTATTCCAATCAATTCCCTAATCCAAGGGTTGTTGATGATGATCGACGTCAACAAACTATTAAGGCCAAAGACAAAGGAAATTCACATGCAATTTCTATCGGTGATGTGGAGTACTATAATGAAGTGGTGAAAGGTAGACTTACCATCCACTCTAAAGTAGAAAATGTTTTATTTGATTCTAGATCCACCCACTCTTTTATTTCTCAAGAATTTTCTAAGGGTATCTCCATATTACCTCAACAATTAGATGTTGAGTTAGCTGTGACCACCCCTAATTGCAAAACAGTCACATCAAAAGTTTACAATTCTTCTCCGATTGAAGTTTGTGGTAAAGTGCTTCCTACAAATCTTGTGATCCTTCCTATAGTAGAATTTGATGTGATCCTTGGCATGGATTGGATTTCTTTATATGGAGCTCATATCGACTTCCAGAGAATAGAAGTCACATTTCCTATTCCTGATCAATATATGATCATCTGTCGATGCAAGGATGAATATGACCTTCCGGTGGAAATTTCTTCTATCCTATGGGTCTTGATTCCAATAAATGAAGGTTATTTATCTCAAATGGTTGGATAGAAACTCATGATTAATAATATGCCCATTTTACTGAATTTTGATGATTTCTTTCCAGAGGAATTTCTAGGTCTTCCACCAAATCGTGAAGTTGAGTTTTCAATAGAACTCATACCGGGTGCTATGTCCATTTCAAATACATCTTATAGAATGTCCCCAATTGAGGTGCCGGAATGGAAGAAGCAACACTAAGAGAATCTTGATAAGGGATTCATATGCCCTAGTGCATCACCTTGGGGAGCACCTGTTCTGTTTTTTAAGAAGAATGATGGATCAATGAGATTTTTCATTGATTATCAATAACTTAAAAAGATCACTATCAAGAATAAATATCCTCTCCCACACATTGATGACTTATTTGACCAACTACGCGGAGCTCAATAATTTTCCAAGATTGATCTTTGTTCAGGGTATCATCAATTAAGGGTCAAAAAGGAGGATATACCAAAGACAGCTTTCCATACAAGGTATGGACACTATGAATTTATAGTAATTCCATTTGGTCTTACTAATGCCCTTGCTATCTTCACAGATCTGATGAATAGAGTCTTTAGATACTATCTTGATCAGTTTGTGGTAGTCTTTATAGACGATATTCTTGTCTATTCAAAGAGAAAGGAAGAACATGAAGATCACTTGAGAATTGTATTAAAGACCCTAAGAAAGGATAATATTTATGAAAAATTTACCAAGTGTGAATTTAGGCTTCAAAAAGTTTAATTTTTGGGTCACATAATCTCAAAAGAGGGGATATCTGTGGATCCAACAAAAACAGAGGTTATCGAAAGAAGGTCGAGACCAACAACAGTAACTGAGATCTGAAGTTTTCTTGGTTTGGATGGATATTATCAACTTTTTGTGAAAGATTTGTCAAGGTTATATAATCCACTCACCAGGTTGACTCGAAAAGGAGTTAAGTTCATTTGGACGGAGGAGTGTGAACAGAATTTCAAACAGTTTAAACGAAGGTTATCCAGTGCACCTGTGCTCACACTACCGTGTAGTGGAGAAAGGTTTGTGATCTACAATGATGCATCCAAGAAGGGACTGGGGTGTATTCTCATGAAAAATGATATGGTGACAGCTTATGCCTCATGACAGTTGAAAATCCATGAGCAAAATTACCCAACTCATGATTTGGAGTTATCCGCGGTAATATTTGGATTAAAAATAAAGAGGCATTATCTTTATGGTGAAAGGTGTGATATTTATAATGATCATAAAAGTTTAATGTATATTTTCACACAAAAGGATCTGAATATGCACAAAAGAAGATGGTCAGAGTTGATTAAGGACTACGAATTCTCAATTCATTATCACCCTGGGAAAGCAAACAAGGTGGCAGATGCATTAAGCCTACAATAACATGCTAGCTTATACATGACGAGGATCACAAAAGATCCAATATTTATGGATTTACAAAGGATGGATCTTGTAATTATAAAGGAAGGAGAAATATCTTATCTTTATCAAATGAATGTTCAACCATATATACATGTGAAGATTAAAGAGGCACAAAAAGAAGATGTACAGTTACAAAATAAGGTGAGAAATGTTCCTAAATTTAACCTTGATTGTGATGAGATAACAAGGTTCAGAAATCGGGTTTGTGTTCCTCCCATTCCAGAATTAAAGAAGGATCTACTGGATGAGGCTAATAGTTCTTTATTCACTATTCATTCTTGAAGCACAAAGATGTATAGGGACCTAAAAGAGTACTTCTGGTGGGATGGCATGAAAAGAGATGTTTCTGAATATGTCTCTCAATGCTTGGTTTGTCAGTAAGTTAAAGCTGAGAGACAGAAGTATAAGGGGATGTTACAACAATTACCCATACCCGAATGGAAATGGGAAAACATTACTATGGAATTTTTCACTAGACTTCCTAAAACATCCAAAGGCAATAATGCTATCTGAGTTATATTTGATCGTCTTAAAAATTTGGCACACATCATTGTTATTAGAGAAGATTTCTCTCTAGACCAGATTCCCAGGATATATGTGAAGGAAGTGGTAAGATTTCATGGAGTACCACTTTCCATTATATCTTATTGGGATCCGAGGATTACCTCAATGTTCTGGCGAAGTCTTCAGCATAATTTAGATACCGAGTTGTGTTTCAGCACTTCTTATCATCCTCAGATAGACGGTCAGTCTGAGAGAAAAATTAAAACTCTAGAAGATATGTTAAGAGATTTCTCAATGGATTTCAAAGGTGGTTGGGATCAACACCTACCTTTGGAGGAATTATCTTACAATAATACCTTTCACTCAAGTATTCAGATGGCTCCTTATAAATCTCTCTATGGAAAGAAATGTAGGACTCCAACTTACTGGGATGAAGTTTGGGAACGAAAGCTATTAGTACATGATCTTGTTGATGAGATGGAAGAAAAGGTCAGATCTATTCAAAAACACATAAGAGAAGCTCAGAGTCGAAAAAAAAGTTATACCGAAAACCGAAGAAAATACCTAGAGTTTGAAGTGGGTGATAAAGTGTTCTTACGAATACCTCCTTGGAAGAGAGTAATGAGATTTGGAAAGAAGGGAAAGTTGGGCCCAATGTATATCAGTCCTTTCGAAATACAGGATCGTGTTGGGAATGTAGCCTATTGATTGGAACTTCCACTGAATCTCTCTCAAGTTCCTGATGTGTTCCATGTATCTCTCCTAAGAAAGTACATACCTGATCCTTCACATGTACTAAGATTAGATGTTGTACCACTGGAGCAAGATCTTTCTTATGAAAAACAGCCGATAGACATTCTGGATCGTAGAGAAAAAGTTCTACGGAACAAGAGCACTCTCTTGGTGAATGTTTTATGGAGGAACCACCAATTATAAGAAGCTACATGGGAGCTTGATTATATGATGAGGGAGAGGTATCCTTATCTGTTTGTTACGAAGTGACGAATTTCGAGGGTGAAATTCATTTTAAGGTGGGTAGAATGTAACACCCTGATATTTTATGAGAAGTATATTTTTTTATGTCTTATGTTATACAAAACATTAAAGGAAACTTTCACTGCACACACCACTAGCTTGGCTTGCGTTACACGCAATCGTGACCTTCCTCGATAGTGTGTGTAGTACGCAATACCGGGCTTCACTAAACAACGATATATTGTTATAATATTATTATGGACAAGAGTTTATGAATATTATTAACTAAATTTTGTATTTTATAACATTATTATTCATCTTACATATTTTCTAGAACATGGTATGAGAAAAAAATAATTTTTTCGGGTAAAATAAGTATTTTTCAAAAAATGCAGTTTTTTCGCCTTTTGATGGTGCACCCACATTAAGTATAGCTTTTGACATGTTTATAAGTTCAATTTGACAAAATAAAATTCATCCTTGGAATCAGGATATAGAAATTTAATTTGGATAAATTTTTCATATTATTCTGATAACTTTCAAATTTTAATGAATAGTAAAAACACGCTATATTTTAATTAAAAACAACTTTTGTAATTGCAATAATTTATATGGTAATATTATCTTTTTAATTGGTTTTAAAGTTTCATTAGAATATATTTTTACCATTTAATCCAATGTTGGTCATTGGAATTAATTTCACATGGAAATTGGACATAAACAAGTGTCGATCTTTTGATAGTTATTGTTTCTTAAAAACACGCTATCTGTTTTGATAACAAGAATTACTTTTAAAATTAATTAATTCGATTTATATGTTTTTAATTTGGAAAATATACATCATTTTTGAATTTGTAACATAAAATATAGCTTAGGCTGAATTTTTGGTATTTTTCTGAAAATCTTCAATTTTTAATGAATAGTGAAACCACTTAGTGGTAGTTAAAAATATGACTCATTCATTTAAATGAAATTTTACAACTTCTGTGAATTGAATTTCAAAAATCTGACATACATGGTTGTTATAAATTAGTAAAATGTGGTTCAATATGATGAAAATAATTTTTGGTGAATAGTAACTTTTGACTTTTATTTTCTACAGTTAAAGGTAAATAGGGTAATTCAAGGTTAAAAGAATAATATAATAATTAAAAATTACCTTAACAGTTGTCCTAACCTTATTGGATGAGTAGTGTCCGTCCATGGGCATCCTTGGGATGATTTTGGGACCTCATTGAGCGACTTGGTAGTGATAATGACAATTTGGATTAATTAATTTATTATAACGACAAAATTGACATTAACAAAAATCTTTTAGTAATTAATTTTTATAATGAGTAATATAAATTACCTTTTTGACTGTAAATATTAATTGGAAAGCTAAAAATATTTCCTACATGGTGGTTTTTTTTTATAATTTTATTCATCAAATAAATTAAATTATTTATGACACAATAATGATGCAGTATTTACCTCATTAATAAATAATTTAAATAAATAAGATTATAATGATTACAATATTATTCAAAACATGTCCAATTATGATTGGATGATTTACTTTCGACCATGAGTCATCTTATCTTCATCTTTAATGATTTTTGGACCTTTTGAAACAGAACATAAGTTTATAAGAAAATAATAGTATTAGACTTTCCAAAGGTGCCCCTCTCCTCCCTTATAAATGGGAACCTACTCCCTCTCCTCATTAAACAACTTTGAAACTTAAATCTCGGCCAAACACTACCCATTACTCTTCTCAAATTCCCTAGTAATATTCTAGAGGTCCTGGTCTTCTTCAAAGACCAACATTAGTGCCCTAAGAGGAGGTTTCAAAGAGGCGTGTCGAAGAAGAGTTAATATCCGTTACCGATTCGTTCAAATTAATTTCTTCTTCTACTTCATCTTATTTAGTTGTTTCATTATGAAGTAATAACATCATTATCACTCATATACTGATATGTTATTATAAATATTAAACAACCTTATTTCACCTTCTATCCATCCTACGGAAAACAAAATCACCGCGTGTGCGTACGTACGGAATACCGTCTCCATGCCGTGGTGTAATCTGTTTTCCACCACCACCTTACGTGGATGGGTATAACAGTGTAAAGAATAACTATATATTATTATTGTGAAGTGATATTGATTCTGAAATAGTATACATACACTTCAATACAATTCCACGATCATGGGAACGATATCATCGCTCGTGCGTACGTACGGCCTACCGTCTCCACGATGTGATGCGACTCGTTCTACATGATATTCATTGAATAATGATTATATAAATGAATTGAATGAATAAATATGATATATGTTACACTAATAACATTTGGGAAATGAGTTATCTATAACCGAAAAATAATACTAATAATTTATTCGACAAAACATGCATAAGAACATAAAGCAATTAACACCCGAATAACAAGTAGCAATGAAATATTACTAATATGAATATAAGAATATAAGAATATGACCATATATGAAATCATAACAATTAATATGATTCTGTAATAAGTCAATGACATTATTTAAATCATTATACAGGAGTTTCGGATACGTACGAAGAAAATTGGACCTAAGGTAAGGGAAAATATTGCAATCTCATTTTATCCGAGATTGTTTATACATCAGAATTTACTATGGAATATTTATCATCCACTTCCATGTTTCCTCAATATGTAATATTATTTCTATCCTCTTACAATGGTTTAAATCCAATTTTACACTTTTGTGAGTAAAATATATAAAAGTAATCTTTTTCGTTTTTTGTACGAGGTAATTTTTGACTTTTCTGGCCAGAGTATGAGAAGAATATTTTTTTTAACTTATACGGCATGAATGGATTTTTATGATTTCATAGAAAATTATTTACATAAAGATTGTTTTTAAAGTTTTCAAGTTTATTTTTAATCAACTTCTTTTAGATTAATGTTGTATGACATGTCAAGAAAGGTAAAAAATTTGAAAGGATATTTTCCTCAAGAATGGAGTTCAAGTGTTTTATCAGAATTATTTTCCATATAATATAGGGTTCTGTTTCTATCCCTATTTTTACATTTATTTGATTATGTTTTTATGGAATTAATTATATGATGTCCTTCTATCTTATATGGATTATGTTATGATGGCATGATGTTTAAGAATCCCATTTTTATTACATGGGTTATGCTATGATTTATAATTTTGTGCCACGCATAAGAATGGTTTCATTATGAGATGGGTGGGACCTATATCTCCCTCCAATGAATTGGGTAAAGATTTATGTCTCATGAGATAGACATGGTTGGAACGGAATATTAATCTGGTTTAGTGATACAGGACTGGAACAAGGATTGAACTCGGTTCAGTAATGGACTTTGTCCGCTATGATGGTCTTGGAAACGAGCCTTGACTAATATGAAATGATTTTCTATGATTATGTGTGTATTCCACAAAGTTTAATGTTTTAAGTTATGATTATTGGGATTAAATTTCACTAATATGATTTATCCCATGTTATGATATTATGATCTTTTTTGCAGGTTAAGATTTTCAAAAGGTTACGTTATTATTAATATGATATGATTGATATTTTTTTACCCTTACTGAGCATTTGAGCTCACCCTTTGGTATGTTTTCTTTTCCCCCAGTCAGGAAGAAGGTTATTAAGTAGGGTATTCCAAAAGGGACTCTAGATATGATGAAATAAATAGGACACAATGTAGATGATTTATGAACCAGTTGTTTATGTTTCCTAGTTTCTAAAGACACTATACCTATACGGTCCTTTCATGGTTTTGTTATATGTTTTAATAAGTGTGCTTAAATTTTGAAGTAATAACAATGTATGTAATGTATGGGTAATTATAGTAATTCCTCCTCTATTTCTAGTATTTTTTTATATATGCATGTGATTATTCTAGAGAATGTGGTTATCACTTCTATCACCATGTTTTTAAATTTATAGTCCAATAGAGATCAAATATAGTCTATTAAATTCATATATGTTCTATTTTATGTTTGATTTCATCATTTTGAATACTATCATAGGGATTCATATTAATTTAACTTAAATTTTAGATTCTTTTGGTTGAATATTTTAGGTATTTAGATATTTTTGGTGTTGGGAATCATATTTTAGTTAACTACATGGATTAATGTTGGTTTTTATTATCCATGATTTATGTGATTTAATTATTGAAATTTAATTTGTAATATCATGAACCATGGTAAAAAATTTTATTGGATTATTTTAACCAAAAAAGAAATAATTTTATGATGATGTACAAGATTATAATATTATATGTAAATATGGAATATTTATTTATCTATGAAGGATGGTTAATCAATAATTCACTATTGTATTTATAGTACTTGTCTAGCATGTTTATTAGAATTAACTATAATCATTTAGATATGAAATAATGATTAAATAATATTTAAAATAAATAAATATCTATATTTTAAATGTCTATGAATTATACAACCTTTATTATGTAAAAATATTTATATTAGCCTTTGGTAAATTTCATTAATTAATTATATAAGTTATAATGGAAATATTGTTGTATCATATACATTTTATGAAATATGGTTTCCATTGATAATTTTTTATATAAGATTTTAGTTCTTTATGTAAAATTTAATGGTATAAAACATAGTTTCTCCTATATTGAATAACTATTGAGTATAACCTAGTTCTTGGTTAAGAATGTTTCCTTATTTCATTTATCATTAATGAGTAGTTAACCATTTATTTCCACAACATGTTAAATGAATTAAAATCCATCTAACCCCACTTTACCTCAATTAAGAGGTTTCATCTGTGGTGAATTAATGGATGGGATTCATAAAGTGGAATGAAATTAATTAATTAGTTAGTTAGGATGGATCTTCCCCAAATTAAATACTTCTTAAATTGAAATAGAACATCATTAAAATATATTTTCCTTGTGTTTGAATACTATATGTAATGATATCATAAAAACTAAATTCATAAATAAACCTTATCCTAAATTATGTTTTCAAATAAGAATACATCTATAGATAAGAAATACACATTTTTTATACTAGTATTCCTTAGTTGTTATTTATTTCAATACATGAACCTTGTTTGGATTTCTATGAGTTTTCCTTGGTTTTTGCTTATGATATGACTTGTTCTTTGTTTGTATGGATAGTAGTATTCTATAATGGTCACCTGCATCATGAATTATATTCAACTTTGTTTCCTATTAGTGTTCTTTAATTTCCTATACTCTAAAATTTTATTTTGACTTTGAAATTGTATATCATTCTAGTTCGTTATTTATAGGCATTACTTATTTCATATGTTGTTTCTCTGATTCTTTATTTTTCTAGCTTCTATCATGATTTGATAAATTTAAAATTAAAATCGGTTATAATGAATTTAGTAATTACGGTTTACATTTTTTGATTGTAACCTAACTTTTACCCCTATAATATAATGGATATAAGCACGTTGTATCATATTGATCCGATTTCAACCGATTTTCAAAATAAATTGGATATTGTTTTTTAGATTTTACCTTCAAAAATGCTTTAGATGGAGGTCGTATATATTTTCTATGTTATAATTGAGTTGAAAGACCATGGTTAATCTGATAATAAGTAAGATACCATAAAAAAATCTGAATTTCAAACAAACTATTATGTTTGGTGTCACAATAGAGAGATGTGACAATCTTATACTATTTATGAACATAAAGAAAGAAGTGGTATGGAGAACTTGATATTTGACCGGTTTCCAATTATGTATCATCGTGAGAGATATAGTATGACAGTAAAATAAGTAAATGATATCAACACACATGAGGAAAAGAATGAATATGATGATGTTAACAGAGTGAAAAAAAATAATCAATGATGTCCAAACTCTTGTATATTAGGAATGTACTAAAATAAAAATGGTAGAATTTTTAATGTTGTTATATCATGGAAAAACCATGTTTGAAATTTATAATACCACCATTTATTATATTCATAACATTTTGAAGGAATTGTTTTTCTAATGGTGCATATATTCCCTCAAATTATTATAAGGCATTGAGGTTAATTAAGAAGCTCAGATTTTCAACTAATAAAATTCATTATTGTCGGAATAATATCAATTTATTTTGGGAGGAAACAACAGAACGTAATGATTATAAAGAATGTAGCACATCTCAATGGAAGTAAAATGCGTATGGAATACAAACTTTTATTCCATAGAAATTCATGTGTCACTTTCCATTGATTCCCAAACTTTAAAAATTATTCATGTCTACAGAAATCCCAACCAATATGCGATGTCATGATGATGAAATAATTAAAGTTAATAATGATTTAGTTCATTATATAGATTTATTAGGATGGATGTAATTTTAGGAAAAATATCCTGATTTTACTGCTCAGGTACATAATGTTAGGTTGGATCTATCATGTGATGGTTTTAATCCATTTGGTCAGATGCTTACTGCTCATAGAATGTGGCCAGTTTTTATTCGTGTTTATAATCCTCCAATGTGGATGTGTATGAAAAAACGTTTCATTTTCTTGATTATACTAATATCTTGAACTTTTGATCCTCGAAATAATATAGACATCTACTTACAGCCTTTAATAACTGAGTTGAAGAAACTTTGGGACAAGAGTGTGCGCATATTTGATGCTTCTTCAAAAAAAAATATTTAAGATGTGTACTACCGTTATTTGGACTATAAATGATTTCATTTCTTATGAAATTATGTTTGGTTAGAGTTAGAATATAAAAATAGCATGTTCTATTTGCATGAAGAATACATGATCAAGAAGGCTTAAATATCATCACAGTTTTAGTTTAATGGGGTATCGATAATTCTTACCAATGGATCATCAATACAGGATGAATCACCAAAGACGTGATAATATTTTTGACACTGAACAACCACCTCAATGTAATTTAGGAACGAATGTTCATAATGAATTGAAATATTTCATTCTTTCCTTAGGGAAATGTTATTTGAAATCAATGAAAGGAATAATGTTGACACGGAAGCCACTTACTATTAGGAAAAGAAAAGTATCTTTTTTTGAGATTCCATATTGGTCTACCAATTTTTTACATATTTTTTTAACATAATTCACATTAAGAAAAAATATAAGTGAAATGTTTCTTTCAGTTCCTCTAAATATCATGGTGAAGACCAAAAATAACTTATGATCTCATCAGGACCTGATGGATTAGGGTATTTGGGTAGAGATTCACCATATGTGTATAAATGAAAACAAATAAAATGTACCTTGTGCTTCTTATGTGAAGACACCTTTAAATATAAATCAATTTCTAGATGTATTGAAGAATATCTAGGTTCATATTTTCTATTCCACCAATGTGTCTAAATGAGTCAACAGAATGGATTTGATACTAAAATCCATAAAAACTCATGATTTTCATATCTATGTTCATAAATTGATTCCAATAGTAATCCAACAATTACATTCCAATAATGTAAGGTTGGTGGATATTTGATTGTGCCATTTTTTTTGGAGACCTTTTTTCTAAAAGTGTTCTAAGTATTTCTTGAAAAAATTCATCATGTGGTTCAATTAATTTTTTTCAGTTTAAAAAAAATACCTTTATCATTTTTCACTTTCATACTGCTTTTAACGGTTCATCTTCCAATTAAAACACTTATTGGGGGACCCGTTGCTTTTCGGTGGATGTATCCTACTAAAATAAACATGTTCATAATAAAATATTATCTATAAAATAAGAATCATCTGGAAGGTTCCATTGTGAGAGGTTATCTGGATTCAGAATGTATGAATTTTTATTCAATGTATTTGTCTGATGTGAGAACATGACATAACTAGCCAATGGTAAATAAAGATCAGTAGTGTGTGGAAATTGATACCTCGTTTCTATCTCTTCCCCAAATAGGAGGAATTATTAACACTAGGGAAAAAACATTTTTGGCGTTGGGTTTTATTTAATTTTAATTTTTTTTAAAAATTGATGTTTATAAAGGTGACATTGTAAATAACTTTCTTGGTGCTGAATTTTTTAAAACCAAAGTCATAAATATTTGAGAAAATTTAAGATTAAAAAAATATTTGATATGTGACATCAGTTATAAAGAAAAACTAGAACAGATAATGCAATGTCACAATATCAGCATCAATTTTTCTAGAAACCAACACTAAATACCTCTGTAAAATGGGTCGTCGATGTCGGTTTCTACAAAAAATGACACCCAATACCTCGTTATAATGGTTCTTCTATGTCTATTTTAACAATAACCGACTTTGAAAACCTCCAAAAAATTGGTATTCAGTGTTGGATTTTGTGAAAACTGAAGCTAGAAGTAATTTTTTAAATAAAATTAAAAATATTAAAAAAATAGTGTACCCATAATACAAAAATATATATTGTAATGCATTGTTATTAGGAGATAAAATATGTAAAAAACAAAATTTTACAACTTAATTAAAAAAACATTTACTTAATAAAATATTAATATAGAATTAAAAAACACATAACTAATAAATTACAACATAATCATCCACAATTATTGTTGAAGCATTACTTTGAGATTATTAACTTCAAAAACCTATTATAACAAAAGTATTAGTTTTTTAACGCTTATTTATAAAACTATATTATTAAAAATAAACATTAAAAGAAACACATGTGATAATTTAAATCACAACCATACTTAAAAAGTAGTTCAGAAACAAGGATCAAAGATGGATAAGTTCAACATTCATATAGGACTCAATTTTATTGAATGTATACAATAACATTAAATGTTATAAAATAAAAATAATATTATGAAATAAAACATAAAATAGTAATATAATTAACAAACCACATAAAAACTAGTCATTACTCTGGTTATGATTATCTCATACCTAAATAGTAAAACATAATAACCACATTCTACATTTCCTTGTTGACGATTACACTTAGGTTATAAAACATTAACTTAATATTAATATATATATATATATTAAATATCAAAATATTATGTAATATAAAAATATTTACTTTTACTTTCATGTATTGGATTGGATTTAGATTCCTTATCGACAAATGATCTTTGTTAATATTTATTCATAACATGAATTTTCATATATATCAACTAATAAAACTTGTATAAAAAATAAAATTAAAAGTAACGAACTTATAAAAAAGAATAAAACTTACTTATTTAACAAGGTGCTATTTTTTATGAACATTGCCTAATAAAGAGAAAAACTAGTATAAAGTGCATTCACTTAGATAAAATAAACCTAACATCCAATGCCCTCTACAATAAAAAATATTAACAATTAATGAGACAATAATGAAGATCAGTTCATAATTATATTAATGTTCTTACCCATCAAGGAATGGTAAAAACTAACATCCAATCTTTGTGTTTGATATTCTATTATATATATATATATATATATATCTTTATTAGTTGTTATTAGATATTACATATCTATTGAAACAAACTATGAATCCATAAGATCATAAACATAAGTGGTATCATTTTGTATTATAATTGTGGATAGATACCTAATTAAATAATTGAAATAGTAATTCATTTAAAATAATCATTATTTAAAGAAAACTTTATACTCAAACATAAATTTACATACATGGAAAACAACTGCAACATCGTCACACTGATCTCTTTAAACTCTATCAGATCCAAGATATATTTTTTGAATATTCTCAATGGATAATCTCTTCTGCATATTTTTTATATCATACGAAAGTCATATAAATTAGCCAATGAAGAAGAATTCTGGGATAATTTTTTTATCCCATTAGAAATAGAAGTATTTACAGTTATTGTTTCCTAAACCTTTTGTTTCTTTTGTATGAATTATTTGGTTGTAGATATTTCTATAAAAATAAAATGTCATAAATCATTGTAAGTAATTTTAAATCAAATTTAATTAATATTTAGAAATGATGTATACCTCAAATGACAGATACTGAAGAAGATTAATGGACCAAAGTAAATACCAACTCATATAATCCCCAACTCTAGTAACCTCCTAGGTAGGCAATGGTAGTGGAATATTATGATCAATAATATCATGCATTGATACTCTAACATAACCCAACTACATTAGATAGTGGTGTATAGAAACCCCAAAAATATTTACCACTCAATATGTTATAATACGTACATGAGGATATCTAGTATACAACTCACAATATAATGTCAGGTCTGAATGAGGAGGTGGAGGATCTGAGTAGGTAGGATGGGTGGGTTGGGAAAGTTGGGAAGTCTGTACAACCTGGGCATCTGAATGGGAAGGATGGGAAGACTGGGTAGGCTGGGCTAGCTAGGCCAGCTGGGCAGGCTGAGTAGGCTGTGATTGCCTCATAATTTGTTCAAACATAGATTCCACAACTAATTGAATTTGATCTCCCATTGACTAATTCATTTAGTTCAACTCATCTGTTAAGGAATCAATTTTTAGATCTCTTGACTACCTACTTTGATTACCAAACACTTTCCTAATACTAACACCCACCTAATATCTTCTTACTCAGCCTACGTGTTCTTGCTTTCATAAAGTAGTAACTAGGATATCTATCCTACCCTCAGGGATAAAAGTTCCTTGGTTCTCTTTATCCTGAAGGTAATCCTAAATTATAAAATAAAATTTTTATATCAATTTTTTTAATCTCAAAAATATATATATCAATGAAACATAAAAAATATATACTTACAATTATTTCAGCTATTTCCCTGGCTTTCTCAGTAAGATACATTTCATTTTTTCCTTCTTCTCATTTGTTTCCATTTTTTTTCTGAGTGGGAGGAGTTGGAGGACCAAACTGAACCTCTTCTAAACAACTAATAGATCATGCTCTTAATGCTTCAAATTTTTATTCAATCATTTTCTACTCCAATTATTGATACCCTCTACATGATAAAGTATGAGGGTATAAATTTTTCAATTGAATCACTTGATGAGATCTCATTGAATCCTATTATAAAAAAATATAATAATAACTAATTAGATGAATATATAATAAATTTTACAATATAAAAAAATTCTCAAAACTAAAAATTTTCTTCATGTCGGCTATCAAAAAATATATTCCACGTATCTGCATCTATAAACTCATACTTGAGTTATGTGCTTTAATACATTTTCTGCCCAAAACCATAATTTTTTGTCAATTTTGTTTTAAAATATCTCCATCAAACAGCCGCTAAAGAGATATATATTTTCCAAATTTCTTTCATTTCCACAAAATTGAATTTCATATTTAATTGAATAGATTTAACATTAGTCATTTATAATATTTAATATTCAAAAAATTAGATAATGTAAATCAATTGATATATTTTACCATCACGGCCACCCAAAGCTATTGTTTCTCCATCCTATCGATCAAATTATAATCAGGATATAGAATGATAACCCTACAATGACTCTGCATTGATATATAACTGATAAATTGAATTTCATTTGGGCTAGTCACATTATCATCATCATCAAAACAAATATGTAATCTCTCGTCTCCATGAGCAAGTGATAGTTTTGATAAACATGTAATATCATGTTTACCAACTTGAGAACCTGGTTTCTATATAGTAATAGGATAAGTCTCCTCTATGGAAGATGTTTTAATAGTCCTACAAATATTTTTTATAAATTAAATTTTTTTCTTTCATTAAATAACTATATTACATAATATTTAATAATATGAAAAATAGATATACCTCGATAACTACTCCTCTTTCTTTGTATCCTTTATTGACACAAACAAATGTAATGGAATTTGGTGTACCTACATATCATTAGAAAACTGAATATTTTTAGACAAGGATAACCAAAATATGTAAGTAAAAAAAGAGTCACGCATTCATAAGATTCAAAAAAAATAATGATTTCATGATTCTTATAACCAAAATATATGAAATATAACCTATTAAAATAGAATTTGAAACATGTGAATTTTAAAAAATAAACAAAATATAAATAATTACAAGAATAATTAGAAGAGTAATTTAGTTTTTTCCCATATCCCTTCCTCGTGATCATTATGTACTTCATGCACTATGTCTGCCTTATAGTCATTACAATCATCTATGAATCACATAATAGATGAATAAGACTCATATAAATCAATAACATCATCATCATCATCCTCATAACCAAAATTATATCTTTTTCATGGAAAAAAAGTTAACCACTAATCATTTGATGGATCAATGACATAAAATATTTTCTTTTCATGTGTCACCAAGATAAATGGTTCCTCATTGTAATTAAATATTTTCAAATCAACCAATGTAAACCCACAATAATCATATTTCAAAACAATATTAATATCAACCAAATTACACTTGAACCAAATGACTCAAAATTTTGAGTAATCTATTTCCAACATATCCTCAATAACTTCATAATATGTTGATGATTTGAAATTGAGTTGTTATCTTTTTCAATTGAAAAATGCACTGCTTTAGAGATGACCATCACACCATTATTTTGAATGGTACTCTTGTCATCTAGCTCTTTTGTGTAAAATGTGTACAAGTTAATATCAAAACCAAACCTTGTCATCAAATTAAAATATGGTCCCCTGGCCAACCATTTCAACTTTTATGATGCAAATATATCTGTGATGACTTTATATTTAATCCATGAATCAAATATAATTTTATGCTAAATCATCAACTTCTTTTCATTTCTTTTTGGATATCGTATATTTAATTCAGAAATATGTGATGATATATATGATTGAACATCATCAATGTTGTACAAAATGTATAAATGTGCCCGAATCACTTTATCACGTGGAATGAACTTTACCTTTGATCCTCAAATCACTCTACCTTCACTATAAAGTCTCAAATTTCACAATATCGGGAGACACATATGCTCCAATTTATAAATATAATCAGTACAGAACTCAATCACCTCTCCCAGTACATATTTTTGAACAATAGAGGCCTTTATTCAATAAGTATTTTTAATATATCCCTTTAATATTTTAATAAATCTTTCAATAGGATAAATCCAATATAAATAAACAGGTCCATATATTATTATCTCACACACCATATTAATCACAAGATGAACCATTATATCAAAAAATATTTTTGGAATATACATTTCTATTTAACAAAGTATAGAAGATGATTAATTATCCAACTCATATTACAAATCTGGATCAATGAATTTTCAGGAAATAGATTTGAAAAAAGTACATAACCTGATGACAATATTTATGACAGATGACAACAATATACCACACATTACGACTCGTAGCAATTGTAGCATCAATACATGACAGTTATGAGATTTCATACCTATTAATTTAAAATAATGTAAAAAAAATGTTTTAACATTTTAAGAATATCCACTTGGTTTTTATACCATACATACATTGAAAAAAAATCGTCTTCTCACTGTTGATTAATGTGTGACAAGGTGATGGTAAATATAATGTGTTTCTTTTCATAGTGGGAGCTAACTCCAAACATATTCCCATTGATATCATGTCCAATCAAGCATTTAATACATATTTGGTCTTTAATTTTATATCTAAAAAAGTTCCCATCAAATGGTCACATATATTTTTCTCAATATGCATAACACAAATGTTATGTTTTATCATTAAAAATATCCAATAAGGTAGTTAAAAAATAGACTGTTTCTTCTAGATATTTTTTTGAACACCAGAACATCTTTTTTTTCAAATTTCAATTCAATATTTCTCACCCTGTCATAATATTCTTCAACTGAAAATGGGTGTTGGGTAAGATTTTATTTCTTTACCCTATTAAATTCCCATTTCAATCTATGGTAAGGATGATAAATTCCTAAAAAAAACTTTGATGTCCCATGTACACTATCTTTCTTATATTCTGAAATTGATAAAATAAAGTCTCTTCTTCACAAATTATACATACTTTATGTTCCTTAACATTGTATCTAGATAATTTTCCATATGCATAAAAGACATTTATATTGAACAATATCATAACACGCAAAACAAAATACTCTATTTTGTATTCATAGAAAGCATTAACACCTGACTCCCATAAAAGTTCTAAATCATCAATCGATGGTGAATGATACACATCAGTATAATTTCCTATATATTTTGGTCCAGAAATCATCAAGATCATCATACCATATTTTTTCTTCATACCATATTTTTTCTTCATACATATATGTGGGGATAATCTATAAACTATGAAAAAAATAAGTCGTGAACTATGTTCACTAATAAGGATCTAATATGAATTCATTCCATTTTTAAACACTCCCATTATATTATTTCAAACAACACTTCCAAAATTTGGAATTTGTTTATCAAATATCTTCCATTATGATGAATCAACAGGGTGGTGTAATTTACCATAAAATATGAATTCATATGAATACCATTTTAACCTTTTTTCATCAATAGAATTTTAAAATAAATGATTCAACCAATGAATTCTTGGAAAGTACCAAATTTATTTAGTATGAGCTTTGATTTTGGTACCTGAGAATGGATCCGAGTTAATTTATTTGAATTATATTTTGGGATTATTGGAAGGAGTTATTAAATTTAGAATGAGGTTAGATGTCAGTCCCTTAGAATGAATCAGAGTTGACTTTGTCATCCATATTTTAGCATGATGTTCCATAGGTAGGAAATTTTGATAAAAATTTGTATTCTTTCTTATAAAACACTAAATCCTTAGGTAAAGAATATATATTTTTATACCACAATTACATTTGGAATAATATTTTTATTGACCTCATAATTAGAATTTAGAAGCTCTTTGCCTTCTGGAAGTAGCTCTTTTCAAAGCTCATGTAAATTAGAGAAATTTTATCACTTTAACCATTTCCTGTTGTCAAGTTAACCAATCACAAAACTATTGATAAAAATTAATATTTACTATAACCTGGGAATAATGTTTTTTTAGAATATCCATACAATCATTCAATAATTATAGATTTTTCAATGGTTTTAACACCTAAATCATGAATTAATTTTTCAATATGATCCTCTTCCACATTGTGAATATTGTCATAAACATTGGATGTTTAATTTACAGTTCATTCACCATGATATATCTAACTTGTATAATTAATGATAAAACCATAGAATATGATATGATTCTTGATTTCTCTAGAATTTAAATTTATCATATTCAAACAATTTACACATGGAAAAAAATCAAATCTATGTTTTAAAGATTTAATTTACAAAATTCCATGAAATCATCAACTTCTTTTTCATATTCGTTATTGGTTCTTATTAAATTTATGCAATTACGATCCATTCATTACCTAAGATCGTATTATAATTAGCAAATATATTAAGACATACAAACATTTAAAAATATATATATTTAAAAAGATAAATTTTAAACATAAAAACAAACAATAAAAATGATTGGTAGTCATAAATTAAATATTAGTAATTATTTTAAATAAAATAAAAACTAATCTACTCTAGGTATTTATTTTGCAGGTTGTGTCATGATGATCTAAAAGTAGATAATTTTATTATAATAAAAAATTAAAAATACCACAAAAACTTATTTCAACTAATATATATACACATTTATAGAATAACACACACACATATATATATACATATACTTATAAAACAAATAAAAATAAATATATATATATATATATAAACAGATTAATTTTAAACAAAAAAATTAATCAAAAAAAGATGTGATTATGTGAGATATATCAATGATTATTATGAATAAAATAAATAATAAATTTCTCTGGTTATTTATATTATTTAAATAAATAATTATAAATAATTATTAATGATTATTGTCATGTAATTAAGATATTTTGTCAAGTTTAGATAGATTTTATTTAAATTACCATCAGACAACATCACTTTTGTCCTACCTATATCCTTCCAAATGGACATCAATATTCTTCTTTAGTTATAACCTAGAGAAAATAATGTTAAACACATATTCCATATGTAGTTCTTAATGAAACAATTATTTTTTAGCTACTGTATATTTTATGTTATGTATGTAAAATAGAATTAAAATAAGCTAGTTATTCCAAGATGAACGTTAGAATATATTTTTTATGAAAAATTTGTGTTGAATGATCCCATCCTTGATGCACTGATGGCCAAATATAAATTTTATGATATGGTTCCATTTATTTGATGAAATTTGTCTCTCTGAAACTATTATATAATTATTGTGGTTGCATTACAACAATACCAAAAATATAATGATTAAATGTGAAATGATAATGGAATTAGTATAATTTTTTTTTGTTCTTGTTTATTATATATTATGATGACATAATTGAGAATAAAGATAAGATAAATTAGAGTTCCTGAGTCAGATGATGATAAGGATTAATGTATTTATCAATGGAACCGAAATGGAATAATATTTAACAATTTCTAATGAATTGATTGGTTAGGGTGAAAATTTGATACATGTATTCTTGAATGAGACAGAGAACATAGTTGTGGAAGTCGGGGGTCCCATGTGAAAATAGGTGTGGATGAATCTATATCTATGTAGTATCTCTTATTGAATTTATGATTTATATTACTAATGGATTTTATTTATCCTTACATGTTTCATTACCTATAATTATATATATAGCTTCATATTTTTATTTTTTTCCAGTATGCATATTCAAATATGCGATTATTTTTCAGTATGCATTACCAGTTTGAACTTATATATAAAATAAGTGTTCCATGACTACTACATGAATTACCATATATACCGGAAAAAACAATTTTATAGTTATATCAAATTAATAATTTATATAATTAAATAAAATTTAACAAAAAATTATAATTAATAGTCAAATTCATACAAATAAATGAAGAATGAAGAAAATTTTTAACTAGAAGATAATGAATTTAACTTAATTTATTTTAAAAACTAATTAAAAATTTCAGTGTTCTATAATGATTTGTTATTGAATATAGATAACATCCCTTAAATTCGTTTGTAAGAAGAATGCTAAAACAAATAAATTAAATAATTTCAATAAAACAAAAAAGAACAAAGAACAAAAAAAACATTTAATCATGGTGCAACTTAATCATAATATGGTTATTAGAGATTAAATATATATAGATAATGTTCATTGAATTCATTTTCAAGAAAAAAACTAAAACAAACAATTATAACATCTTTAAAAAAGTGAAAAAGAAAAAAGAACAACAAAAAACTTCTATTTTGGATGTCATTCGATCGTAAAAGGGTTACAAAGATGAAATAAGAACTTGGATCATGAGGCAAGGAAGTAGGTTGAATGATTTATGAGAAGCGATCATGAAATTAAGATTCTAATATAAAAATTTCTATAATAATAGACATTTAATAGTGTCATTAGCTATCAGATTCATCATAGGTCGAGATAAGAAAGGATAATCGAAAAATAAAATAAGGGATCTCGGGTAAGATTTTTTTAAGTGCGTTAATATATTTTTTTCCTAAAATAGGTGTTAATAGAGTTTTAAAAATTTAATTTTGGTGCCAATTTTCATAAAACGGACACAAAAAATCCAAGATTCTTTCTTTGTAAGATTGGTTTAAAAAATGATGCAAAAAGAAACTCATTCGAGCAATCTGTCTATGGTTTTTTAGGAAAACCAATGAAAAAAATATTACACATATTTTTCAGTGTTGGTTTTATGAAAAATTGACACCAAAAATGTTTGTCTGAATATTTTAGCTCGATTTTTATAATAACCAACACCCAATATAAATCATTTCCATTTATAGTGTCGATGTATATAGAACTGAGGTTAAAAAGGTGACATTAAAATTACTATTTACACTAGTGTGGGTCATATACATTTGCTATATTGAGCCTTGAAGAGTGAGATATGGTACATAGAACAATATTGTTTATCTATGGTTTGTTTTATGAGTATATAAAGTAACTAATTTGAATATTTATATTTTATCTCATACTATGTTATTTCACATATACCTTAAAATTTTATTATCATTTTATGTAGGGAACATGAGAAAATTATATATACAGTTCATCGATCATTGCCTTTGAGATGAATATGCGATTTGCAAACAAAATATTTTCCTACTAGGTTGAAATCAAAGGTATGACCATTATTTTAATTAACATAAAAAATATATATTCATTTAATTATATTATTCATATATATTTTAGGAATTTATTTTACTATCGAGTCCATCTCTCAAGAATTAAGTGTATTGAATTTTGGTCCCAATTCCTTGGTTCATGAATGAAAATCTTTAATAATCAATGGGTATAAATTTGTTACAGCTGATCGAGCAGTTAAAATGAGAACAAAACATGACGATATTACGATAACTACTACAACAAACTATTATTCTAGTGAACCAAATAGTAGGACTCGATATGAAAATGCGTCTTATTATGGACTTGTTGAGAATATATTATTTTTGGATTACTACACTCTTGGTAGAGTCACTTTGATAAAATGTAAATGGTTTGATTAAATTCAGGGACATGGTACTTTTATTGATTAATTTGGATTTAGTGTTATTGAAATGACTCAATTTTTAGCTATCGATGAACCATATATTTTATCATCAATGGAAAAATAGGTTTTTTTGTGAAATATCATCTAAGATATAATCATAATGTCATTATTGAAGTAATCCAAATACATATTTTTCATGGTGGTGGGGATGAAATCGACACCTTTGATCCCCCCCATTAGTGTTTACCCAAATATTTCTTTTTATGACTCAAATTTTCCCATTCTGAGAGTTTATGTTAAACTAGAAGTAGTGGTGGGTAATATATAGAAGCAACCATATATGTTCATAGTTCATTCCTTTTACCTTTATGTGTGTTTCTTAGGTTGTTACTAGTGTAATTACTTTAATTTAGATTTAGTTTGTAATTATATGTTAATTTTATTATTGTTTGTTTTCATTAAATTTAATTAGATTTATTTTAATTTAGAAAACTTGGTTTAAAATGGGTTGTTAAAAAATGTATAACTTGGTTTTAAATTATAGTTTCTAAAACATCTTATGACATTATTTATGAATTATTTTACATCTATGTTGTATGTTAGTTTTTTTAAATATTAATTAAAAATGTACATTTTATTCTAATTCATATTATGAAATATATTAAGGAAGTTTAAAGGAATCGATTAATTAATTATGATTGAAATATACAAAATCTCGGGTTTCCTCCTTTTGTTACCTTAGTGAGTATAACAATTGTAATATTTTTATTATGTATTACGTTTCATGTCATGTTCTTATTCTTTATCAAATTTTTTAGGGACACACATTTGAACCAAAGTTGACTGATGCTCATGATACTAGTATGGGACTTATAGGGGGTTTCCCTTGAGCTAGATGAAGAATCCATCGTACCCTTTCAAACACCTACCCACCAGAAGACACCCTATTTACCACACCTTTTAATCATCTAGGGATGTTTCCACCCATGTGTCCATCATTGTGTCATTTATCCTATTATTCCCATACCATGTCTATACCATCTCTAGGGATGTTCACACCTCTACTATATCCATATCCTATATTGTATACCCAACCCAAATACTCATATCCTTCCACGTCTACATCACCTCTATTTCCTACTATAAAATAACGATCCAATGATCTTTTCCTTCATCTTCCACTCCAATGCATGAAAATTACTACGTGCATACATTACAATATACACATCCTTTAGAGTCTACCAATTTGGGTCAACCCAAAGATCCATCAGAGCCTACTAAGCAGTTTGTATTAGTTTTTTTATAAGTGTGTCAAATTATATCACATAATATTTTTCCTATTGTACAATTAATTAATTCTTCTTTTTTTCTTTGACCTTATTCAGTGGTATATTCTAGTAGGTTGTGTGGGAACACCTGTATGCACGAATCCTGGAACTACCAAAATCAAATAATGGCATATTACAATGAATAAAATCATATGAAAGGTAAAAGTTCCAGGTAGTGTAAAAGTTTCATTGGAACATTAGCCAAATAAAATGATATTATTCCAGTGCAACCAATATCATGGAGGCATATTGGTAATGAAATAAAGGAGAAAACATGGGGGGATATATGGGAATGAATTTTTAAAATTTATATCTATATTATTATATTATTTATATGAATTTTCATGTTCATTGTAACATCAATTTTACTTTCCCAATGGCGATGCTTTTAAAGTCACGCATTTGATGGATCATGGGAAGTTATGGAGATCATATAAGTACAAATTATATTTTGGTTAGAATATTAGAGTTATTTTTTATTTATTGGGTGTAATAACATTCCCTGAATTTCCAACAAAAAAATATCAAGAAATGATCACATATTGTATGAGTGATGAGTTTAAGGATTTCCTAATCTTTAATGATTTTCATAGAAAATTTAATTCTTATCAATTTTATAAAATTTATGCTTTTAGGGTGCATCGTTAAAAAAAGGAAAAAGTCTCAATGATTTATTTTTCCACTTTGGGGCACACTACAATTCCTGAGCATGAGAGGCACTAGGTACTTTAATATATGGTTGAAAAAATATCTATATTTATATTTTTACTTATTTAGATTTAAATTTTTAAATTTAAGTTTTATATTCATTAATCCGTTTAATATAAGACTGGAAATTCCTCTTCCAAATGCACTAATCTCCAAATGGTAAAAATGGTATAATGGCCTAATGACCAAATGGATAAATAGACTAATGGCCTAATGGGAAAATGACCCAATTAAAAAATATCCAATTTTACAAATTTCCAAATGTCCTACTAGACTAATGTAAAAATCAGAAAATTTCCAAATGTCCAAATAGCCAAATGTCCAAATTCCCTAATGGATAAATGCCTTCATGGCCAAATGAAAAAATGTCTAAAATGATTGAATGTCCTAATCACTAAATGGTCCAATAGCCAAATAAATAAATGAAAAAATGGCCTAATGGCCTAATGAAAAAAATGGACAAATAGTCAACTGGCCTAATGAACTAATAGAAAAATGTCCAAATGGCCTAATGGATAAATGAAAAAATGACCAACAGATCCAATGGCCAAATAGACTAATGGACTAACAACCTAAAAAACTAATGTAAAAATTGATTAATGGATGAATAAATTAATGAAAAAATGATCAAAATTACCAAGTGATCGATTAAACAAATGACCAAATGGCCAAATGTTCAAATGCCCAAATGACCAAATGGAAAAATGTCCAAATGGCCAAATCACCTATTGGCCCAATGGACGAATGACCAAATGGACAAATGGACAAACGGAAAAATGGGCTAATAACCAAATGGACAAATTAAAAAAAATGTTCTAATGGCCTAATATCCAAATGAAGTAATGCCTAATGTAAAAATGGAAAATTGGACTAATGTCCTAAGGGAATAATGACCTAATGTCCCAATGGGTGAACAACCCAATGAAAAATGATCAAAATTACCATGTGAATAAAAAACAAAATGGCCAAATGGCCAAATGGATTAATGACCTAATTGCCTAATTACCGAATAACCTAATGAAAAAATGATCAAAATTATTGTGTCACCTAATAACCAAATGTTCAAATGGATAAATTGGAAAATAGGACAAATGGACAAATAGACAAATAGTCTAATGACCTAATTTATCAATAACCTAATGGCTTAAATTCCTAATGACAAAATAACCTAATGACCTAACAATCAAAATTTCCAAGTAACTGAACAACCAAATGGGAAAATTTCAAAATTTCAAAACAGACTAACAAAAAAATGAACCTAATGAAAAATGATGAAAATTACCCAGTGACAGAATAACCAAATAACACAACACAAATAGAACTACACCAAAATGAACATAAAATAGGTATGCATATCCTACCCAGGTTAAGCATGCTAATTATTATGTATTTTTGATGTTATTATACTAGTATTAAATTTCCAGTTAAATGTATATTTAAATGCTTATTCATTTTATGGATTTCTTAAACAACTATAATTTTAATTCATTATAGGTTTCTCAATTTCAATTTACTAAATAATTTAGTATTATTATAATCAATGTCCATTGAAACAAGAGGCATTGGGCATCAAAATACACATGCCTCGAGAAAAATTATTTTGTATGAGTAGGAAGAAAAATGATTAAAGTGCTGAAAATGTGCAAAAATAAGAAAATATAGTAATTTTATTTATTGATAATTAAAATTTTGAAACAAAATTCATAATTTAATATATTTTTTATATTTTAAATAGTGTGCCCTGGGGTCCCTCGATGACAAATAAAATGTAAACTTCATAACAAATAATCATTTGAGATATGTATTAAATGAGGAGCACCAGGGTAGATTTCAATGTAGACCTGAGAAAAACATCATCCCCACTAGGTACTAGCCCTCATCGGGAACCTCTCATGTCTCTCACACCATTGAGATACAAAATTTTTATTCAGAAGAAGTATATTCCATAAAAATATCTATATAGGAGTGTGAAAGATGAAAATAGGTCACCGAACACTTCGTGAAAGTTTTTCCAGTTATATTTCCATCACTTCCTTCAGAGGTTGACACTATTTTTTATTCATGTTTTTAATCAATGTACAATTTATATGATTCCCCATAGTTATAAATAAGGGTCTTAGTTGTGGTCAAGTTGATGATAGTAATGGTGGTTGAAAATGTGGTAGTGATGATAATGATGATGATACTAGTGCTCTAGACAATGCTATTTGTGAAGGTTGTGATGAGGATGTTTTTTATGGTGATCAGGATGAAGATATTGGTGATGGGGTAGATATTTATCGCCTCCATTTTTGAGTTAGTAGTATAGATACATACATATGTTGTTTAATGACTTGAATTGATTGGTTGTATGGATGTATATGTATGATATAGTATTGTAAATGGTTTGAAAATTATTAAAAGTAGTTGGTTGAATGATAAATATACAATATATGTATTTCATTGAATGTGTACTATGGTTTGTATTTTGTTTATAGGTTTAGGATGGTCTGTAAGGGTTGTTGCTACTAGTATGGGATAGGTAGTTATTCCATAGTTCAATGAACTGTGGGTATATACTTTCTGGTGGGACAATATATACCCATGATTTTTTCAACCATTGGTATAGATATATAACCACATTTTAACTAAAACAAAGGTTATTATGAAAATACCCTAGGATATACCCATAGTTTCTATAGAAACTGTGGGTATTGCTCTATACTAATGGCTCTATCAGTCATGGTTTATCGAACCATGGGTATATCTTATACCCATAGTTTTATAGTCTATACCCATGATTCTAAACTATGGGTATAGACTATGTTTCCTGTAGTGATTCATGTTATCTAAGACTGCATATGACATTAAATTGTACAATAAAAATAGTAACAATGGCTTCATGAGACATCCAAAATATTAAACATCACAAAAAATGTTTGATTCATTATATTCATTATATTCATATTTCTCTTTCGATTATTATTCATGGAAATAAAAAACCTGGAAATGATATTGATGGATACTTTCAACCTATAAATAAATAATTGAAAGAATTATGGGATTATGGAATGGAAATACATGATTCTTAAATAAGAAAACTATTAAAAATGTATAATTATTTAATAGGGACAATTAGTGACTTTCCAAGACTTGGGAATTTATTTGGTTGGAACATTCATATTGGTTTGTCTTGTCCATTTTATAATTTTGATTTTGAACCTCAATGGTTACCTCACAGTATAAAATTTTATTTTATGTGTCATCATCGATTTCATGATATTTCTCACTGATTTAGGTTTAACAAGACATAATTCAATGGAGACATTCAATTGATAATGACACTGAAGGTATTATATTGTTTATAAATCATGGGATAATTAATGAATGTCACTGAATAATTTAGAAAATGTAATTAGTTTAAGGAAGGGGGAAAGGGTATGAGGTACAGTATCCAAAGTAGTTAGAACATAACAATGAAAGAAAAAGAGTATATTTTTCAAACATCCTTATTGGGAGTTTAATTGGATACAACATAATCTTATCATAATGTATATTTAGAATAATTATTGTGATAATGTAACTTTTACATTGCTTAATGAGAAGGTAAAATCAAAGGATCACTTTAATGCTCATAAGGATTTGGATTAAATTAATATAAAGCATGGTTTATGGGAAAATTAGAATGGAAAATATCCTTCTGAAATTTTTAAAATAAAAAATCATGAGAAAGATGTAGTCCTTAAAACATTAAAAAGTTTAAAAGTTTCATATGGATATTCAAGTAACATATCAAGGTGTGTTTAATTAAAACATCAAAAGTTACATGTATTGAAAATTCATGAATCACATATTCTCATATAGTATATGTTTCCTTTAGCATTATATAATATGTTACCTAAAAGTTAATTATGGTCCTAGTTTAGTTTTTCACATTTTTTAGAGAGTTTTTTGGGAAAACACTAAATCTAACTAATCTTGAAAAACATCAAGATAGAATTGTTTAGATACTTTTTCATTTGGATATTTTATTTTTCCCTTAATTATTCACTTTCATGATTCATTTGACTGTATATTTGGTTAACAAACTAAACATGATAGATCAGTACAATATCAATGGATGTATCCAATTGATAGGTAAGTTGATATTATTTTTATTTTCATTAGTATAATAAATTTTACTAAATCACTGTGTAAATTTTTTAATATGTTAATTTTTTTATCAGGTACATAGGTCATTTGAAATCATATATGAGGATTAAATCTCAACCAAAAGGCTATATTAATGATGGTTACATAGCCTAAGAGTGATTTAACTTCTATTATAGTTATTTGGATGTAATTTACACTAGATTAAATCATGTTTGATGTGTTGAATATATCTCAACTAATTCTCGTTCTAAATACTACTTGTTGGTATTACCAACTATTGGATGACCAATTGGAAGGGGGTAGAATTTTACAATAAATTAATTGGAGTTTCTAGTATAATATAGATATTTGATACTAAATAGTCTTACAGAAAATCGATTTATTGAATAATTGTGATTTCAAACAAAGAGACAACTAGGGGTTGAGCTCCAAATGATCTGGAATTAAGAAAAACTATTAATAAGGAGATTATTGAATGACTCACCCATCATGTAAGTATATACTCATATTCATATTATTAACATGTATTTATTTTTTTATGTTAATAGAAACACCTTATATAATATATTCTAGATAATGAATATTGATAATTGATCTATACAATCAAATAATTTGATGTTTTTGGCTTGAGGTTCTCTAAGGAAGGATAAGAGAGTTGATGCCTACAATATTCATGGCTTCATGTTTTATAAAATTTATCATGAAGAAGACTTGAAAACTCAAAATATTATTGTATTTACATATACAGGGGTTGTACAATATGGAATTATGAATTATATAAATGAATTAAACTATCATAATCAGTTTTCAGTCATCTTATTCAAATCAAAGTGGGTTTACATTGATAGGGGTATAATGAATGATTTGATACATTTTACTTCGGTCAAATACTCATGCATGATACATACTATTGATTTTGTAGATCATGATCCATTTATCTTGTATTAACAAGAAATGATGGTTTGTTATGTGGATGATGAAATATAGAAATGTTGGAGTGTTTTCGTACACTTAAATCAGATAGACTTATGTGATATGGGTGATGAAGATCAATTGGTACTTTGTGATAGTGAACCAAATTAACTAAAAAAAATTTAATGGTTTTTTCCTAAAAATATATAAACAATAGAACTTGTAATGGAGGTGAAAATGAAGCACTTTATTCAATATATATTGATAACAATGAAGATAATGAAGATTTAGATGATTGAGTGGATAAATTTCAAACAAAATATATTACAACATCTCATTGATAAGTGTTTTGTGCATATATACATTATTATATTTTCTATTTTTCTTTTTGTAAAAATATTTTCATTTTATATTTTTTATGAATTTAATATATCTAGACCATTTGAATTTATGGAATGTCAAGAACAAAAAAAATCAAGATCCTTGATGATCTACATTTCAGAGCACACCACTACTACCGTATTATTCTATGGATTCAAGTAATTATATTGTACATAAGACTACTAGAGAGCTGGTTGTTCCCCAAATGTTATTGGTATCCCACCATTTGATTTTTCATCATTGATGGAGTGGTCTTTCACCCCTTCATCTAGGGGATATTGGAAAATTTTCGTTATTTATATATATGTCATTGTACAATAAAACTATATATTTTATTAATTGTTTAATTATTTTGTCAAAAACATAAAGATAACAATAGAAGAGATATAAATTTGAACACAACAGATATATGATGCCTAATGGACTTCAAGATAATCATTCCATTTGAGGAGTTTGGGGTGCCTATTGGTGATGCTGTCGAAATCTATGGAAAGATTCTTGGTTAGATTATTTATGAGACAGTGATGTTTCCTATTAATTATAAATATTGGAGGAATATTCCCACAACTTAGAGAAATGAAGTATTCTGTAGTTAAGTTAAGTAATATTAATTTAATATTCATTGATAACTAATTTAAAATTCATGAGTAAAATTTTGTACAATACATATAAAGTGAAATATTTGTATTTCTAGATGTTTTTTCATTTTGATTTCCTTGACTCCATTTCACACCCACAGACTCTAAAAAATTTGGGCAAGAAATGGAGAGATTTTAAATGGAGAATATGGCATGAGTTTAATGACACATCTTCAAGCTTACGAAAGATGTATAAGAAAGTACCTGAAGAAATTTCTTATGGAAATGGAAGTTTTTTTTCGATATTAATATAGATGCATCTCATGAGGTAATTGTATATTTTACAGAATATTAATTACATAAAAAAAATAAAATTAATTTTTTTATTAATATTTCAATTTTTTAGGAATTATTTAAAAAATACTATGAATCATAATGAATAATCCATTCCTCATATTTCTAGTTCTTAGAGTTTTTTTTTGGGAAAAAGATTAATTTTTTTCATTTTATCTATTATTATTTATATGATTTTATTATAAGTCAAGGTTTTTTATAACTTGTTTATATTTTTTATAAAGCTTAATGAATTAGGTCTCTCTGTTGGACGAATAGAGATGTAGTTTAAACTGTACAAGAAACCCGATGATAGTTTTTTAAATGATCCAACGAAATAAATTGGATAAAGTACATTTCATTAATAAAAAAACATAATAATGAAAAAAATATTATAAAAAAAACAAGCCTTAAACCCAATTAAATGGGTCTGACTAAATGGATGAAACGATGCCAATTTGGTAATGGTTGATACATATAGTTGACCCCAAATAATTGGGTTTCAAAATTGTTTGTTGTTATAATTTACTATTCAATATCATGTCTTTATAGTAATGAAATAATAATAAATATTAATGAAAAATTTATTAATTTTACAATATTATAAAATTAATATATTTTAAAAAATAATTATTAATTTTTTTGTATTAACAAGCTAAAATTCAAGAAGTTTGGGATGCGAACTCTTCACAATCATTATTGGTTTCACACAACGATGTAGTTACAATAATTTTAGGGTAGGAGCATCATGGACGTGTATGAGGGATGGGTTATGGGCCTACTCCATTAGAAATCTTTGGTAGGGAATTGACAACAGTTATTGCTACACCCAATGGGGGCTCGAGTTGTGACATTGATCTAGAATCATAAAAATAATTTTAAATTTTGAAAGAAAACGGTGCAAGAACTAGACTCTTACAGGAAGACACATGATCAGTGGAAGTCAGCATTAGAAAATGATTTAGTTTTTGTATTTTTGCAGATGATTGTCATGGTCCTCGAGGAAATCTCTGCCCTTATAGATCATCCTACCAAGTTAAATTATAAATACCATATATCATTCACACATTTTCAAAGGACACATATAACTTCCATAAATAAAACAAAAATGACACTTTTATATTGAAAACATGAACTTCAAGTCATACTAACCAAATTTTGTATTGGATTGATGTTTTCTTGATTCCTACATGTCAAAAATGAATTATATGTTCTTATCCTTAAGTTTGAAAAAATATGAGCTCGTTGGATCTATTTTGACTCACCAAACAGTTTTATATGGTATTAAAACCTTTGAAAATGTGTGTAAGGGGGTCAAAATAGGCAATCAAAATTGGATTTACATGAAATCATAGGAAAATGAAAATAGATTTATTAGTGAAATATAGGAATATATGGAACATCATTTTTAGTTGTAGTTTTCTTGGGATCCTGTAAATGTACTTTTCGTGTTTTAATACACTAAAAAATATGTGTAACATTCAAAACATAAGAAAACATCCTTAGAATTATGTGAAATCATGGGAAAACCACCAATGAGTTATTTTCAAGTGTATTCATATACAACGTTTCACTATAATGTGTGGTGTGAACAAAAGGACTTGGTAAATGATTTTTAAATGTACTAATGCCTTTAAAAACAATAGTTGGGGGGTTAAAACAAGGAAAATGAGGTTATATTTCCATGAAACTAGAGGAAAAAATGCCTTAAATTTATTTTTGAAATGTATGAACTCATGAAATGTCATTTGGAGTTACGATTTTCATACGATGTCCATAAACATGGTTTTAGTTTTTTAAAACACTAAAACATACGTGTAACATCTAAAACCCTAGAAAAGCATCATATTGATGTGAAACAATGGGAAAACCTCTATTGAGTCATTTTTGATGTGTAATCACATATAATATGCCAATATGACATGAAATGCAGTCAGAATGACTGAGTAAATAGTTTTAAAGACACCAAATCCCTTGAAAGAATGTGTTGAGTGTTTAAAACTAGTAAAACAACTTAATATTTTTCTGAATTCATAGGAAAAATATTTTATATTTATTTTTGAAATTTTCAGATTTATGACATGCCATTCTGAGTTATGGTTTTCCCAGGATACTCATAAATGCGTTTTTAGTGTTTTAAAACACTAAAATGTGTGTGTAATAATCAAAGCCATAGTAAACATCCTTTGACTGATGTGAAGTCATGGAGAAACTACCATTGAGTTATATTCAATGTGTACACATACAAAATGTGTTAATCTAACTACAGTGTTGTCAAAATGACATTTTAAACAATTTTTAAAGATTCCAAAGCCTAAAAAAATGTGGGTAGATTGGTCAAAACCAAAAAAACATGTCATATTTCCATGAAATCGTAGGATAGTGACTGAAGATTTATTTTTGAATAGTATGAACCAACATTACATAATTTTGAGATACGGTTTACTTGGGATGTCTGTAAATGCGTTTTTAGTGATTTAAAACACTAAAATTTGCATGTAATGGTCGAAACCATAGAAAATGACTTCATATAATGTGAAATAATGGAATAAAAATTTTGAATTATTTTTTAGTTTTATGTGTAGGAAACAAATAAATCTTATGTGTGGTGTGGTCGTAATTACCTGGTAACTAGTTTTTAAGGGTACCAATGTCTTTCAAAACTTGAATTGGATGGTGAAAAATATGAAAATGATGTTTAATTTCCCAGAAATCAGAGAAAAACTGATCTAAGATTCAATTTTTAAATTAAGGAACTAAAAACACATCATTCCGAGTTATAGTTTTCCTAGGATTCCCATAAATGCATTTTTAAATGTTTTAAAACACAATAGTGTGTGTTTAATGTTTAAAACCATATAAAAACCCTCATATTTATGTGAAATAATAGGAATTCCATTTTTTAGTTATTTATTAGGAGAACATGTAGACAAACACATCAACCTAATGTGTGGTGCTATCATGATGACTCGGTAAAAAACATTTAACGGTACCAAATTCCTTAAAAACATGTGTTGGATGGTCCAAACTAGGAAAACAATGTCATATTTACATTAAATAATAGGAAAGTTACCATAGATTAATTTTTTAAATATTGGAACCAATGGCATGTCATTATGAGCTACGGTTTTCCCATGATTCCTATAAATGTGTTTTTAGTGTTTTAAAACACTAAAACATAATTGTATTGGTAAAAACCTCAGAAAAAACCTCAGATTGATGTAAAATAATGGTATAACCACTACTGAGTTATTTTATATGTATACATGGAGAAAAACTTCTTGTGTATCTTTCTAGTCTCCACCTTGGATTTTGGGACGCCCCATCATTATTTCAGTCCTTAGCGGGGAGAGTAACTCTTCCTCTAGGACCTAATGACAACCAAGGATGATGGGTTCATTTGAATCCCCATAAAGCATAAAATAATCATGATAACAACAGATCATCGATTTGTTTTGTCATACTAGGAGGAGGATTGGTCTGGGATTCCAATGGTTCTATTATCCTTACTTTCATGACCTACTTCAGTAGTGGGGATCCTCTTCAAGATGATAACTATGTGTTGTTCACTATCTTTCACATGTTACAATAAAAGAATATTTATTTTGATGTTGTGGAAATAGAATATTCCACAATCCAAAACGCCTTTATTGAGAAAAGGTTTTTCCCTTGGTATATTACCTATCTCATTCGTAAATACTAGGTATTGATTAGGGCCCACATGAAAATTCTTCATGTCTGGTGAGAGGGTAGTAAAGTTGCTGATTTTCTCACTTCTCTAGATACCCAAGATGTGTCTTTCAATCATTTATCAATCCTTGGGTCCTTTCTAATGGATGGTGTGAATGTTTCTAAGTGGGGTTCCTTAGGTATCCATTATTTTTTCCCTCGTAGTTACCTATGTCTCTTTCCATGCCTTGTACTTGTTTTCTTTCCTCAATAAATGATATAATTTGGTGGTGTACGCTCAGACAACACATCAATCCGACATGCGGTGTTATTGTAATGACTCAATAAATAACTTCTAAATCTACGAAGGCCTTTAAATTTTTTTTTTGAGGGCTCAAAACTAGGAAAACGAAGTCATAGTTCCCTGAAATTATAGGATAATGATTGTAGATTGTTTTATAAAAATAGGAACTGATGACACATCATTCCAAGTTATGATTTTCTCAAGATTCCAATAAATTGCTTTTTAAGGATTTAAAATACTAAATTGTCCATGTAATGGTTAAAACCATAGAAACTAACCTCATAATTATGTGAAATCATGGTTTTTTCAGATCGGTTTCGAAACGCCCAACGGTTCTGTATCCGACGATTCGTGAACCTGCTTTCCAAAGGTAGGCGTTCATTGGGAGATTTGGCCAACGACACTTAAGAAGTCACATTGGTCAAGAGGGCGGGAAGTTGGGCTCATCACACCATTTTCGGGGGAATTATTGCATGTTCCGGGATTCTCTTATAGATTTAAGACGTATTCATATGTTCGTGAATCTTTGGTTTATACCCAAGCATAGTATCAACATATTACTCCTGGTTGGAAATGGTCAGCTATACGCAGGGGTTCAGAATCATTTAATCCCGAGGTTTACCATACCTATTTGGATTAATGACCCCGAGGAGTTTGTACTCATTGAGGCGGCACTAAGAGTGGCACGGTGAACCAACGTGAAGACAGTCGGATCGACCGGTTGTTGGGCTTGAACCTCAGAGAGGCTTCCTACGTACCCTGCGTAGGAGACAGGGATCAAAGTCCAAGTAGTTTGAATAGGAGTGTTGGAGGGCCGACATGAATGTGGACCCGGGTGTCCGATGGTGATCAGGCTTGAACCTCATAGAGGCTTCCTACGTATCCCTGTGGTAGGGAATCAAATTCCACGTAGTTCACATTAGCTTTGGGATTACACTCTGAGGAGGCCCATAGGAATGGATTGGGGCTTACACTCTGAGGAGGCCCATGGGTATGGGTGTCATGGTTGATGCTTACTCTAAGCCCATGTGAGTCATGCTCGGTGTGAGAAACAAGAGGCAGCAGGGACCGGACGATCATGTCGCGAAAGGTGCGTCCGTGGAAAGTGGAGTGGGGCTTACACATAGAGGCGGTCCATGAAGTCGGGGCTTACTCCGAGTCGGATTCCCAAGGGTATCTTCCTCATGTCTGGACATGAGGGAATCCCAACCCATTGGTGGGTTAAGGAATATAATGGGGGCCAATTCCTATGCACAAGTGAACAAGTGGGATAACACCAAGGGCATTGGAATCAGTCTTAACAAAGGGAGATGAGAAGTGTGAATTACATGCCCAACATTTGGAACACAATGAGGGTGGCATAGGGATGGAGGATAACTTCTGACCATGTTCAAAACATAGTATCCATATCACGTTAGCCTGAAAATGGGGACAAACAAATGAGGGTCGACTGCTTACCATGTTCGAAACACAGGACCTGACTCGAAGTGTTGTCCAAAGTCTTCCGGGGCATTGGCCCAGGACGGTAGGTGAGCTGATGTGGCATGAGGCCAAGCCGTTAGGGGGTCCCTTCAGACATGGAAGAGTATGAAGATCCGAATTAAGGACACCCAATGTGTGAGGTGGAGTGATGGAATGTTTGAATAGATTCCAATGCTCTTGAAGGTATGCCACTTTGATCACGGCATTAGGCATCTTATTCTTATAGCATAAGGCATCTATTGCTTGGAGTAAGAGGCATACAATTATTGAATGATAGGGAATGATACATTTTATAGTCATTTAGAGAGGACTGTTTCCATATAGTTTAATTTCATATGGATATGAGTGGGCCATACAGTTTAATGTCATGTGGTCAGGACGACTAAGTAGGAGATACCTAGCAATGGTTGGTGTGGGACTTACGCAAGGGCAGCCCTTTTTCAAAGAACCTAGCAAAAGGAGCTAGGTAATGGGGTTATAAGGGAGTCATGAGGAGTAGCTCGACTCATGACATGTATAGGACAGATGTTGGGGAGGCGCAAGGGTGCAATGTAAAATACTGCTGACCCGGCCAGAAAAGTCCGCGATGCAACTTTCCATTTTTCATGGTGGTCAGTGACAGTAGCGAAGGGACCGGCCGCGAGGGACTGGCCGCATGTGGTTCTTGATTTCGTTGTCTGCGAAAGGTTTCTGTGGAGGATATGGCCATGAGGGAGCAGGTCACAAAGGACTAGGCTGCGAAGGAGGTTGTCCGCGAAGGAGGCTGTCTGCGAAGTATGGTCGTAGAGGATGCGGTCCGCGAAGGAGGCTGTCTACGAAGGAGGTTGTCCGCGAAGGAAATGGTCGTGAAGGGCGTATGCAGAGGGGCTGGCACCCATCTTACTTTGAGCCCATAGAGGTATTCTCGCCTCCATTTCTTGAACGAAACTGGTCCGCGGAGTGGGTGGCCGTGGAGGGACTATCCACGAAGGAAATGGCTGTTAAGGGCTGGCCACGGAGGAGTTGGCCGCATGTGGTTCGCGTTTTGGTTTCTCCTCTATGCGGAAGAGTGCATCTGTAGACGATATGGGGTCCGAAGATGGTCACGGAACATTATTGCTATGAGCGATTTCTCGAGTGTCTCCCCGCAGGTTTTCACTCGTCCTTCCTCCCATTATTTTTGGTGCCCCACAGTGACTATTTATAGAGTCACGAAGAGTATATATCGATGGTCACGCGACACTTTTTGTGGAAGCCCAGGAAGGAATCCCCCACCCATAGATTACTCGGTCAACCAAGGATTTCTGAATCTGAGATTCGCAGAATTGCTCCGTGGTCGTGCACCACTCTTCCTATATTCCGTGAAGATGAGGTTCGCCGCTGCATACGTCTTCCACCTCAGTTTCGCGAGCGACGGAGTTCGCGACCACATATGGATTCCGGCTCCATTTTTTGAATGACAGCGCATGCGATATTGGCCGGTTGGCGTGGTTCGCGACGGTGGATCATCCTAGCATCCATCCTGCTTCGTGCCCGTGGAGGGGCCCCACCTCTGCTTCGCGGAAAACACTGCCCAGCGGAATTTCGATTCGCCGAACTGGTCACGTACTGTTGATGGGAGCCGGTACGTGGACCGGTTCAGTCCTTTTCCATGTTTTTGGGTAATTGGATTTCCCCCTTGCAGAATTTTCAAGACCCTACAATAGTATAAATACCATTGAGTTTTTTTTGACATGTATGCATAGACAATAGATTACTCTGACGTGAGGTGTGGTCAAAATGTCTCTGTAAACTATTTTTAAAGGTACCAAATACTCTAAAGACATGAAATCATGGGAAAACCACAATTGAGTTATTTTTTACAAGTACGTGTACACAAAGAATCAATTTGACATGTAGTATTGTCGTAATGGCTCGGTAAATAGTTTTTAAATCTACTAATGCCTCTGAAAACTTGTTTTGGGTGGTCAAAACTAGGAAAATGATGTCATGTTTCCATAAAATTCAATGAAAATGATCATAGATTGATTTTTTAAATGTCGTAATGGACAGAAAATCATTCAATGTTACGTTTTCTCTGGATTCCCATAAACACATTTTTTGTGTTTTAAAATACTAAAACATGTGTGTAATGGCCAAAACAATATAAAACAACCTCCGATTGACATGACACCATGGGGAAACTACGATTCAGTTATTTTTTATTTATACACATAGAAAATACATAAATATGACATGTGTTGTGGTTATAATGCCTCAGTAAATAGTTTTTTAAGGGTACCAAAGCCTTTAAAAACATGTGTTGGGGGTATGAACTAGAAAAACAATGTTAGATTGCAATGAAATATGAGGAAAAATTTTATAGATTTTTTTTTAAAAAAAAATGGATTATGAACATTTCATTCCATGTTATGGTTTACTCAGGATTCCCATAAACATGTTTTTAGTGTTTTAAAACAGAAAAATTTGAGTGTAATAGTCAAAACCATATAACGAGACATAATATTGATTTAAAATCATGGCAAATCCTCCTTTGAGTTAATTTTTATCTATATGATAATTCCACACATCAATATGACATGTGGTGTTGTCATAATGACTCGATAAAAATTTTCAAATGTTCCAAATCCTTTAAAAACATGTGTTGGGGGGGTGAAAACCATAAATATGATGTCGTCTTTCCATGAAATCCAAGGAAAATGATGGTAGATATGGTTTTGAAATGTAGGAACTAACAATATGTAATTATATGTTACAGTTTTAAAGGGAAGCTTGTATATTCATTATTAGTGTTTTAAAACACTAAAACATGTGTGTAATAGTCAAAAAATAGTAAATTACCTGTAATTGAAGTGAAATCATGTCACAACCAACATTGAGTTATTAATTATTTTTAAACATTGAAAAAACATCAATCTGATGTGTGGTGTGGTCAGAATGACTCAATAAAAAATTTAAAGGTACCAAAGCCTTAAAAAATGTCTGTCGGGGGGAGGTCAAACTAGTAAAAGAACATAGTATTTCAATTAAATCATATGTCAACAACCATAGATTTATTTTTTAAATTTATGAACATACAAACATCATTTTGTTTTTTGGTTTTTCTGGGATGCCTGTAAACACATTTTTTGTTTTTTAAAACGTTAAAATGTGCATGTAATTGTAAAACAAATATAGAAAACAAACTTAGATTGATGTGAAATCCTAAGAAAACCACTTATAATTTATTTTTGACATATTTTCATAGAAATAAGGTCAACATGACTTGATGTGTGGTAATAATGGCATGGTAAATCGTTTTTAAAGGTATTAAATCCTTTAAAAATATTTTTCGGGGGGGAGGGGGGCTTGAAACTAGGAATATAGAATCAAATTACCATGAAATTAGAGGAAAATAGTTGTATGTTGATCTATAAAATGAAGGAATTGATGAAATGTTATTCTGAGTTAGGGTTTTCTTGGGATGCCCATAAATGTGTTTTTAGTGTTTCAAAATACTAAAACATGCATGTAATGGTCAAAAGAAGAGAAAAATCCTCAAATTGGCCTAAAATCATGGGTCAATTACTATTGAGTTATTTTTAAAATATAGGACATGATTTCATATCAAAGTATTTATATTTTTTTATTAAGTAAATTTGAAGCACACTGCATATCAATTTAAAAAATAAGTATAATGTTATATACTTATCCCTATTTAGTTTCAAGTGTTGAATCATATCTTAATTAAGAAATTTTATGAGTTCAAAGTGTATTGAATGATATATTATTTGTTTTATATAAAAAATTATTTTTTTGGATTAACAAAATATCAAATTTTATGTGCAACATTATAAATATATTATGTGTCTTTTATCTTTCAAATTTCTTTTCGTAAATGTTTTCGTTTTTATTGTATGTGATTGATTCCGATTATAGATAAGAGGTTTTCCATTATGATCTAAAACATTCTTTAAAAGGTAGTTTAGATGGTTCTTAGTTTCCATGGTATATTTAAATTTTATCAGTGACTCTACTATAATTCTGATTTATTATGTTTAGTTTTAAATTTTTCATCATTCTTGTTTTAGTTGATGAAATGATGTAGTTAGTTCCAATTAATGTGATGATATAGAGGTATATGGATATAACTAATATCATTTGATGGTTTTATATTGGGAATGAATAGTTTTTTGACATATTTTATATGTATATATTGATGATTGAGGTATGGGTTAATTGAGGTTATCAATTTTCTGAGCTTATAATGATCGAGACTATGGTGATTGTGGATGTATGTATATATGACTATGGATGTGTGATGTATGATGTATGTATGATGGTTTTATGATGTATTTGTGTTTTAGTTTATTACATATGAGAGTTTAATATTTATATTTTTTTTATTAAATAAATAAAAATAAATTTTAAGAGAAATATTTAGTGGAATTTTTTTATAGACCAGCACTAAATAAATAGCTGAAAACCCTAATTAGAAGTGTATTATATTAACCATCAGTAAATAATTAATGTTAAATATATTAGTAGAAATTAGGTTCCTTTTATTTATTTTATTATTAGGTTATTTATTTGAAAAAATCTCCACTAAATAATCCCAAAAAACATTGCTAAATGCACCAAATATGATACAAATAGAAACTATTGCTAAAATAAAATATCTTTCACTAAATGGATACCAACTTTGGAATATGCAGAGATTTTTTTAACCACCTCTAAATGATTTAGAATGAGTTTAAACCGCCACTTGTAGCAAAAAAAACTACTGTTAATGCCTGCTTTTTATTCTATCCCCATCTTCACTCATATCCTCTTCCCTCTCTTGTTTCCATTGATTTTCCATCTCCCTAAGATACCTAATCGATGTGTAAAGTGGATTTTGGGTTTGGGTTCATCAAATATTAGGGTTTTAGTTATTTAGGTCTTTTTGAAAGTGACTCCCGACTTGGTTGGGAATTCTCCATCGAAGGTAAAACATTGTAGTTTGTTTCCACCCTGATTGAGGTATGTGTTTATATGTTCTTACTTTGTTTTGAAATTCATGTTATGCTTGATTTTTATAAATTAATTTTTAATAAAATTGTGGTTTTTTTAAATGTCAACAACATTTCTAAATCCTTTTCATGAAATTTTTTCTTATAATTAAAGTATCGTATTATGAATTTCAAATGTTATTTGAAATAAATGATTACTCATGTCAATCCCTTTGAAAATGATTCTATGGGTATTTAAAAAATTGCATGTGTTTTAAAAATATACATTTGAAATATAAATGGTTTTTTTGAGTGGTTTTAAGGTATTTCTAAAGGATATTTAAAAATGGAGTTTGTGAAATGAAAAAGGCATAGAATAGAGAGCCATGTTTTAGTTAGAAGGATCATTTGACACTATTAAAAGAAACCCTTATGAAATGTGTAAGACAATATTTTATCCCCATTTCCATATGTTTTATTTCACTTAATGGGTGGTGTTGTATCATGTGGTGTTTCAATGCTGAATGAGGGGGGGTTTCTTATGAGATAGTTGGAGGTGAGGTGCGAGATATTGATTCTAAAATTTTATTACATTTTTTCTTGGTTGATCTCCAACGTCCACAATTTTGACATCACAGGAACCTTGGGTATCTAATATATGTTATGGATTCATTTTATGCTAATCTATTTTTACATGTCAGCTAGTTCCTTGTGAGAGTTGAAACATCCTAAGGGTTGGTATTTGTAGGTCCATAACACTCACTGAGGGAAATTTTAGATGAGGCATCTTGTCATTAGACACATATATACCTAGTGAATTTGAGAACCAAGCCCAGTATCATTATAGTTAGATACTAGAGTTTAACCCATGACCCTTCTTCCTTGATAGGTGGTTCCATTTATGGGATTTCCATCCCCTGATTATTTGTATTTACCCTATGCTTTTGTTTCTTTTGGAACCTCTTTATCTAATTTTTTTTATTAATATCACTTGGATTGTGGTGTATATATTGTGTTATGAATTGATATTTGTGTTTTGATTCCTTATTTTAAATGGTTTTCAATGAATAATTTAAATGGATGTTTCCCTAATGTTTTGTGAAGATGGTTTTGTTGGTTTAAATAAAAACAATGATTCCCATTTTCCTTGGATTTTAAAACCAGTTGTATATAAATGAATAGTTTATTTAAAAGTGATTGAAGGTATAAGATTTTATTTCATTCAAGCACTTGAAATAGAAACAATTATTTTATATTTAATTTCAAACTAGAATTTGTAAACTACTGAGTGAAAGGAATTGTATAGACTCCTTGGTGAGTTCCTACAAGGTATGGTTGATCACGCCCAATATACACACTTGCATACATGTGTATGTGACTCCATGTTATATATAGGTTTTTTGATTTGTTATCATATTGAATTTCACTTCCTGGGATACTGAGGCTGATTTGGGATGTGGTGCGAAACCATGGGGCTCATGGAGGTGATTTTGTGTTATGGTTTGAGTTTTATTTTACTTTTGGTTATTATTGCATCATCTAGTTGGGTCTATCATACTTATAATAATTTTTTACTTTCTATTATATTAGTTTGTAATGTAATTTTTATTCTTTTATTTATATGATGATTTGGACATTTAATTAGTCTCACCATGCTTGTTTTGTTTGTTTATTGTTTGAGGGAGAAACTGTTCACAAGATAGTGTCCCATGATTCCCATGCGATGTTTACCATCTCATGGGGATCGATAGTGGCCTTAAAGGTAGTGGATGACATGGTCAGGTGTTGTTTCAAGTGGTAACCTGGGCTAGTTCATTATAAATTTTATTATATACTATGTTTTCATTAGATCCTAATTTATGGAATACTATCTTTTTATTTGGAAAAGTTGGTATAATGTAGAATAGAACTGTCAGAACATAACAGGTAGGTGAAGGGAGGATCTTGTGAGCTCTTTCTTCACCTAAACCTCAAGTTATCGGGGGTATGTGAGATTTGGATTTTGTTTTGATCTTTATTATGAAATTATATTGTGATATTTTTATATCAATTATCATTATGTGAAATTCCTTGTGGTTTGGAATTGAAATATTTGGATGGAAATTGAGATGAATTGGGATGTGAGGTTATTTTGCATGGCCTAAAAAACCTTGTAGTGGCCCAGAGCTTGATTTTAGACATGTTTTATGAGTTTTTGTTTGATTAGAACAAGGACCATCAAGCCATGAATTCCAATCAATAAAATTGTTTCATCATGTTTAGTTTTTTTATTTAGGCATCATGATTCTTGGATTTCTTTGGTTGATTGGGAGATGGGAAAATGATCAATGATAGTCTTATAATATGTTGAAATGGATGGAAAGGTTTTTATTAAAATTTATAATGTTCTTTTTTATGTTAATTTTGGGAAAATGGTTATTTTTGTGTGTAAAAATAGTAATTTTATGAAAATATGATCTAAAAACTAGTTCTGTGGGTTGTGTAAAAAGAATTTTCTTTTTTATTATTATGTGTTTAATAAAATGGGTTATTTTATTAGGGTGTGTTATGATTTTTTTTGAAATTAAAGTGATATATTTACATAATTTGTTTAAGTGGATTAATGTAATATGGAAATTATTTTAAAGGGGATAATAAAATAATGAAATTATTCCATTTAGTTTTAAAGAAAATGCAGTATTTTTTCAAGATCAGATGTTTTTTTATATGAAGTGGTTTGTTTTTCAAATGTGTTACATGGTAAAAAATGGGTTTTATATTCTTTATTTGGTGTTATTTATTTTATTATGCCTTGATTTGGATGATTTACCTGATTTGATAGGTCCCTTGGATGAAAATGGGTCTACTTGAATTTAAATTATGAGGCATGAATTGGTTGATTTCACAAATTATGTTATTTAGAAAATGATTCTTGTACTTTTCAAGCATCAAAGTAGATGATTTTGCATCAAGGATGGTCTGTTAGGAGAATCCTATCACTTTTTAGAAAATTCCCCTTCGATTCCGAGTTCTTCCTAGACTTTGAATAGAGTGTTGGACTCATAACATTTTCTTCTCTTAGACCTTGTCTCATAATTCATGAATTGGTATGATACTTATTTATGAAGAGATCAAGGGTGGGTTTAAAATGTGAAGTGTTTAGAAAGGATTGAGAGAAACATAAATTCTCTCAATACTCCTAATGATTCAAGAGTGAGATATGTTCAAGGATTGCTTGATGGACCAATCTCAAGGTGGTGAGATTTGATGGGTCCTTCTTAATAGAATGTGGACATGTCAGTACTTTTTTTAAGATTATTTTTTCACAGTGGTTTCATACATGTGTTTAAAATTGGGGAAAACTATTAAGTTCATGATATATCATCAAGGTGAGTAAATTAATAAATATATTATTGATAATTTTTCAGTGTTGGTTGTTTTATTTTTTATCTTGTCATAAACAACTTTAAGAGAGATTATCATTTGGGTGTAGGTCCTCACCCATACATGAGATCAAATATGATTGGATCTAGCCTGATATATTTTAAAGAGATGGTATTGGGGGAAATGAATGTGGAATCTGGCTAGTTTAGGAAACTGGTAGGGGTAATACCTTGATCCCACCAAGTGGGGATGAAGTTAACCCATCTGTTGTGGAGGAGAATCTAGAAAAGTCTATATTGGTAGTATGAGAGGGTCAATCTTCTTAGGGCCTTACTATCCCTGAAGGGAAGAATATACCACTCATATGATTTCATCATGGGGCTTTATGGTGATCTAAATCATTTTTTTCTTGAAATATCCATGGTCTTTCCTCCATTATAGCCATTTTGACATCTTTAAAAGGTTTGAAAGATATTTTATCAAAATAATTATTAGATGTGATCTGGTTTAGGGATTATTGATGATCAAGTGGTTTTAATTTTGTATTTTTGGATTCGAATGGTGCTTTTGAGGTAGTTATTTTTGCATGTTTCTTATGAGTGTTTCTTTGTTTTTTTGGATATTATATATATGTGGTTATTCTCTTGTGAGGGTGGATGAATACTATTTTTTTGGGCCCATATATGGGTGAATAGGACTTGTGATGCACCAGCATATATCATGTAATGGTTGGTGTTCAATTTTTATAAGTTTGGGTTTACCTCAAGCGTGATTTCCAAGTGTGAAGTCCTAGTTTACCCATCATTCCATTCTTTTTTACCTGAGGCTAGACCAGGGTCACCACTTGTTGAGGTTTTTTGTGGTTGTTCAACTATTCTATTTTGGGATAGAGGCGTTTTAGTGGATCTTATGACAGTTTTATAGAACAAATTTTTTAGGATATTTGGATACTTATTTTTTTTATTTTTCTTTGGTATTTTATCTATTTCTTGTGAATGGTTGTTTTTGGTTTTTGGAGGTTGTTGTTTCCTTAATTTTTAGTAAATATATTTCTTCTTAATGGTATTTTTATTCTTATAGGATGTTTTATTTTATATCATATATTTATATGAATTCTAAATGGTGGGAAGAACTAAAATAACACTTCATTTTTGTAGAAATCAAGGTAGGTGTTGTGGTTTTTCATTTCATGGAGATGTGGGCATTGCTCAATGATTTAGATTATGCTGTTTTGAGGATTTAGGGTTCTAGTTTTTGTTGAGGGGTTATGTGGTGGATGATTATATCATAACATTATACTTTAACCTAAAAATTAATTGGGACATAAAGTGGTATGGTGGGGAGAATTGTGACACCCTTCATGTCACTATTGAGTTTATTTTCTTTTATTTTGTGTTTTGGTAATTATTTTGATCAATTTGAAAAAAATTTAACTTTTTTGGGTTATTTTCCATTAACATTCATTCTTTTGAGTAATCATGAAACAAATGTGCTGATGTGTTGAAAAATTGATAGTAAATATTTTCACGGTCTCCACATGGTTTTCATACCATGCATGGTCTACAGGAAAATAATGTAGGGTGTAGTGTGTTGGGAAGTGGATCCCATACTATTGGTGCATGTTTTTTAAAACTTTGAAATCATGCCATAAAGTCTGCCCAATTTTTAAATTTGTGTGAATTTTCCATTTTTCCTCCTTTTTTTTAACTCTCCCACCCCCTCTTTTCCCTCCATAATTTGTGATCATCCTCTTTGGTTCCCAAGTGGAGATCCATCCCCCTTCATTGTTTTTGGACACATCTTTATGAATTCTAAGTGGATCATCAAGTTAAACCCTCCTCTTATTCTCTTACCCTCTTCATATAGTGACCCAAACCTTTTAAACATATTATTACATGATTTTTAAACATAAATATCAGACCATGACAACCACAGAGGTCAAGAGGCCCAGTGTCTTTAGAAGACTAGGATCATAAGCTATCAAAGTAAACCAAAGCATGTTATCTTTAATTTTTTTCTCTTTTCCTTAGTGAGATCGTAAATCCATTTTAGGTTTTAAAACTACATAGGATAACTTATGGAATACATAAAATAAAGTGGTGATCTAGAAATCATATTAAGGGAATAAAAATAATAAAGAAACATAGAATGTGTGTCATAGATATAACATGATATCATAAAAGATATGACACATGAGAAATCGCATGGAAGAGTAACATAAATAATATGGTATCATAAGATCATGATAACATAATAATTATGGAAGAAACATATAACATGACATGAACACGAGTTAAGTGTAACTACCTAGATAATATCACATGGTGGACAAGATCCCATAATGGATTAGGTTTACTCCTTAATCCCATTCATGATTCCTTATAAGAATAAAGAATTAACCAATGCATCGGAGAAATATCTGGGCACACCCATCATAACATGTTCATGAACTATTTGTTCCAAATAAGTGAATTCAATATAAAATAATAACAAAATAATTACCTATGTAAGGAAAATGAGTTTTATAATCTTGTTTCATATCATAATCAAATTAAGTTTTATAATAAAGGAATTTGTGAAACGAACATAAGAAATGTATTACCTCATCAAAGGAAGGGAAACTTATCTATGTATACATTTGGGGGGAAAATATGTAATAGTAATATAGAATAGGTAAGGTGAGCCAAGACCGCATTAATATGAGCTAGTGTTGGTTTGTCCGCAAAATCCCACATAAAATGAAAATAGAAAATTTCAAGTCGACCCACCCCGCCTAAGCCGATGGGCTTGCCCAAATTTAAAAAAAATATTATTTATAATAATTTAAATATCATATTTTTTCATTCTCAATGGTAGTCATGGAAGAAATATGGATCGACCATACGTGGCATTTTATGGGATGTGGTGTAATGTTTTTTGATGGGTTTATGGTGGCCTGCGGTGACGATGATGTGGTGGAAAACTATTATGATGCTATGTAGGAAAGTGATCAGTGAGAGGATATGAATGATGATGTTGGTTTTTTGGTTATTTGAATGATTGGACCTTTAAATGAATGATGACTCTTCAGGCATTGATCAGTTTCAGAGGAGGTTATTTGGGTTACCATGTGGTCCTTTCTTATTCTCTTAATTACAAAATTAATTTAAATACTAACAATAATAAATCTTCCCAGAAAATATTATGAACAGAATTAATCTTTTAGAATTTAAACCATGTGAAATGGTGATGATTTCAATTTTTTGAGATGTGGGATGACACAACATGTGAATATGATTAATAATTAATATATAATTATTATAATATAATTTTAAAATAATAAATATTGAATTATTTAAAAGTCACATGTTAATGAATGGTGAATTAGTATGACCATTAATGAGATAAAAAATATTTCATGGTTTAATCATGTCTTGTATTAAAAATTCAAAAATTTTAAACAATCGTATATTATAAAAACAATATTTTTTTAAAATTATGCTTGCAAGTAAGCCTGCACTCACATGGGCTTAACTCGCCTGGGCCTATTCTCTTAACGGTCAAACTTTTTAGGCCCTCCCCACCCAGCATCCACCCCATATCTATGGATCCCATAGGAAATGGGATTTTTTTCATTAATAATATATAGATTTTAGAATCAATCCATAACATTAATAGTTTTTTTTCATTTATGAATAGAAATACACTTAAAAATATTAAGAACATTTTTGAGTAAAATTAAATTTCCAATTTTAAAATCACTTTTGAAAAACTAAAATTCACAAAATATTTTTGAAATAATTTTCATTGAAAATATCCTTAGAATCTTGTTAATGAATATTCAAGTAAAATAATTTTTATGATCGTGGAAATATTGGTCATACCATACACATTAAAACAAAGACTCTTTTCACATTTTCTGAAAAGTTAAAAGGTACATTATTCAAAAAATGAAATGATTATTAGATTTAAACCATTTTATAAAATGGAAAAAATGGGTAAGAATTAATTTTAATAATAATAGGCTAATGGTAAAAAAAATTGAAAACATTTTTAGAAAACATGGATATGGAAGAAAATGGATTTTTGACTGAAGAGAGAAATGATGTCGGATTTTCTAAAAAACATTTTCTCATTAATTTTAAGTACCAATGAGAGGAAAATGAAACCATTGAAATTTTTATTAACAACCTGAGGATAATAAAAATTATATGGTTTTATTAGACAATGATTTGATAATTTTTACAACATAAATTCAAGCATAAACAATCCTGAATAAAATGAAATCGAATCATAAACATTTATTGATTTGGTAACTTTTGAATCAAAACTCAAATGGATGAAGTAGATAAATTTTAACGTACAATATCATGAATTATTAATGATTCATGATATAATATGTAAAGGGAAATTTTATACACCATTAAAAGGAAATTAGGTGCATAAAAGACCATGTGTCTCAAAGAAGGATGTTTTGAGACGAAACCTTTACCCCGAGCCCAAATCGTCCCATGTGTTCCTTATATTACTAAATAATAAACATATTTTAATTATATAATTGTTTAATAAAATTTTTAAAATATTTGTTTTTTATTTTTAACAATGCCATATTCAATTACTATCCAATTTATTTCACGTTGGACGTTTTGACAATAAATGACTCATATGTCCAAAATCACTTTGGTAAGTTGAATGCGGATAAAGAGATTATATTTTAATCATATAAATAATTTTAATAATGATTTAATTATCCTTTTTATACATAAATTATACTTTCAAAACCAACTATTAAATATGGTTACGAAAAATATACTATGTTACAATGATGGAGACCGTAGGTCATATGTACACATGAGTAATGTTTCTATTTTTCAAAGATCATGATATAAAGAATGTAAGTATTATTTTATAGTTATAGGATAATAATTATATAATAAATATAATAATATTTATTTAAATACCCTTACATATAACATCTATTTTATGTGGTAATAAAAAAAGTATCACATCACTTCATGAGGCTGTAGTCTGCCACACACATGAACGACAGTATCATATTCACAAAGGAATAAAAAGTAAGAAGTATTATTTAGAATTATAATTAATAAGGTATAATTATGTCATAAATATCATATATAAAAATTTAATACATCATTTTATCTATTTATAAGAAGAAAAATGGAAAACAAATTTTATCTGTTCGAGAGGCAGTAGTCCGCCAAACACATGATCAACGATTTCATTTCTCATTTGAGGGAGGAGGAGATGGTTGTAGGTCATGAATTTAAAATAACAAAATATCAGTATATTAAAGGTATTTATATTAATATATCACAATTTTTTAAAATTATTTTAATTATTTTTAAAAGGAAATAAAATAAAACACACAGTTATGGACATTACCTCTTCTTCAGACAACATCTTTAACTTTGCACCAAAATCCTTCCTGGGATGGATTTTTGATCTAATAAAGTATTCTAGTATGATTTAATGGAAGTATGTAAGTCATTTGGGTATTTATTGATCTAAAAAATGGGTTTTCTAAGTGCCTAAAAGAGATCATAGGTGTGTCCTTTTACAAGCGGGGGAGTGGACACACTAGAAATTTTTGTAAGGAAAGAATTACATCCACATTTTCCTCATGAAGAATGGATAAAAATTGACTATTTTAGATAATTAGAATTAATAAGGTCTAAATACATACAATAAAAAGGAATTATGAAAATTTGTGTCATTTGTAACCCTTATCTCTTTAGTTTAATCCCCCAGTAAACCCGTTTTTACCTTAACAAAGGTAGTTAATTTTTACTATTTTCACTATTAATTATGGTAAAAAATTAAATTGAGCATATTATATAGTATACATTATTATTATTAAAAATATTTATTCCATTTTTTGAAATTAAACTCATATAATTGGCATAATTTAATTTAAAATTAAACCTGCAGACGTGTTAAAAAAACATTTTTTGAAGCATAAGATGAACTTATAATAAATCTATGAAAATTAATAATAATTAAATGGATTTAAATTAATAATTATAGGTATATAATATATAAATTTAATTTTAATCATCACTCATAAGGGTTTATTTTAATTAATTAAAATATAGAATCATTATTCACTTGGAAACGAATTTTAGAATAAAACATTGTTTAAGCCTAACAAAAAACTTATGATAAAATTTAGTATAAAGATTATTTAAATGAAATTAATTTATTTAAATATAAATAAATAATTATTATTTAAATTTTAAAACAAATTAGAATAATAATGGGTCATAATTCATTAAAAATAAATGGCAATTTTATAAAAGTCGATATTTTTCACTATTCACTAGAAAATTAACATTTTCTGAAAAATCCCATAATTTCACCCAAAGATAATATAAATGTTTTGATTTGAAAAATGAATTATATTTTTTCAAATAAACTTTATAAATGTTTAAAAAATAATTATATTATTTTCTCACAGAAATCATTTTTTGAAGAAAACGTATTTTTAATGAATAAAATTACTTTTTCCTAAAATTGAATGATCGGTTAATAAAACATTATAAATAAATTTTTATTGAGTAGTATCATAATATAAATTTAATAAATTATTTATTACTACTTACCCCCAACCCACTTTAACAACTAGGTTAAAATGGTAATATTTAATTAATAATATTTTAATAACATATTGTGGTTCATTTAGACTCAGTGTTCCATGTTGAATACACTATCAAACATAAAGTTATTTTAAATATCATGGTGATAAACATAAATTATCTACCCTATCTTATTCTCCCTAATTTTAAATCTCCCCACGATCCCTAATAACAATGTAAACTGGATTTTGGGTTCGGGTTCATCAAATCTTGGGATTTTGGTCATTTGGTGCTTATAGAGGCTGATTATTTACTTGGATGGATGTTCTCAATTAAAGGTGAATCATTGTAGTTTTTTATACCAAAATTAAGGTAGGTTTTTGTAATATCTATAATTTTAAACTCTTTAGTCATGTTTTAAAAACATACACTTTACATTTTTGGCTTTGATAATGATAAATGTGACCCAATTTGTTCCATCTAAAGCATACAACATCAAAAGAAAATATTGGATCACTTACATACCCAATGAAATTTTTGGTTTAGTTCTTTATATAATTATGATATCCTATTACATAAACAAAATACATGACTAAAAGAGACTATTTTTTCCATTGTACCAATTTTTTTATATTTCATATTAAGTCTTTAACATCTCTCATTAAATTCTTCACATATGAAAATTTTTTAGAATAAAATCATTATTCATTGCATAGGGAAAATGAAACATAATAAAAGTGATCTAAAATGATCATTAAGGGTAAAAATAATAATTAAAAATCAAATTTTATCAATGATCATAATATTTAAATAAGGGTATGATGACATAACCATAGTGTATGATAATAATATAATGGAATTTATACCCATCAATACATAATTCATCAATCATGAAACATGGTATAAATACTAAACAAATGTAGGATTAATTGGAATCAATAATAGCATATTATTTCCAAATTAAGATAATAAAAGTGATTTTTTCAAGAAAATAATGGCATATGATTTCCCCTCAAGGAAACTTGAACATAAACAATCTCAAAAATAAAATAGATTGTATCATAAAACCTTTGTCACTTTGGTAACTTTTCAATCAATATCCCCTTGAAATAATAAAATAAAATAAAACATTAAATATCAGGAATATAATTAGATTCATTATATAACATGACAATGGTGAAATTTATACATCTTATAAAACAATATAGGTTAATATCATAAATGAATGTCCTAAAGAAAGAGAAATTGAGATGAATAACCCTTACAAAGATCATATCATTGAATTGAGAATTAATAAACTGATAAATTATGTGTAAAAAATTTAAATAAATATATTTAAATATATAATCAAAAAATTTAGAGATCAATTCACACATAGTCATAGAATAAAAAAATCAATGAACAAGAGTAATAACCCAACAAAAAAAATTGAGTTAAAAACACTTTACTACATGGTAACTTTCATATCAAATAACATTAGATGAAATAATTAAAATCATGACTTAAAATACCATTAATTGAAAAATATTTATAATATAATATGTATAATTTAAGTATATACACCATATAAAATAAATTAGGTGCATAAAAATTAAATACGCCTCAATGAAGGAAAATTGAGACAAAATCCCTTACTGTTTTTATAATATCAGGATTAAAACCCCATGAAAGAGATTAAATCATATAGAATCATAAATATCAATAATTTTAATGAAAATTATCATAAAATATATTTATTTTTAGTATATACATTACATAATAAAAATAAGTGGTGAATATGACATATGTATCACAGAAATAAAAGTGAGACAAAAACCCCTTACACCGAGTCCATACTTTACATGTCTGTCCTTTAACTCATCCATAATAAGTTTATATAAATTATTTTATTTTTTAAGTACCATTTCCAGGTTCAAAAAACTATAATTAAATTTTTTATTTTATTTATTTTAATGATATATTTTAATATTTAATTAGTTAAGTCCAGGTCTAGTGTTTTGGGGATGTTTGGTCACTATTTTCAAAACAGATTTAATATGTTGACAGTGGTAAAAGGGGTCATTGTTCCATAATCTATTGAATAATAATCATGAAATAATAATAATTTATATAAAAAATTATACTTTTAAAACCTATCAGGAATAATGGTTATTTAAAATGAACTGTGTTGCAATCATGGAGACGGTAGGCCGTACGTATTCCCAAGCAACGTTCCCATTTTTGAATGATCATTATGGAAAGAAGGTAGGTATTATTTCATCTTAAAAAATTATAATAATATAATATATATCATATTATTTATATAAATACATTTATATATATCATCCATGTGATACGATGGTAAAAAAAATCATATCTCTTTGGGGAGATGGTAGTCAACACATACACACAAATGATGTAATAATCTTTCAATGAATGTAATTTTAAGAGAATATATGATACATTATATTTTAATAAAGATAAATATGCCATTAATATCATATATAAATATTAAATTCATTATAATAAAAATTTTGGTGAGGCGATGATGGAAAATGTATTAGATCGATCTGGGATATAGTAGTCCTCTGTACACAAGAATGATGGTTCTGATTCCCATTTTAAGGAGGAAGAGATTAATTTAGGTTATTACATTAACACAATAACATATCAGTATATAATAGATACTTATTTCATTATATCATCTTGGTTTAAGTATATTTTAATGATGTGGGAGAATAGATAATACATAATTTCATTTAAGAATGACAACTCTTCTTCAGATGACCTCTTTTGGTTTGCACCAAAATCATTCTTATTTGGTTTTTATAATCAAAACAAGGATTATAGAAAATTTGTATGGAATTGGGTAAAATATTTGGTTATTTATTGGCTGAAATTTTTATTCTAAGGTGTGAAAGGTAGAGGATAGGGGGTGCTGTTTTATAAGTGAGAATGGGTGACATTTTTGTAAATACCCAAAAATATTCAATAACGGGTAATCAATCTCAAAACAAGTGACTCAAAAATTAGAAAATAATAAATTGGAGGGAATATAGGGTTTATAAACACGTTAAAAATAAATATAAACATTTTTTAAACATTTAATTACTTAATCACTAAGGTTACTCACTTTTACCATTTTAGTTTTCAACTACAGTAACTAGTTTTATACTCTTTAAGGGTCAAGATAGTTACCATAAATAGAAAATTGGAACATAATTTCACTATGGATGGTATTTTATATAATATAATAATAACTTGGGAAAATATATGTTTTTTATTAATTTTAAATCATTTAATAAAATATTAGTCATTATAAAATATCATTAATGTCAATTTTCACACTATTTAGTTAATTTGAATTTAAAAACATCAAGATAATGATTGAATTAGATTATAAACCATTAAAAAATTCCTAAAATTTTATAGATAGCTAATAAATTTAAGTAACACAATAATGTATTCAATTTATATTACTTTTAGCATTTATAAATCCATTTATTTTATTTTTTTAATTAATAAAATAATTATTGTGTCAGTGTTGTGTTAGCCCTTAAGGTAATTATTTCATCACCAAAAATTATAAAAAAATTACCATGATAAAAAAATTATATTATAAATTAACAATTATAACCAAATAAATGTTTTTTTATCCCTATTATAATGTATTTTAGATATTAAATTAAGGAAATATGCCTTTTTATCTTTTTCTTTAATTGAATTATTGTACGGGTCATAATCAGGGAAATATGACTTCTTAATAAGAAATTTACAAGAATGAGATGATATAGGGTAGAAATACATTTGTATAGTACAATTTATATTATTTTTTAGATCATTTTAACTCTTATATTTTTAGCTTAACCCCCAATAAACCCATTTTCTCTTTAGTTTCAGTAAAGTATTTTTAATGATTTCACTATTCATTTTGAGAAACTGTTCAGTTGAACTTATATTATATTATAAATTATTCTGATTAAAAATATGAAATAAATTTTAAAAAATTAAATTCATATAATTTTCATAACTTAATTTAAAATACAACTCGCAGACGTGATGAAAATGCGGTTTTTCAAGAAATGTATTTTTCAAGCATAATATGATCTTTTATTAACTTTATGAATAGAAATCACAATTATATTAATTTTTATAAATATTAATATTTATAATCTATAAATTTAATTTAAATAATTCTTCATTAGTTTTTATTTTAATTAATTAAAATGGAGAAACATTATGCACTTTAAAATGGTTTTCAAAAAAATTCGGTTTTTAAGCCTAAAAATAAACTTACACTAAAATCTAGTATAAAGATGATTAAAATGTAATTAATTGGATTAAATTATACTTATTTTATGTGAAATAAAATTAAATGAATAATTATACTTTTAAATTACTTATTTTATTGAAATGAAATGACAGTTTTACAAAAATTGGTATTTTCACTATTCAATGAAAAATCGATATTTTCCGAAAAATCCCAAAATTTCACCCTAAATTAATTTCTATATGATGATTTATAAAATGGAGTTAATTTTATAAAATAATTTTAATTTATGTTCATAATATTAATTATAATCTCTTCTCAAAAAAAGTAATGAAAAGCATTTTTAAATAAAACACATTTTTGATTAATAAAATGGCATTAATAAAAAATCGGTGATTATTTACAAATCATGTATCAATACATTTATATTTTTCATGACACTTATATATATTTTTTATAAATTATTTAATACTATTCATATCAAATAATTTAATGATTATTTACTATCAGTTTTATTTATACAATAATATTTATTAGTTCGTTTAAAATCAGTGTTGCGTATCATATACGCCTTATCGCACAGTGATTCACTATTCATTTCCACCCTTATACTTCTATGTTAAAATAGTTTTGTATTTTAAATTCCAATTATAATAAAATAATTCACTTCAAGTTTCATTCAATTGTTTAATTTTTTTCACTATTAGAGAGGTAAATTTCACTTGTTTTGTTGTTTTCATTATAGGTGTTGGCGATTTGGAAGACACAAATTGAAATTGTAGAAAAATTTGTCAAAGTGCGCAAGATACCAATAAAACATGTGGACTCAAATGAACACTATAGAAAATATATGCATATAGTTGTCCTTAAATTTTATTGGATGATCCAAAATTAAGTGAGATATAAATATTACGAAGAAACCCAATCCCAATTCATCTAAAAAGGATCCCAAACAAACTGATCTATCCAAGAATCCAAATCTGCTCAAAATCTAAATTTTGGTTGTATATTTTGGAAAAATTTACCATTTTATAGATTAAATGGATAGAAATTTTTTCCATGATATAGTCTATAGTTCTACTAACAATTTTTTTCATTTATTCAAGTTGAGATAAGGTACATTAATTTCCCAAAAACCATGGGCCAAGTAGCATCTCAAAATCTGGGTACCCAAAACTACCTCCCATTTGACAATAAATTTGCACCATGGGATCCCCATTTGAACCTTGAACAAGGAAAGAAAATCTGTAATTTTTGAGACCCTAAGGATTCCTATCTGCATCCTAGAATTTTCGGAGTTACCTATCCTCAGAAGGTGATCAAGGATGAAGGTGAAGTTCCACCCAAGCCTCCTCCTCCATTTGATGGAGAGATAAACAGTGGGTGGTCATCTCAATGAATCCACAAACACATAGAGAGGGAGTTCAAGTACATTTTATTCTACTCATTTTACGTAATTTTTTTGTGAAATATTTCAATTATTTTTTATCATAACATGATTCTCCTTTGAAAAAATTTCTTTGGTATAATCAAGTGAAACATTTTTCATTTCAGTAAAAATTAGGTTGAGATTTATGTGGGAATCATGGGTTATTCTAACTAGAAAAGAAAAATATCATCTTTATCTCACACATACATGATATATCAATATTATTTGTTATCAATAACTCTGTTATTTAGGTATGAACATTTACAACATGATTGTTGTGTCAACGTTTGGTTCTTTATGTACCATTTTAAGAGGCAAGAAAAAAATCAAGATATTGTCAACCCTCAACCAAAGGATTCTATTAAACCATGTGTATTTTTAAGAATTATAAACTAATAAATATCTACAGTGAACATGAAATTTCCTCCTTCTCTTATAAATTCTAAAAACCTCACCTTTTTTCAACTATTAAACTCTTTATTTAAGTCATTTTATCTTTAAAATTGTTTTCAACCCCCCCCCCCTATTTTTTTCTTTTTTTATATAATAAACACCCTTTAGACCTCCAAATCTTCATGAGATATGACCTAGGGTCCACCCTGTTCTATAAATAAACTTTAAAAACATAATCAATTTGACATTCCCTAAAAATTCCATCAAATATTGGCATTGTTTCCATGGACCTCTTCAATTTTTAGTGTGATTTTTTTACAAGATATTTATGAATATTGTGAAAATCTTTTTATCTTATACCTTTACATATTTTTGTGATTAAATTTATTTCTCATGTAGGTCCTATGGATAACTCATTCTTCTCCAGGAGATTTACCTCCCTTTAAACCTGAAATGGAGAGGATCGTACATCAATGAAACTTAGACACACATAATGATAATTTGAATAAGGACACACATAACATTGACACTCTTATAAATACTGATTCATATTCTGAAACAAACATCAAGAATGAAATAAAGTTAAATAATATGGCTTAAAATAACCATACATTAAAATAACCAACCTCACATGGTGTAGAGATCCAACCCACATGCATTCAAATACAAGGAGAAGCACCAAATTTTGAACTAAAATCTAGACTCATTCACTTATTACCAAAAATTAATGGGCTAGATAGTGAAGAACCACATAAAAAACTTAAATAAGTTAAATAATGTATGTTAAACAATAAAAACTGAAAATGTGGATAAATAATCGGTTAAGATTAAGACATTCCCATTCTCTTTATAAGACAATACAAAATACTAGTTATACTAAGTTAACTCCCCTATTAAAGTTTGGGATGAACTAGAATAACGTTTTCTTGAAAAATTCATCATATACTCTTTAACTAAAACAATAAGGAAATAAATTTGTATAATAAGTCAATATAATGAGAAAACACTTCATGAATATTGTGATAATTTTAAAAGGATTTGTTCAAGTTTTCCACACCATAAAATAAGCAAGAATCTTTTAATATAATAATTTTATGAATGTTTAATTCTAATCATTAATAATATGATTGATGATACTATAGGTTGTTCCCTAGTGGAAAATACTATAATCACTATAAGTAATATCATACAAAACACGGCAAAAAACACAAAATAGTTTGGTGTAAGGTCCGGTGCACCAATCAAAGGTTTCCATGTGGTGAAATGTTCAGAATTTGAGAAGATGGTGGACATTATGTTTGAATCCAACAAATTTATCTTTCCATAGGTAAATACCAACCTACTCCTCTAATTAATTATGGTATTTTTTCAGTTGACACCCATTATTCTGACCAATTCCCTTAAATGGGAGAAACATCTGAGAGTTGTGAATAAATCTTCCCCGGTTTCCCCTATAACCAACTTATGAAGTAAGAACCATACTATCCATCTAACTCTACATGGAAGGATAACCAAGACCATAAGAAAGTGGAGTATTATAACTAACCTAAAGAATCTTAAAACCACCAAGGGAAGTGTATTCAACCCCAAACACCACCTTGAAATCCAAAACCACCACAAAGGGATTTCCAATTGCACCCTCAAAAACCAAATCATATCCTTGAGTAAATGATGAATAAATGGGTTTAAATAACCTCAAATTAAAAAAACAAAAAATAATCCATTCAAGACCTAAAAAATCATTTAGGAAAACTCATAGACATAGTGGGAAAAATCGAAAATCAAGGGTCTAGATGACTACCATCCCAACTAGTTTCCATTCCCAATGACTGAGGTAATATATGTGCTATCAATCTTCATAGGGGTAATGATATTTCTCCTTATTTTAATTTAACGAATCAGGTATGTCCTCCTCCTAAAAAAAAATTTCTTCCACCCTCAAAATATTACAGTGCAGAAAACAAAACCAAAAGGGTTAAAAATTATCAATGAGGATTCCCTTAAAAAATAAATCCATCATCCCTTTCCCGAAATACTCTCCAAAAAAAATAAAATTTTTGATAATGAAATTGATAAATAGATCATGGATACACATAAAAAGGTACAAGTAAGCATTCCTCTATTGTATGTAGTTAAATTGTTTTTCAAGATTACATATTTCTCAAATATCTTTTCACCCACAGAAGGTGTCTATAAAGGAATAAGAGATTCAACATTAGAAAGAATGTCTCAACCTTGATACAAAGAGTAATTCCAACCAAATTCAAGGATTTAAGAACTTTTTCAATAACTTTCACCATAGGGGAGGCTTTATTTTTTAATTAAATTCTTGATTTAGGTTCTTTGATTAATGTGATGCCTCACTATGTGTATACATCTCTATAAGTTGGAAAGATTCAACCAATGGAAATGATCATTGTATTTACCAATTGGAGCAGAACACACACAACAAGAGTGATTGATTACATACTTATGCATATAAAGAATATCATCTTCCCTATATGCTTCTATGTTCTTGAGATGGAATATAACTTGACCCAAGGACATGCTCCTCTCATACTTGGAAGGATTTTCCGTAAAGTTGAAAATAAAATAATCAATATTCAAAATGGTATATTTTCCAGGGATTTTGGGGGAGAAAATGTAATATTAAATATCCTTGATGTTATGAAAAAACCTATCAAAGATCATTTCACTATTTGTTTCTAATCAATGGATGTTCTCTTTGATGACAGACAAAAAACATTCTCTCCTAGACCCATACTCTAATTATTTTCTATTCTTCAATCGTTGATTATTTGGGTTTCGATTCATATTTCAAGTGTTTTGTGGTTTTGGAAAAGTGTAATTTATTTATTTTAATTGATGAGTGTGTTCATTATGAGTTACCCATGACCGTAGATGATTCTTTAAATTGCATTCCCATTGATTCTCATTCCATAGAGAATAAACATGATCAGATAGATAGTTTCATGAACCTCACACCCCAAAAATCCTCCCCTTAATCAAAAAATCATCAGTATTGGAATAAAAACACTTCCATATAATTTAAAACATGTCTATATTGAGGGTATGTACCAATTACCATCACTATTTCTGATAACCTTTCTCCAGATAATGAATCAAAACTACAATACCTTTTGAGAAATTTTAAAAATGTAATAGGATGGAAATTTACTAATATTACTGGGAATATACCATATATTCTCATGAACCATATACTTTTAGATGATGAGGTAAAGACCATAAGGAAATATTAACACCGATTTAATCCTCCTTGAAATGGTAAAATTGGATTTTTGTAAATTACTTGTTACTAGATCATCTATCCCATTTCTGATTGTAAATGGGCTATCCCAATATAAATTGTTCCTAAGAAAACTAGAATAATGGTTATTTTAAATAAAAGTTACTAATTGGTTCAAAAAATGTGAAAAGCAGTTGGCGAGTCTATATTGACTGTCATTGACAACATCAAACCACCGAAAAGTACCACTTTCTACTACCTTTCATTGAAAAAATATTAGAAACATTGGATATTAAATCCCATTATTGTTTCCTTGATAGATACCAGGGAAATTTTTAAATCCATATATCCCTAAAGGATAAAGAAAAGAAAAAATTTATCTGTCCTTTTAGCACATTTTCATACTAGAGGATTCCATTTTGTCTTTATAATTATCCCGATACTTTTAATCATTTTATGTTGATTATATTGTCTGAGTACCTTGAGAGTTTTAAGGATGTTTTATGGATGATTTCATATTTTATAACTCTTCCTTTGATGATTTTTTGGAACACCGAGATTTTGTCCTCCATTGTTTCAATGAAAAAGATCTCATTTTAATTTTTCAGAAATTACATTTCATAGTAGAGTGGGGGATAGTTCTTGGGAATGTTATTTAGAGTAAGGGAATTCATGTAGATAAATCAAATATTAAAATAATTTCTTTCCTTCCATATCTAAATTTTTTTAACGAGGTACGATCTTTCTTGGTTCATGACATTTTTTACCATTAATTCATTAATCTCTTCAATAATATTTATGTTCCCTTACCTCGATTGATATAATACGATTATATGTTTGTTTTTATTAAAAATTTTCAGGATTCCGTTATTGTACTAGAAATAATTCTCACTTCACCTTCAATTACCTAACCACCATGGTGGGATCTCCCTATAAAACTTATGTTTGATTCCTCCAACTCTATATTTGTAAAAGTTTTATCACAAAGGTTTGAGATGGATCCACATACCATTACATATGCCGCATGTACCCTTGAAACTACCTAAGAAAAATACACAACCATTGAAAAAGAAATTAATTTTATTTTTTTCCCTTGGAAAAAATTTATTCATATATTCTTGGTTCAAAAGTTATAGTAATTTAAGATCACACGACCATTTGGTTTCTCCTTAAGAAACCTGAATCTAAACCCCACCTCATGTGGTGGGTGGTCTTCCTATGGGAGTTTAACCTAGATATTTGAGATAGGAAAGGGGTGGAAAAATTTTGTAGTTGAATGCATTATAAGGATTTCCTCACCATTGGAACACCATGTTGACTCATCCCTCCACATTGTATAATTCTTCCCTTATGAACACCTTTTTGATATATTAGATCTTACCCCTTGGTATGTGGATATTTAGAATCTTTTGGTAGAATCTAGGGTATCCATATATTTTATCACTTCATAATCCCAAATATTTCAGCATGAGTCATTATGTTACATTTGGGATGACCCATACTCGTGGAGAATTTATAGTGACTGGGATTATTTAGTGTTTCCATGGACCTAATTTCATCTTTTTTTTGATATTCTGTCAAAATTTTGAATGTGGAGGCCAATTCGGATCACAATGAACACCTAAAACGGGTTTTAAACCTAGAATTTATTGGCCAAAATTGTATAGATATTCCCTTAATTTTGTAAGTCATTCACGTGATTATAATTCATATAGAATATCTCTAAGAGGAATGAAATTCCCCAACAACCGATATTATTTTATGAGATCTTAATTTCTGGGGACATTGACTTCATGGGGCCATTTTAAAATTAATTTAGATTTGTATATATCTTATTTTCTATTTACTATTTATCAAAATTTGGTGTAATAAAATGTTAAAATTATTGATGACTCTTGAGTGGCTATTAATTTTGTGATATCTTAGATATTTAGTAGGTTTTGTTTGCCAAGATTCATCATTAATGATCAAGGTTCACATTTTTGTAATCGAAACAAGAAATTTTTTCTCTGTAATTATGGGGTTGTAAATAAAGTATCTACTTTATATCACCCCAAACTAACAGAAAAGAATAAATTTCAAATTTGGAAGTTAATAAAATCTTGGAAAAATGGTACAACCCAATAGGAAGGACTGGAGTTTACACTTGGATGATTCACTTTTAGAATACCATATATCTTTTAAAACCCCAATAGGAATGTGACCACATAGAATTGTGTTTGGGAAGACCTTTAACCTCCTTGTGGGGGTAGATTGTGGATAATGTTCTATCAAACAATATAATATGAACCTCTCAGATATAGGTGAGAATAAGAAGTTACATATTTAGGATATGTAGGAAATTCGAAGAGACTCATATGAGAAATAATGGATTTATTAGGAGGGAACCAACTCTTCCAATGACTACCTCATACTTAATCATTAATTAAATATTGGGCATAAGTTACTCCTTTTTAATGAAAGGCTGAATTTTCACTGAAATTTTATTTTTTTTATTATGGTTTGACACATTCATTATTGCTAACATCTACCCATTTTGTTTTGTACATGTTCAAAATGAAAAAAAAACAAACAATGACCTTTATTAAAAAATTATTGAAGCACATTCATGAAACTATTTTGGAGTCCTTAGTAGAAGAACTCTACCTTTAAGAAGAAACCTAACAGTGACATACACCGGGTTTTATCCTTCCTTTCCACATTCAATTTAATTATAGTGTGAACACTTCACACATTAGGTGTCTGTGTTTGAGATAAGGGGGGTAGATACATTCCCAAGTTAATTAAAATTTTCATCATATGTCTTCTTTTTATATTTTTTACTTATTTCATTGTATTTTTACATTTCCCCACTTTCCTGAGTTCATTTGGATTTTCATCGTGTTTCTTACTTTTATATTTCTGGATAATTGCATTGTATTTTCACTTCCCCACATTTTTTGGGTTGGATTACTAATTTTTGTGCCACATAATCATGGAAATTATATAGAATGTATGATGAGTTTTTCTATTTCATGTTTTTTCTACATTTAAAAAAACTTCATTCACTAATGGCATGAGATATTTAGCATTAATTTAACATTGAGTTGTACTTGTTTTAGTATACTTGGTTGTTTTTTATGATATAAATAGTTGTATCTATGTGAAACCTTTTTTATGATTAATACACTATGTGTGAGTATATTTGGAGTTAATAATGTCACTTAATATTTATACACCACATTACACTCAACTATGATGTGTAAATATCTATTTCTTAATATAAGGTAAATATAAGTTAGTTAGATGTTTATCAGCTATCCAAAGTGATTTTCCCATATGTTCATTCTGTATCCAATCTATTTCATTACAATATTATATTGAACTATGTGCATAAACCTATTATTTGACTATTTTATATCCTAAAAAAACAAGAAAATCCAAATAAATAATGATTAGAGTGATGACATGTACAACATATGGCGATATCTAGGTTGGGAGATTATGGTTTGAATATCAGGAATTCATAAGTGACTGGGTCTTGAAATTTTATTGCAAAGGATGTAGGGTAAGTTTGGTGGAAAGAATCAAGAAAGGATTAAAATTTTAGAATAACATATATTTACCAAATAAAAATTGTAAATAATAGCATTAAATTATTTTCACACACACACACAAACACACAGGGAGAGTTAGTAAGATTATTGAATTTTTAATTACTTTCTCATACCAACATTATATATCTCCTTGAATTTCATTTTGATAAAAAAATTGAGACATCTTTTCCATGATCTCTGAGAATAACTCCTTGGTATGTTTCTTGCTTTGATCATATTTTAATAAGGAAATAAATTTTTATTGAATGATAAATCATTATGATGTTGAGAATATCTCCATAAATAATTATTGGAAATGATACTTTTCTCCAGAGTTGAAATGTTTAGGCATGGGGGTGTGATCGCATAGCGAGTCACAATTCATTTTCACCCTTATACAACTGTGTTAAACTAATTTTGTATTGGAAATTCAAAATATAATAACAAATTTAAATTCATTTTTTATTAAATTTTTTAAATTTTATCAATTTTAAAAATGTAAATTTCACTTGTTTTGATTTTTCATTATAGGTGGAAGTGATTTATAGGACCTGGGATGAAGTGGAAAAAAATAGGCCAAACGGCACAAGGTCTCAAGCACACATATGATCTAAGATTCATAATTAAGCTAGTAATTCCATTAAATTGGGCTAAATTTTTGTGTTATGATCCAAAAATCAGTGTGATGTGACTCTGATAAACGCAACCATCCCAATTCTTCTAACTATGGGCCCAATCAAATTAATCTATCCAATAAATTGAATCTTCTGGAAGTCAAAATTTTGGTCCTAAATTTTGTTAATATGTCCCATTTTATACATTAAATAGACACAAAATTTTACATGAAGAAATTAAATTGGTCAAAGAACAATTATATTCTTTTTTCTAAATCAAGATAAGGAATTTTACTAGTCCAAAACCATGGTCCAACTGGTATTATGAAATAGGGGTTCCCAAAACCACCTCGCATTTTTCATATAAATTGTAACCTCAAACACCCAATTATTATGCTAAACTGAAAGGAACATATATGAATTTTTAGAGACCCAAAGGATTACATTATTAATATTATAAGTTCTATATTCCCCTTTCCTCATAAGGAGATCATGGTTGAAGGTGAAGCTCCACCTGAGCCTCCCCCTCCTCTTGATGGTGATTTAAATAGTGGGAAATCATTTCATGGAAGGTACCCACACATACATAGGGAGTTATGGATCTTGTTCTTCTATTATTTTTGTATTGTGTAAAATATTTCAATAATGTTTTATATTTACATGATTCTCTTTTTAATTCATTACTTTTTTATAATTAAGTGAAACATTTTTCATTTAAATACAGATTGAGTTGAGAATCATGGATTGTTCATATTATACAACACAAGCATCCTCTCTCTCACACACATACATGAGATATCAGTACTCTTTGGTATCCATCATTCTATTATTGAGGTCAGAAACATGACAATATAATTTTTTTTCCATTTGTTTGTTCCTTATGAATTATCTTAAGAGGTAAGAGGGGAATCAAGATCTTAGAAAAACACAACCAAAGTATTACATTATACCTTGTGTATTTTTCATAGTGATAAACTAACCATGATCTATAGTGAAATATAAATTACCTCCTCTCATAAATTCAAAAAACCAAACATTTTTACACTATTAAATTCTTTAATTATGTCATTTTATTTTTGAAATTGTTTTTAAAACCATCCCCTTATTTTAGACCTTATTATGAAAGACACTCAAATTGGACCTCTAATTATCCTTGAGAGAATACCTAGGTTCCACTCATTATAATGAATAATATTATTTAAACATAATTAATTTGACATGTCATGAGAAATAATTCAACACCATCGAATATCATTTTATTTTTAAAAACATGGGGTATTAAATTCTCCCCCTAAATAAATTAGATCCTCACAATTTGAACTTGGTGATCAAAGGTTTGACATTTGAGAATTATTTTTCAGAAAACCCACATCATAAAAAGGGTTAATAAAACATTATCATAAACGTAGGGAAAGAGAATTAAAAAATTCATCTAAAATAACAAAAAAATAGGTTTCCATATAAGGAACATATTGGTGGGATATAAAAACATTGATTTGGAAAGTAAATCCATTTATGAGGTACTATTATATTTTATTTGAATAGAGAATAGATCAACGATATAATGAATAACATTTTTATTCCAATATCCTTTTCCTAGAGTGATGAAATTACTTTACCAACTTGAAAACGAACATAATTAAATATAATTACTGGACAAGTATGCTTTCATCCTTTAATCAATTTCCACCAAAATATTATCTTTTTATTCAAACAATGAGTATTCAAGATGATTTTTTATGCCTAAATCACTAAAATCAACATCTAAAAAAACATATGACTGCGAAAGGATAATAGTATATTCCTATTGTATTTAAACATTAACCAAAACTAAAATGGTTTCCTCAAGGTAAAATAATTATTAAAATGAAAACAAATTCATACAAAGATGTAAGATATTAATCTTTAAAATTCAATAGTAATACATAAAGTACAAACTAAATCATTACATAAATAAATATCCTTATAAATATTCAAAATATTCTGGAATAATATTAAAGCTCAATGAATTAAATTATTTTATCAAATATACTTACCAGATAAATTTAAAATTTATCTCTAAATTACAAAAATAATATTAAAGTCTCCCATAAAAAATGTATAAGCCCTAATCACATAATCTCCAAGATATACTAATAATTCCAATAAATAAATAATTTCCATATCCCAAATAATAACATTAATTAATGTTTTATCCTCATAGGTTATCTCATACCTTTCAACATATATCCCCAAAAATTTAAAACATTCTTTCGATATAATCCATTATGTTAAACTTAATCTATATATATAATTCAACCCAATAAAATATATCCTAAAATATCATTAATCACCTTGAAATCTCATCAATTAAATCCAAAAAGGGGTATCTAATAATTTTGTCATCTGATAAAACATAAAATTATAAATCCATAACTTTTAAGTTAACGTCATAGGAAAAAATTATAATCTATAAAGTTATCTAAACCCCCCATTGATACCAAATATAAGGGCCTCAAAACTGAACTCTAGGATCTGGTGCTAAAAACATAAAATTTATATTTTAACATTGATACTGATAAATGTAACCTAATTCATTCCATCCAAAATAGAAAACATAAAGATTATATATTTGATAACATACATACCCAATGACCTTTTAGCTCACAATTTCATATATTTAGGCTACACACATTCATATTCAACATTCATGACTTTAAGAGAGTATGTTTTCTTATAATCCTCAACTTTTCATATTTCTTAATAAGTCTTCAATATATCCCATAAAATTATTCACATATAAAACCTTTCTAGACTAAAATAATTCTTCATAACCCAAGGGAAATGAAACATAAGAATAGTGAGATCAAATGCATGATTAGGGTAAATATAATCACTAACAATTGAATAGAATCAATGAGCTTCATATGGGAATAAGGGTATGATGACATAATCATATTTCATGATCATAAAATAAGAGAATTCATACCCATCAATACCAAGATCTTCAATCATGAAACATGGAATAAATATTTAATAAAGGAGAGATTCATTTGGAATCAATAATCACAAGCCATGTGATTTAAATCTTGATCAAAAGAATCATTTAAAATCTATATATTTTCATCCATAGGAATTTGAAAATATTTTTATTTAAACATAAACTCATTATATTTCCTTGAGAAATCATAATATATCTATAAAAACTATATAAAGAATAGATAAAACATACATGTAACTTGTGATATCATCTCCATATCACTCTTACAAATACAATAACCATATGATCGACTTCTATATACAATGAATTAGAGGGCTATCACAGACCCACCCATATTTGGTCATAACATAATCACCCATCTTGGTGTTATAACATAACCACCAATATTTGGTTTATAATGGAACCACCCATAATAATAATAAAAATCACAAGAACCAAAACATAGATAAAGTATATAGATCTTTCATTTAATTATAAAACTAATATAAACATCCACTATTACTTTCATAACTTCAATAACTGATGCCAAATAAACAGGTTCCATGACAGTCTGTTTGAAATAATTATAATCCATCCAAAGAAATAATGAGGATTATATAAGTACAAAATATACCCAATAGATTATAAGTAACATCAAGGGTTTTTTATGATGATTAATTTAAATTAAATTAAAAGATCATGAAACAAAAGTATTGAAGAAAATATCCTTTTCACTTTAACAATAACTTTTAAAAACTAAAAATTCATAAGATATTGGGAATAAAATTTCTTTAAAAATTGCATTGGAAAATTATAAAGGATGATTAAAAGAAAATAATGTTCATGAGAGTGGTAAAATTCATTCATGTTGTAAATGTTAAAAATAATCATTCTTTATAAACATTTTGCAAAGGGAGTCGAAATTTAACCTTTTTGAACACCTTAAGAAAATCCCTTTTTTAAGCCTTTTAGAAGAAGAAAAATGATCATTTGAAATAAATTTTGGAAAAAAATTATTTTTATAAAAAAACATTTTTGATAAGATTTTAGAAAACATGGATGTGGAAGAGAAAAATTCATGATATAAAATAAGATACAAGATCAGTATTACTTCTAAATGACTTTATTAAAATTTCTTTAGTTAATAATGGAGGAAATGGAAATTAAAAATGTAAATAACATTTATAAATAGACAAGAATAAAATATATATGGTTGAAGAGAATAAGTGAATACGATTTCCCCCAGAGGAAACTTGAACAAAAAAAATCTTGAAAAGAAAATACATTTTATCATTAATCCATTAACACTTTGATAATTTTTAAATCATAAGCCCCATGAAATAATAACATAAAATGAAACATTTAAATATCATTTACATAAGAAGATTCATGATATAACATGTCAAAAGATCAGTATGTAACCATCATTAAATAATATAGTTTCATATCATTATTTTATGTCCCAAAGAAAGAGAATTTGAGACGAACTACCCTTACAATGATCATAAAAATGAATTGAGAATTAATTAACTGATAGATTATGTATAAAAAATGTAAATACACAATTTTTTGGTAAATATATAATAAAAAATTTTATAGATCAATTAACTCATAATAATAGAATAACAAAATCATGGAAGAGAAGTTATAGCCCAACGAAAGGAAATAGGGTTAAGTAACCCTTTACTATTTGGTAACGTTCATGTAAACTTTACTTGGATGAAATGGTTCAAATTGAAACATAAAATACCATGAATCATTAAGGATTAAATATATAATATATAAAAAGGCAGTATATACATCATAAAAAATAAATTTTTAGTATACAGGTAAAATATGTCTCTGTCACGACTCCACCTAGCGGCGCACATCCTGCAACTCCCCAAGCATGCCTCAAATAGACCAGGGGTTGGCGACAAGAACTGAGAAGGAAAATCATTGACATGGGAGGCCTTAGCCTAAGTACTTATACACAAGCTTATATATCCAATCCTATAAATTAATGAAATTTAAAAACAACTGAACAACCATGCATGTATACATCTAAATCCCACAACTAAAGTACAACAGGAAGTAAAGGAAAGTAAACATGCCCAAATAAAATCCCCCCACAATGTCTCTAAAACACAAGTCTAACCTAAAGTTAAAGGGATTACTTCTTGGAGGATGAAAGAGAACACCTAGGTCTGTCTGGTCATACTAAACACTATCTGGTCCTAGTCCATCTAGGACTCTGTCAAAAGTTCGATCGTCTACATAAGAAACGGAACGTGTGAGCAATGACCATGCAGGGGTGAGTATAACAATACTCAGTAGGACACATAGAAAACCACAAAGTATAAAACATAGAAAAATATATTCAAATATACATAGTTATATTTCTATGACACATATAACAATAATATCTAGATAAAATCAATAAAGACATGCGGTCTCAAAGGTAGGTTACAAATATTGTATACCTTCCTATGATTCCAACTTTAAAATTCCACATAGAACTTGACCGGTAGAACACACTCTTGAGTGTGATAGAAATGATGATTTCTATATGATAAGTGATTCTCATTGGGTATCTCCATGAGAATGTACATGTTGAATTTCAAAGAGATATGATACACATATGGGGATCACTCCCAAGGACATGGGGCAATACCAACAAACTCAATATGGAATAACCTGCTATGTATAGGATCAATGCCCATGCATTTTTGTCCACAAATATATCAAAAAAACCACCTAGGGAGTGAATATTTATAGAGGATATCACTAAAATCCTTATATATGGATTCCAATGACTCTATCGAAGAAGTCATACTGAAGGGATCACTGTCCTAGGAGTAGGAGACGATTATGTACCAACCTTTAGGGAAAGGATGTGGGGAAATCACCTTAATGAAACTTTACCATGATATTGAGGAAAAGGGATCCCATATATGTATAAAAGAGTATACAACATGTGGAAGGAGTTACACTCCATGTCGCATGAACCTGGTTCCTTCCCATGAAAATGTCCCATGTCTCAAGTCGTGTCTATGTTGGGGGTACACAGTGTGTAGGCTGCCCATGTACTCCACCCCTTGTCCATGTACTCTCTGAGGTAAATTCTAGGTATTTGGAGAGAGATCACATGCCATATGATAGGGGTCACACACCATATGATATTAAACTTTCTCCAAAAAAATTATCTGAATCACAGGGGGCCCATACAATGTGAAGATCTGACTTACACATCATGTAACTCAGAATTTCCCAGATTTCCATATATGCCATTAGTTCATCTTCTCTATCACACCGACCACCATTATGACCACTCCTACTCGATAAAATCAAGGGGAATATTTTTCCAAGTATTTCCACTGACATAAAAATTATTCTTGACCATCAAATCCATTCAAAAAATGGATCAAAGTGTAATTATTCGATGTGCACCGAAGAATGAAAAAGAACGCAAAATCAAGTATCCACCATTTTCTAATTTTCCATTTCTCCAATCATCACACCACCATAATTTAATTCTGAAACCATATCCTCAATTTAGTATTATTTCACAAAGAAATGGGTGCACAACGATCAATCGATCTGGATATGTCGAACCATGAGCCAAACGTAGAACGCCAATGAAAAACGCAAAATTGGCGGAGAAAATCATAAGAAAAAATAAGAGGAATGAACATAGACAAATAATCATGTCAATATAAATCAATTTTTAATATAATGAAAATCAAATAAGAAAAAATCACAAAGATATTCTCTCAAAAAACCCGGCAAATAAACCTATCCCTCAATACGCATGACCCATGGATCAATCTGTTGGTCGATTGATCCATGTTCATCAAAGGAATCAAGAACGAAGAATAAATCCAAATAAAAAAAATACCCTACCTAAATTTGGATCGATCTCCAATGAATAATGATGTGGCATCCTTGTCATTGGTGAGATCCTTTGACTCTATTGTGTGTTGATCATAGATCAAGGATCTAGTCATCGTTTTCCAACGTGATTTCCTCTAACAGCTCTAATAGCACTCCAATGATTTTCACAGTTATGCGGCTAACCCTAAAAAAATTCCATAAGAATATATTTATGGAAGAAACCATGTCGTTTATCAATGAATAAATAAATAAATATTTTTCATTTTATTTTATTCATTTTATTCCTATGAAGACTTTTCTACAAATACCTCATGCCAACCAAGGTTAAGTTGCAACTAGGGTGAAACAAACATTCTAAATTTAATGGTTCACATAGATTTTTTTTCTGAGCTTCAATTAATAATTTATTTCACTTTTTCAGGAAACCAATATATACATGGTATTTAATATATTTAATATATTTCCAACATTTATTTATGGTACAAAAGGCCTTAGAATCACACACCGTCTTAGCACCTCTTCTAAAAAATAATCCATCCAAGATCCAAAAATAATACCTAGAAAATCTAATCCATTAAATTCTCCCCACCTTGGGGCTTTATGTCCCAAAAATCCAAAATGAAGGCTACTCAAAAATATGTGGGTACTGAGCACAAATATGAGCCTCCCATCCCCCAAGTGGTCTCTTAAAGATTCCATTATTCCCAGAAAACATGTATTAAAGGAATCAATCACCCAAAGAGGATCATCTCCTTCCGATACTCGATCTATACTGGGTACTTAGAAAATTTATCTCCATCCTCGATGTCCATCTCACCCCAGTTGATAACATGCAATGGGTCATGCATGTAACTCCTCATTTGAGACATGTGGATGATGTTGTACACCCAATATAACTATGAAGGTAGATCTAAGTGGTATGACACCTCACCAACTCGAGGTCATATTTGAAAAGGGCCCCTAAATATTGGAGATATCTTACTTACCCGGACAAATATCTATATTCCAAATCAAGGTGAAACCCGTAAGAAGACATGGTATCCTTCCTTGAACTAAAAATGCCTCCCTCTTTTATCAGTGTAAGGACCTGACCCTTGTTTCCTTGAGCTGGTGCCTTATTTTATTACATTGGAATATAAACAAGGAATATGTATCTCGAAGGACTGACTAGTTTAGCATCTTTGGGTACAAGATACAAATATAAGTTAGAAATTAGAACTTGAAATGAAATAAAACATATAATTTTTATTGGGAACATCTGCAACTATAAGTTTATCCCTGTAGGTCATTCATAATAAACATCTTCATGTCTTGAGAAAATGGAACATAAGATAGGGGTGAGATCAAATTCTAAATAATAGTAATAAATACTAAGAAATATAACATAATCATTAGGCATGGTGAATAATTGAAAACACATTTCTTTAAAAGAAAAACGTGAACATAATATGGTAAGAATATGAGCTGAGTAAATATTTCCATAATAAAACATCACCATGGGTATTCTACTAGTTGAATAACCTCATAAACATTGAATTTATAGATTCATAATGAGGGAAATTCATATTTTGGACATTTTTTAACATACCATCAAGGAATTATTCAATACATCTAAAAATTATTAAGGCCTTTCCCAAAACTATATCTAAAAATGGGCAAGCCCTTGACCAAGTCCATATTTATTTGTCTCATGAGACATACCAATACATTGAGGGGCTATAGCGGGCCCCTCCCATCACATAATAAGTCTAATTAATTGCTAATATTAATGGAGATAAACCTAAAAAATATATATATTCTTATTGAAACTAACATATGAAACGTCAATAAAGTTCCCTGAATGTTAAACATAAACACTAACCATTTAGAGTAAATTGGTGACTGGTTTTACGATAGAACATCCAAATTCAAACTAATCATAAAACATTCTATGAAATATGTTATATGATATCATAAAATATTAATCCCAATAATACATATTAATCAACAAGAGTGTTGAGACATATCAAGATACTCTTATAAAATCATCGAGTAATTCTTGAGATAATTACTCTTTTACATTGAAAAGAAGAGTTATTTTGGAAAAGTATTTGTATAAAACCAGAAGTGATGTAAGGTAGTATTTTAATAATAAAATGAGTTTTTTATAAATATAATGGTTTCTATAAAGATATTATAGAGTTTCCTTGAAAATAGTTAAGAATTTGAGAAATTCTCTTGAATCTGGCTTGTATTTCTGGAATAATTTTTGATAGATCATTTTAAAACATATAACTCCCCATAAATGAAAGTAGGATTCTGGTTGATACACATATATTCAATATTATCACAGAATATATGAGGATTAAATATGAATAAATAATAATTTAATTGAGGTAAGTAGAGAATAAGAATAACCTGAATGAAACTGGAGGTTCGGGTAGAAAACCCTTACGTTAAGTTCAAAGGTGTTCCTCACTTGATATTAATGACCTGAATAATCAAATTTAGGTACATAAGTTAATGATTCCAGAACCTCATATACATGTAATTGATTTATTATAGCCTTATTAGTTTCATTCATGGCCTTTTTAATGGTTAAGAGATTAAATTTCATTTTTTTAGAGTGTTTTGTTCCTTGGGTTTTATGATCGGTTTACTTATATTCATGTACGGATAAAAATTTATAATTAAAATTATTTTATTGAATATGAGTCATATTTTATTATTGGAAAAAAAATATTACATGGTTATAAAATTTATTTAGTTAATGGGAGTGAAGATGAATCATTATATAAAACTTTAATGACAAATGTTTGGGTAAATTGGCAGTTTTTTATCACAGTGAATTCATTTTGATTTATAAATTAATATAATTTGTAAAAAATGATTCCAGATCATTAAATAGGTTATAATACATATATTATATTCTTTTAAACAATCAAAATGTTTTCATGGCTAGTATTTAAGATGATAATAGAAATTAAAAACCAGTCGTCCTTGAATGTGATAAATTTACACATCTCAGATGATGTTTTCATTTCTAGTATAAGAGAAGAGGAATGGAGTGATGGTGGAGAATTATTCCTTTATCATAAAAATAATACAGTTAATGTAAGGTACTGGATTAATCAAAACAATTGGATAAAATGAGGAGGGGAAAGAAAAATAAAAAATGAACTTGAAATAAAAGAAATGAAAAGTGGAATTTACCTCTTGAGGTAATCTTCATTGAGAGCCTCGTTAGGGGAGAGGTATTGATATTTTTATAAGGCCATGGATTTTGAAAGTGGTGTATGAGCATGAGAGGATATTTGAGTAGAATTTAGTCAATGAAAAAATCCTGAGGTGAGTAAATATAAGAGGTAATGAGGGGGTAGATATAGTTGAGGAGAGGAGGATTTCCCCATTATTTTACTCATTATTCCATTATTTTTCCAAAGAGAACCAATATTATTGATTCTTGTGACCAAGAATAGTAATATGTGCAATTTATTTTGAACCAAGTGTGCTTCCATGAACAATTATTTTAGGAATAATGAATTTAACTGATAATGTATTTATTTGGTAAATTACCTTATTTTAGTATTCATAAAAAATTTGAGTAATTCTAAAAAATCCCAGAAATTCACCCAACAATTTTTTGATGTGTCAAATTTAAAAATGAAGTCCATTTTTGAAAATGATTTTCTAAATATTATTTATTTAATTTTAAAATAAAATCATAATTTATTTAAAAAATAACAATTTTAAAACATTAATACATTTTATATCACCTTGGAAAATTAATCAAAATATCATTATCTTATAACCTTAAGACAATAAAATAATAATATGATTTACTATTCATAAGCTCCATGTTACTATTCATATTACTATTCATAATGGTATGTTTCTATTAACCAAAAATTAATTTTGTCTTATCGGACTCTAAATATCTTATTGAACGCAATTGTGTATGTTAGTTTTTCGATATTCAAATCACAGAGGTGGGAAAATTATGTTTAATGGATTGGATATAACAAAGAGGTTTTTTTTATAAACTCGGTGTTTCATGAATTCAATATTAAATTTATTTCCAAAATCTTGGTGTGTAACATTATCCTCTCCTTACAAAAAATTCATCCTAAAAATTACCACAATTTTACCACATAAAATGTTTTGGGTAGTTCTTCATCATAAGCTCCTCAGGATCCCATGTTGCCTTTTGGATTTTATTATTTTTCCAAAGTATCTTTACCAGTCAAGTCATCTAATTCCTCAACACCTGTTCTTTATTTTCCAAAATTCATAAATTCTATTCATAGTAAGATAGGTTAGGTCCCAATTCTTTACCTTTAGAAGTGAGGACATGCGTTGGGTATGGCATGTACTTTATCGATAATGAGATAAGGAACACATTGTGTACTTTAGAAAGGATGGGTGGCATTGAAAAATGATATGCAACAGCTCCAATTCTCTCTAGAATTTTAAATGGGCTTATGTACCTATGGCTCGGTTTCCCTTTCCTCCCAAATCTTATAACAGCCTTCCATGGAGATTTTTTTAACAAAACATGATCTATAACTTGAAACTCCAAATCCTTTATTCAATTATTAGTATAGATTTGTTTCTTAATTTCACCTTCTTTGATATGGCCTTGAATAGTCTTTACCTTCACTGTTGTTTCCTCAACATGATCTGGGCCTACAAGCTTCCTTTCTTCAACTTCATCTCAATAAGTTGGTGTATGACATCTCTTTCCACACAATGCTACAAATGGTTCCATTTGAATACTTGAATGGAAAATATTATTTTATGAAAAATCCACTAAAGTTAAATTTTGATCCCACATACCTTGAATGTAAACTGAACATGATCTCAACATCTTCTCTAAGGTTTGGATCATCCTTTTTCATTGCCCATCAGTTTGTGTGTGATAAGCAGTACTCAATATAAGATCAATATCCAAATATTTATGAATATTTTTATATAATTTCTATGTAAATCATGGATAATTATTGAAAACAATTGAGATAGGTGCTCAATTAATTCTCAAAACTTTATTGATATAGATTCATTTTTGGCACTCTAGTGGAAAATCATCCCTTACATTTTGGAAGAGTGCAGATTTCATAAGTCGATAAAAAATTAACCCTATTACATCATTGTTTCTCAGATTATTAGGTAATCCAGTAAAAAAATACATGGTGATGTTATCCCAATTCCATGTAGGAATAGGTAGAGGTTGCATAAATATTATAGGATGTTGTTGTTTGACCTTCACTTATTGTCAGACTAAACATATTGATACATAATAATAAATTTCCTTCTTCATGTTATCCCACCAGAAATGTTATTTCAAATCTCTTTAAATTTTATTGATACCAGGGTTTATAATGAAATTTGTTTTTTAGCATCATCCAATAACTCCCTTTTCAGCTCAGGTCTAAAGGGAACAGATAGCCTCTTCCCAAATTTCAGAATAACATCTTCACACATGAAGTCAGCCAACTTCCCATCTTTCACAGCATTAATTTTCTTTTAAATATTCTCATCATCAAACTGTGAAGCTTTAATTCTTTCTAATAAAGATGGTTGGGCAACCATTTGAAAAAGTAGTGATGTTTCAACTTCTTTGATAATTCCCATATCCATCCTCACTAGCTCTATGAACAAAGGATCCTTGTTAATCCACATTTTATTGGGAAAACCATGATCCTTCTTTCTCAATGTACTAGCTAACTTAGTTTCCTTTCCTGGGTGGTAGTGTATGGAACAATAATAATCCTTGAGTAGTTCAAACCTTCTCATATTCCTCATGGTGAGTTATTTATATGAAAATATTTATTTTAGACTCTTATTAACCATATATATCTCACATTTTTTACCATAGAGATATTTTATCCATATCAAATATCAAATATCACTGTAGCTAACTCAAGATCATGTGTAGGATATTTTTGTTCATGAATATTTAACTACCTTGATGCATAGACAATAACTCTATCATTCTTCACAAAGAAACAACCAAGTCCCTTATTTGATGCATCACTATATATCACAAAACACTTATTCTATGATGGTAGAGTTAGGATTTGAGAATTCACTAATCTCCTCTTAAATTCTTCAAAACATTCCTCACAATATTTTTTCCATATGAACTTAACCCTTTTACATTTAAACTTGGTCCTTGGATAGGCTAAATGGGCGATGTTCTGAACAAAACACCGATAATAACTTTTGAAACCAATAAAACTACGTACCTCACTCATGTTCATTGGAGTAGGCCATTCATTCAAATCCTTTGTCTTCATAAGATCAACAAATTTTCCATCCTTAGGGACAACGTGGCCAAGAAAGGAGACCGATTGAATCTAAAATTTACACATGACAAACTTCCCATATAATTCATTTCTTCTAAGAGTCTTTATGAAAGTGCGCAAGTGGTTTTCATGATCTTCATAGATTTTAAATTATATAAAGATATCATCAATAAATACCACAAAAAATTATTCATGATATTCCTTGAAAACTATATTCATTAGATCTATGAAAATAAAGGGTGAATTAGTTAGTCCAAAAGGCATTACAGTAAACTGGTAGTGCACATACCTTGTTCGAAATTTTGTCTTTGGAATATATTCCTTCCCCACACACAACTAATGATATCTAGATAAAAGATAAATCTTTCAAATATATTAGTCTCTAGGAAGACGATAAAATAAATCAACAACTTGAGGTAGGGGATACTTTTACTTTATTTTTATATCATTGATCTCCTTGTAATCAATGCACAACCTCATAGATCCATATTTCTTCTAAACAAAAAAATAGGGGATCCCCATGGAGAAAAACTAGGGTGAATAAATCTTTTATTACTCAATTACTATAGTTTATTTCTTTAGTTCCACTAATTGCACAATGGACATTCTATAAGGGGTATTTTATATGGTCTTTGAATTAGGAATTAAGTCAATGGAAAACTTAATTTCTCACTCTAGAGGATGTCCAGGTAAATTCTCTAGAAAGAAATCAACATATTATTTCACAATAGGTAAGTCCTCTATTAAAACATTATTATCCTCACCCACATTTATTTCATTCCATTCCTCCCCAATAATTTAATTCAGCATATATATTGGGGTGGATCTAGATGAGAATCAGATGGTGATGTTTCTTCCCTAAAGATAAGGGATTCCACATTGTCCTCAAAAAATGTAACCTCATCCTTCTTGAAAACAATTTTCACATCATGGATCAAAATTGCTTCCATGCCAATGATTTTATCAAATTTAATCTTGGGTATGAATATAAAATAAGTAGATAAATCATGTTTATATGCCATAATGGGGACTTCCTAACACAACTTTCTTGCAATGATACTTCCCTTAAGAGTTTTTGACTGACAACTCCCTTACTAAATAAAATTGGAAATATATAATTTTCTTAGAAAACTAGAAATATATGAAGTAATTAGATGATATACAATCAAATAATGTATTTTCAATTTTTGGGGATACAATTAAAGTACCTTCCACTACCTCATTAGGAACTTCAATATCAGCAGTTGTGATTGCATAAGCATATCCCTGCTTCCTTGGAAATTTTTGAGACACATTTCCTTGATACTTTGGTCAATCATTATCACAATGTATCTTCTATATAAGATTATAGCATTGAAAAATCATATCTTCTTTATTCCCCTTACAAACACTAGCATGATGGCTTATCTATCCACACTTATAGCACGCCCATTTTCCTTTTAAGCAGGAACCAGGGTGTTTCCTTCCATAATTATAATAGGGTTGAAATTAAAATATTCCCATATTCCCAATTTCATTATTTACTTTTCCCAAGTTTTCATAAATCCTATTCTTCTCTTTAATTCCTTTTTTTCATAAGACTTAGAGAACTCCTTTTCTATCTAGATATCACATGAGACTATATATTTGTATGATGAGAAAGTTTAGCAGACCAGGGCCTGCTAGAGGAATGGATTTAGGTTATCAAAGAATATATCAATATTGATTTTTAGATTACATATATAGTCCATGGAATTCCATGATAACCTTGTGAATTTATCTTCATACTTTTCATCATTCTCATCTTCCTTTTGCCTAAAATTTAGAAATTTTTTTTCCATATCTGCTCAATGTTCATGAGGAAAGTATTTCACTAATAAAAGATCTTTAAATTCACTCCATTCCATGTATTATATCTATTCCTCCTCCTTTTTGTTTTGAATTAGTGACCACCATTGATCAGAATCTCCCAAAAGATGATAAACTACCATAACATCCTTCTCCCTTTCGTTACTTCCCAAGGAGAGAAATATCTTCTATAAGAAAAACAAATCAACTAATCCTCTACGAAAGTGTTTGTAGTCCCATTAAATGATGGAGGCTATTTTCACATAAAGAAATCTAACATATAACCTCTATACTATGGATATGGATGCTCCATATGGGTAAGGTTATTGTTCATAACCTGAGTAAGTTGTCCTAGTATAGTTATAAGTTTCTCTGCACCAGTCGTAGCTCCTAAGACGATATCCTTATCTTGCAGAGGAGGGAAATACCTACATGGGATACATGCGTTCATGTGGTTTCCATTCCTTCCACTAGGTTCCTTTTAAAAATTATGGAATTCACTATATTAGATTATGAATCATAATGTATAATCTAAACATAGCAAACATACTTAGCCTAAATTTAAATCTTATGCATTATTAATCCCTTAATAAGAATCGTGGTTTCTTTGAAGAAAAATTTAAATTTAAATCCTTTATAATGTCTTGTAAATAAAATTTGAATTATTATTATCATATACCACGGGAGTGTCAAACCAGGTGTGTAGTAAGGCCCGTTTTCATGTACTAGGATACCCTAGGTCAAGCCCGAAACTGTTTATCAGATTTTTTACTCCTAGGTACATCTGTTCCAGAACCACGTCCACTTGTAGTGTCCATACAGGGAAGTATTTTATATAAATATCCTTGTAATCTATTCCTTACCAAAATTCAAGGATATTATTTCATGTTTATCCTCAAATACTATCTTAGGGTTTTGTTCCTTAATCTATGTTTTCTAAATATAGTTTACATGTTTTCTACAAAAATTCCTTTAATACCAACTGTAAGGACCCGACCCTAGTTGCCCGAATCCGGTGCCTTATTTTATTACATTGGTATAGAAACAAGGAATACTAATCTAAAAGGACCGATTAGTTTAGTAGATTTGGATACAAGATACATATATAATTTCAACATTAAAACTTTAAATAAAATACAGTATATAAGTTTTATTGGGAATATACTCAACTATTTGTTTATCCCTACAGGTTATTAATATTAAACATCTTTATGTCCTGAGAAAACGAAATATAAGAAAGGGGTGAGCTCAAACTCTTAGTAATAGTAACCAATAAATCCGAAGATAACATAAACAGTAGTCTTGGTGAATAATTTAAAACATATGCCTCTAAAAGAAAAACATAAACAAAATATGGCAAGAAGATGAGATGAGTAAATATTACCATAATTAAACTTCATCATAGGAATTATAATATTCAAATAACCTCATGAAATTTGAATTTAATGCTTCATAATGAGGTAAATGCATATTTTGGATATTCTAAAATATACCATCAAGGCCTTGGCTAGGAAATATAAAAATGATTAAGGACTCATCCAAAACCATATCTAAAAATGGGAAAGGCCTCAGCCAATTCCATAATTATTTGTCTCATGAGACCTACCAATGCATCAGGAGGATATAGTGGGCCCCACACATCAGATAATAAGTCAAATTCTTTCCCCATATGAATAGGGATAAATATAAACAACATATACATTTATATTGAAACTAACATATGAGACATCAATAACGTTCACTGAACATTAAGCATAAATACAAACCATTCCGAGCAAATTGGTGAATGGTTTAATGATAAAACATTCACAGTAAAAATAATCAACAACCATTCAATAAAACATGTTACATAATATAATAAAATATTAATCCCAATAATAAATAATAATCAATAATAGTGTTAAAATGGATGGTGATACTCTTATAAAATCATCGGGTAATTCTTGTGATAATTACTCTTTTACTTGGAAAACAAGAGTTCTTTTGGAAAATTCCTTTTATAAAACCATAAGTTAAGTAAGGTATTATTTTAATAATAAAATCTTTGTTTTAATAAATATAATGGTCACTAAAAATAGAATATAGAGTTCCCTTGAAAATAGGTAAGAATTTTAGAAATTCCCGTTGAATCTGGGATGTATTTCAGGATGAATTTTTTAGAGATCCTTTTAAAAAATATAACTCCCCATGAATGAAAGTAGGATTCTGGTTGGTACATATATATTGAAAATTATCACAAAAATATATGAGGATTACATATGAATAAATAAGAATTTATTTTAGGTAAGTATAGACTAATAATAAACCGAATGAAAATGGAGGTTCGGGTAGAAAACTCTTATATTAAGTCTGAAGGTGTTCCTAACTTTATCTTAATGACTTGAATAATAAATTTTAGGTTCATAAATTAATGATTATAGAACAACCTCTACATTTAATTGATTTATTGTATCCTTATTATATTAATTCATGGCCTTTTTATGGGTTAAGATATTTAATTTCATTGTTTGGGAGTGTTTTGTTCCTTTGTTTTCAGGATTAGTTTACTTATATTCACGTACAAATAAATATGTAGAATGAGACAGATTGTCTAGAATAGAAGTTGAATGTTATTATTTAACAACTAGAATATTAAAATTTGTTGGATTCATTTGTTTTGATAATCCCAAAACATGTTTAAATACTGATAATGATATATTAAGTCATTTGCTAATTATTTTTAATCTGTCTTCATAATGTTTATCTTTCATAAATATATATATTTTTAACTCTCATTGATTTTATAAATCAAGGTTTTAGTTTAAATTTCTCTAAGTATAAGTTCACTATTAAAGGAAACCAGTAAGAGCCTTCTGATCAAGGTCATCGTTATAGCTCACTATTGAAGATCTACAGTCAGTGTTGGAAGCTACCGATACAAGGTTACTGTCACAAGTCTACTGTTGATATGCTTATCAAAGCTTACAGACAAAGAGTTGTCGTTACAAGGTCACTGCTATGACAAATGTTTTGTTAGGAGTCCACTGTCAGACTCTTTCTTATGTCTTTTGTTAAGATCTTCACAGTTCAAGTCTACTGCTGGACATGTCTACCGTTAGTAGAAGGCTACCGCTAGAAAACTCCTTCTTTCGATGTAGTCCACTATTGTTCAAAGTCTACTATTAGTAGATGTCTATTGATAGAAAAACTCCACCATTGATGAAGTCATCTGTTGAGACAGTCTACCTCTGGAAAGGTCACTATTGAAGTAGTCTGCTGTTACAGAGCTACCGTTAGAAGCTTACTGATTAAAGTCTACCACTGATCAAGCTTACTAATTGAAGCCTACTGTTAAAGGTCTACTGTGAGCCTACCGATGAAGTCCACATTTGAAGAGCCTACTCTTGATGTCTACCGTGTGACATGCATATGCTACCAATCTAATGATAACCTATTCTTTACTTTACCAATTTTCTTAATACAATCATAACGGTCATGTCTGGACAATTTAATGCACCTGATATTATTTAATGATATTTGCAGGCATATCAGGAAATAGTACGAGGTACGAGGAAGACCACACACATGGATGAATAATTTTTGTTTTCATCCCATGCTAAATCAAATAAGAAAAAGGTGAATCGGAAAAAATATAAAAAGATAGACATAAAGATATTAAAACATACATACGCATAAGGGAGACATATACAGTACCTGAAATATGAAACAAGAACAAGAGCACTCGAGCACTCATTCTGAAGATCCCAGAGCCTCACAAAGATCTATTGGAAGAACATTTTCAAAATTTTGGTGGTGTGATACAAATATCTTCTGACCAAAGAAGCTGATCATCTCTACATTTGGAAGTCAGAACTTGGAATCTGCGATACTCTGTTTTAGAGGCAACTTGCAGAGAAGGACCAAAACTTCATTTCCTTCATTTCTAAGAGTCTAGAGCTGATCTACCAACACAAATAGCATTCTAAACTTATTCCTAATATCTTCAGCTCTATTGTGTTTAAGTATTTTACATTTTTGATCAGTGTGTATGTCATACACACACTGACTCTTGTGCTTGAACTAATGGATACTGAAAATCCCCATACCAAACGCTTTTTACATTTGTTTCCCATGCATAACTGTGGAAGAATCCTAGTGTTTATTGGTAGTTTATTTTCCCACGTATAATTGTGGTAGAGGTTTTCAAACCTGGACAGTTTGTGAAAACTGTTGCAAAGCCCGATACATGATGTGAATCATTTTTAATATAACTTCTTGGTGCATGGTGATCACCGAGTGGATAGGATTGGGTCTTGGCTTAAGGCTGAACCTCTTGTTTAAATTTTTGAGTTCAAATTTCAAGTACTCTGTTTTACATTTATCCACTGCTTATATTTTCAATGACATAAATCTGTTTTTACATTCACTATGATAGGTAGTTTTGGTTAGTGTTTATATTTGATTATTTTAGTAAACTTCTTTCAAAATTTGAATCAGTACTCACACTGATTAAACTGAGGATTAATCAACCTTTGAGAAACCTATTGAACAATAAATCACTTATATCTCTACTTCCCTAATTAACTGGGCTGTTTTAATTTGGGAATTTCAATCCTAAAATTTTTTAACACATATTTTAATTGGAACTCAATTCACCCCCCTCTTTAGTATCCACTGTGACAAGAATTTGGTATCATAGGTTTCTTTATTCATACCATCAAACCACTTTTTCAAGATTTTAAATTTTTTTCAACTGTGATTTTAGTTTTATCTTAAAGATCTCAAATTTTCTGTTATATCTAAATTTTTAGTTCTTTAAAATTTGAATTTTCTATGGATAACCAAGTTGAGGGTGTTGTTACTAACAGACCACCTTTCTTTAATGGTAATAATTATGGTCAGTGGAAATTGAAAATGAAAATGTATCTAGAAATCTTAGGACCTCAAATCTAGGACACAATTGAATAACAACATGTGTTACCTACTACTGCTAGGGATACATGGTCTTAATTGACTAAAGTTACTTATAATAATAATAATAAAGAAATGAATGCCTTATACTGTGCTTTGGCTGATGAATAATTTAATAGAATATCTTCCTGTAAGACTGCTTATGAAATTTGGGATACTTCGGTTGTTTCTCATGAAGGAACAACCAATGTTAAAGAAATGATATTAAATACCGATACTATTAAATATGATAATTTTAAGATGAAGCCTGATGAATATATCTCTGAAATGTATCTCAGGTTTAATGAGATAGTAAACACCATGAATCTGATTGGGAAACTAGTGGAAAACAAAGACCAAATCATGAGGCTGCTTAGATGCCTACCTGACAGATGGAGAGGCACTTCTGTATCAATCTGAGAATCATGTGACATCAAAAAGCTACCGTTAAATGAGCTAATTGGAAAACTAATGATGTATGAAGAAATTCTTAAGGTGAATCAATAAATAGAAGAGGAACCAAGAAAGAAGTCAGTAGCATTCAAGACTTCTGCCTCAAAAAGCAAACATAAATAAAAAGTTCATGTACCTTTAAATAGTTCTACAAGTGAAGTGTCAAATTCAGATAGTGATAAGGAGATGGAACAACTTTCCAGAAGATTCAAAAGATTATACTGAAAGACTAAATTATTTAGGAAGTCAAACTTCAATGTAAAGTATGATCATAAAGGAAAATGGAAGAAATATAGAAAGTGGAATGAGAATACAAGTGAAATAGTATGCTATGAATGTAAACAAAAAGGTCATGTGAAAGCAGGATACCCCAAGTTGAAATTCAAGAGAAAATATGAGGATAATGGAAAAGGTTATAAAAAGTCTATGAAAGAAACTTGGAGTGCTTCAGAAGATAGTTTGAGTGAATCTGATTCTTCAGACTTAGAACAGAACAAACATTCCAATCTGTGTTTTAGGACAGAGACATCTGAGGTAACAATTAATTCGCCTATGCATAATACTTATTATAAAAGTGACTCTCATAATGATGAAGATATGACTAAAGAAGAATTATTTTAATATTGTGAAATTATTGAGTATACTTTTAATGAACTCAAGGACAAATATATATCAATAAAAAGACAGCATTCTTTAAATGCAAATTACAAATCAAATCTGGATATAGAAAAGGAGAAATTTGCTAAGCTGCTAAAAGAAAATACAGAGTTAAAATTATCTAATGAACAATTAATAAAGGATCCTGATAAGTTCACTCTGGTAGGGATACCTTGACACAGTTTCTAGGAAAACATATTTCTCCAAAGTATACAACTAGTCTAAGATATCATCCCGGACAGATACAAATTAGCAAAACCAAATTTGTTCCAAAATCTGGACATTTCGCTACTAGTTCTAGTTCTAGACCATCTTTTGATAAACAATTTTCTAGAGGACCTAAAAAAGTATTTATGTATCAAAATGTGGTTGTTGATTTTAGGAAACCTATAAAGAAAATATGGGTTCCCAAAGCATTACTTGATAACCTATCTGGACCCAAGAAGATCTGGGTACCAAAATTACCCCATGTTTAATCTATTTTGCAGGGAAATTGTCTAAAATGTTCCTGTAAGAACTTATGGTACTTGGACAGTGGATGTTCAAGACATATTACAGGAGACTATTCTTTCTTCAAGAGTCTAATTAAAGTTGATGGTGGTCATGTCACCTTTGGTGATAATGCAAAAGAAAAAATCATCATCTTAGGCTAGATTGGTAACCCTGATACAATATTAATTTCTAAAGTAATTTTTTGATGGATTAAAGTACAATTTACTTAGAATATCTCAGTTATGTGATGATGGCTTTAATGTTAACTTTGAAAATTATTCATGAAATGTTTTTAATTCAAAAAATTATTTAGTTTTCACTGCATGTAGAAATGAGAATGTATATGTTGTTGATCTAGATTCATTATCCAAACAAAATATTTCCTGCTTAAATGATTTTCATAAAGAGTCTTGGTTGTGGCATAGAAGGTTAGGACACTGTAATGTGAACTCACTTAGGAATCTATCTAAGAAAAGTTTAGTTAGGGACTTACCTATATTATAATTCTCTCTTGAAAAAGTGTGTAATCCCTGTCAAAAGGGAAAACAACACAAATTTTCTTTCAAACCAATGAAAGAAGTTTCTACTTCTCAACCACTTGAGTTGGTTCACATGGATTTTTTTGGACCATCAAGAGTTCCAAGTTTAAACTGGAAGCACTATTTTTATGTTCTTATGGATAACATTTCTAGGTATACTTGGGTATACTTTCTAGCTCACAAAAGTGAAGCTTATTTCTATTTTATCAAATATTACAAGTTTGTATAAAATCTTAGTGGACTTAGAATCAAGACCCTGAGAAGTGATCATGGCCATGATTTTGAAAATCATGAGCTTGAATCTTACTTCTCACACAATGGCTATAGTCACAAATTTTATGCTCCTAGAAAACCTAAAAAAATGGAGTTGTAGAAAGAATAAATATGACCCTTCAAGAAATTTCAAGGACTATTCTTAATGAGTATAACTTACCTGTATATTTTTGGGTTGAAGCTATAAATACAGCCTATTATATTATCAATAGAGTTTTAATTAGACCTATTCTAAAGAATACCCCCTATGAGGTTTGGAACAATAGGAAGCCTAAGGTTAATTACTTTAGAGTTTTTGGTTGCAAAGTCTTTATTATTAATACTAAAGATAATCTTGAAAATTTTGCTCCCAAAAGTGATGAATAAATTTTCCTGGGTTAATCTATCTCAAGTAAAGAATATATAGTGTTCAATAAGAAATCCAAATGTGTGGAAGAATCAGTTCATGTCAAATTCGATGAGAATGATCTACATGAGCCTAAAAACTCTCTTGAACATCTTGAGGAAGATTTGTCAAATCTGAACCTTAATGATAAAGATAGTGAATCCCCTGTAAAAGTATCCAGTTCTGGAAATTTTCTAGAATCTACACCTGCTGATTCTAAACCAAAAGGAAACAATGAAAAATATAGTTCAATCCTTCTTAGAGGCATTAGGACTCTTAAGAATCATCCTCTAGATGTTGTTGTAGTTGATTTAAATAGAGGAACACAAACAAGAGCTTCTCTAAGAAACCAGGTTGAACATCAATCTTTTATTTCACAGCTTGAACCCAAAAATATTAATGACGTTATCAATGATGAATTTTGGGAAATGGATATGCAAGAAGAATTAAATCAGTTCGAAAGAAACAAATTTTGGGAATTAGTGGAAAGACCTAAGGACATTTGGAAAATAGGCACTAAGTGGCTGTTTAGGAACAAAGTTGATGAGTTTGGAAATATTTTTAGAAATAAGGCTAGGTTAGTTGCACAAGGATATAGTCAAGAAGAAAGAATAGACTATGAGGAGACCTTATCCCCTGTAGCTGGATTAGAATCCATTAGGATACTACTTGCATATGCAGCTCATCTAAATTTTAAACTTTATCAAATGGATGTTAAAATCACTTTTCTAAATGGGTATATAGTTGAGGACGTGTTTGTTGAACAACCCCCTAGTTTTACAAATCCTCATTCTTTAAATCATGTTTTGAAACATTCTAAAGCTTTATATGCTTTAAAACAAGCTCTAACAGCATGGTATGATAGGCTCAGCTCTTTTCTTATTTTAAAAGGTTTTACCAAAAGGATAGTTGATCCTACTATTTTCATTAAAAGGATATCCAAAGATGTCTTGATAGTAAAAATTTATGTGGATGATATTATTTTTGGATCTTCTAAAAATTCATTATGTATTGATTTTTTAAAAATGATGCAAAAAGAGTTTGAAATGAGTTTAATGGGGGAACTCAAATTTTTTCCTTGGATTTCAGATCATTCAAAATAAAAATGGAATTTTTTTGAATCACAGTAAATATATTATGGATCTTTTAAAAAGTTTTTCTTTAGATGGTAGTAAAGGTGGTGACACACCTATGAGCACCACTTGTAAGTTTGATGCTGATGAAGCTGGAGAACCAGTGGATCGAACCAACTACAAAGGAATGATAGGGAGTCTACTCTATCTTACAGCTAGCAGACCTGACATTATGTTTAGTGTATGTATGTGTTCTCACTTTCAAGCCAATCCAAAAGAGTCGCATTTAAATGCTGTAAAAAGGATTTTTAAATATCTCAAATATACTCCCAACATAGGAATATTTTATCCAAAAGGACAATAATTTGATTTTTTGAGTTATTCTGATGCTGATTTTTCCAGTTTCATGTTAGATAGAAAAAGAACCTATGGGACATGTCACATTTTAGGCAATTCACTAGTATCTTAGTGTAGTAAGAACCATAATTTTGTTGCATTATCTACTGCTGAAGCTGAATAAATAGCTGCAGGTAGTCGTTGTGCTCAAATTCTGTGGATGAAACACACTTTACTAGACTATGGATATCAATTCAAACATGTCTCTATAAAGTGTGACAATACAAGTTCTATTAATATTTCCAAAAATCCAGTATCTCATGCTAGGACAAAGCATATTTATGTGAGACATAACTTTTTGAGGGATCATTATCAAAAAGGTGATATCACTCTTGAATTCATTGGCATTGAACATCAATTGGATGATATATTCACAACGCCATTGAATTTTGAGATGTTAAATTACTTCAAACATTAGTTAGGTGTGATTTATTTCAGTATAGGACACCTCACAGTTGGACCTCACTCATACACCTCGTCGTTGAACCTCACTGGTGTACCTCATCGTTGGACCTCACTGATAGACCTCACTGTTGAACCTCACTGGTGTACCTCACTATTGGACCTCACTAATACACCTCACCGTTGAACCTCACTGGTGTACCACACCATTGGACCTCACTGTCAGACCTCACTGTTTTAACCTCATTTTTAGGAACCTCACTGTTGGATACCTCGTTGTTTGAGTTTTTCCATTTATTTTAAGCAGGAATCCGAACCGTTTTATTCCTATTCATTATTTATATTTTATTATTGTTTTAATCCCTAAATGATAAAACTAAATTCTACGAACATATCTCAATCCACTTTCTTCCTCAATCTCAAACCCTCACTCTCGAAATCCCTAAACCCTAACTATCTATTAGAACTCTCGAACCTCTTTCAATCTTTATGGCTAGACCCAAGAGACCCCCAACTATCAATGAGGATGTGCCAAGTCCAAAGGGGACTCGAGCCGAGTCCAGCGGCACCAGTAGTACCCTGACGGGACATGTCAACCCACATCTAACAAATAGAGAAATCATGGCTGAGAAGGAGCTGAGTGAAGAATGGTTGCTGTCGAGAAATTCGTTAGTGTTGGAAGCACTTGAAGCCCAGGGATGGACCGAATGATTTGCCAACAATAATGGGTTGTACTACCCGAATCTTGTGAAGGAATTTTATGAATACCTGATGTTCAAATAGGAAGCTGATGAGCATAGGCTGGTATCTAGAGTCAATGGCAATGAAGTAAGTTTTTCATCTTCTGATTGGGTTGCCTGTTTGAGAGTTCCTCATGAAGGAGATCATGAATACTATTCTGGAGTGGCTCCTCTAGACAGTGATATTTTTCGTATGAAAAGTCTCTACAAGAGCTGATGGGGAATGGAAAATCGAGGAAGATCATTACAGTTGAGATTAATGGAGAATACATACTATTATTTAAGTTCATTCAGCATGTGATTAGTCCCAGGAGAGGGGATTTTGTAGTGCTAAAGTATCAAGACATATTCCTGATGTACTTACTGAAGCATGGAGAGAATATTAACCTATGTAGGTTACTCATGGCACAGTTGGAGGATATAACTAAGGCAGGCTCAAATTCCACTACCCTATTCCATGCCAAACTAATCTCAGTAATGGTAAAGGTAAAGGGTGTGGCTGGAAATAAAGAGGAGATGATAGTGGCTAAGATTAGTGTTTGTATCTCCAAGGTTATTTGAAAATTCATGAAAATTAGCTGGAATCCCTGGAAGAAGGCATGGTTAAATGGTGAAGGAAAAGTGTATGAAACGTTTGACCCTACTACTCACTCATCTAGGCCAAAAGACAAGAGAGATCTAGGCCTAAAGCCTGATGAGCCAGAAACAGCTTATTCAGATGATGAGGAGGAAGTTGAAGGAGTTGTGTGACCTGAAAGAGAGAGCACCCCCATTGATGATGGGAGTGATCTTGATTTACCTAATAGTTCTGTAAGGACAATAGGTTTCGAAGCACCTAGCCCTCCAAAATAACTGCCAAGAAGAGAGACTATTCTGAGGGAAATTGATTCTAAGACCAGTGAAGAAGAAGAAGTATCTCAAGATATTGTCCGAGACACCTCTGAAGAGGATGAGGCTACTGAGTCATATATTTCTGCTCATGAGGCAACGAAGGATGGTGATAAAGATGAAGGAAAAGAGGTTGTTGTTGCTGAAGCTGATGATGATAATAGTGGATGAGAGGAGTTCAGTTTGAGTCCTCTGATAGGTAATACCGACAGGATAGTGTCTGACCAAAAATCAGGAGTGGCATATACTGCCATTGAAATAGAATTCATTGATGACTCATTGGAGGCTTTGAATCACCCCACTGGTGAACCAATGGATCAGATAGAGGTTGAGTCTACTATATTTTAAGATGATGTTATGGAATTACCTAGAGTAGAACTAGTAGAGGAGAATACTCAGGAGAAAGCCCCAAGTGAGGGTGAGAATCTTGGTTCTGTATCTGTTCTTCATGACATTGAATAACGGTCAGAAGACCCTGGATACCTGGTCCTTGGGCTGAATTATGATTATTCTGATTGTGATATGTCAAGAAAAAGACACCATGTACTTGTTGTTTTAGAACCTACTGTAGTGCCTCTAGTGGTTACCATTCTTGAGAACCTTGTCACTAAGGATGATCTGGATAAACTGAAAATAGATCTGCACCAGATTTTGGATAATAGTGCCTTTGAAATGGAAAAGGCAATGGCCTTAATTCAAGAGATGACTGCCTCTGATATGGATAAAGTTCAGTCTTCCATTCAAGCTAGTTTATCCCAAGAAATATCTCAATTCCAGAATCAACTCAAGGATGTGTCTCAGTCTGTAGAAAATATAAGATAGTCAGTGGTGATCCTGACTACTCTAATGGCTTCTCAGGGCCAATCAAACAAATACATTCACTACATCAAATGTTTGGTGCAACAAATGGTTGTAGTATTTGAATGTTTTAAAGAATCCATGAAAGCTCATGTGAAAGGCCAAGATGGTGATGTGAAGAAGCTCATCAGTGGGTTGACCAAGTCTTTTAAGGAAACTGTTGATTTCACTATAACACCCTTGGTTGCCTCTTCCTCTACTTCCACCTCCATTGCACCACCTGTGGACTTGTTAGCTTTCAGGATAGTGGTCAGTGAAGAGTTAGCAAAGATTTCTGGTGTCAGTGCACCTAATCCTCAATCTGTGACTCAGATTATATCCACTACCAAAGATGTTCATAAGGTAGTTAGTGACTTCATGTGAGAGGCTTCCCAGGACCAGAAGAGTATAAAGGAACATATTAATTACTATTATAAAAGGATTTAATCCAAGAATTAGATGGATGCTCATTTCATGATTTTGTTGGAAAACCTCAATATTCCACCAGTCACTAGAGCCTTCAAAGAACAAGTCACTCAGCTAGGCTCGCTGACTACAGCCTTAGATAAATTTATGGAGAACAAGGATGATTTCATCTCGACTATGGAAAGATGAGGAAGCATTATTATGGACTTCAAAAAACTTCTTCTACCCTTTCTCCATGTGGATTTTACCCCTATCATAACACCTCTTGCCTTACCTACATCTCAACCCAGTAGTTCTTCCATGATTTCTCCTATGGAGGCCATCAGAATCCTTACTCTACTGATACCTTAGAGAGCTACCCACTATAGACCCACATGAGCTTTTGTTGCTGCCCCTCCAGTCATTCTTGCAGCAATTCCTAAACCTGCTGATCCACCCGCTCATCCTCCATCTTCTTCTTCCAAAGGGAAAGACTACTTGCCTTCAGATGATGTGGATTGAGTCTGTTTATGTCTTTTGATAGGGATTGTGTATTATTTTTGGGTCATGTAATCTACTTCCATTAATATAAGCATTCTCTGTTATCTTTATTTGTATTTCATTTTTCTAATCACAAAGGGGGAAAATGTTGTGCTAATACTCATATGATCCGATCATTACTCTCTAATGGACCTTTTCTGCTTTTCCCTCGGATACCATATCCTCTTATTAATCTATGAGACTTGTGAAATCATGACTGAACTATGGTTCCCTTTTGATAATTGTTTAATAACTATATTATATTCTTATCTGTGATACCTATAATTAATACATATGGGCATAATTTGTGATTATCAAAAAGGGGGAGATTATTGGACTCACCTGTTTTGATAATCCCAAATCATGTTTAAATACTGATAATGATATATTAAGTCATTTACTAATCCTTTTTAATCTGTCTTCATAATGTTTATCTTGAATAAATATATATATTTTTCAATCTCATTTCTTTTCTAAATCATGGTTTTAGTTTAAATTTCTCTAAGTATAAGTTCACTGTTGAAGGCTACTCGTAAGAGCCTTCTGATCAAGGTCACCGTTATAGCTCACTGTTGAAGATCTACAGTCAGCGTTGGAAGCTACCGGTACAAAGTTACTATCAAAAGTCTACTGTTGATATTATTATCAAAGCTTATAGAAAAAAGAGTCATTGTTAAAAGGTCACTGCTGTGACAAAGATTCTGTTAGGAGTCCACTGTCAGACTCTTTCTTAAGTCTTCTGTTAAGATCTTCATAGTTCAAGTCTACCACTGGACATGTCTACCATTAGTAGAAGGCTACCTCTAGACAAATCCTACTGTCAATGTAGTCAACTATTTTTCAAATTCTACTGTTAGTAGAATTCTACTCATAGAAAAACTCCACCGTTGATGAAGTCCACTATTGGGATAGTCTACTGCTGGAAATGTCACTGTTGAAGTAGTCTGGTGTTACAGAGCTACCGTTATAATCTTGATGATTGAAGTCTACCACTGATCAATCTTACTGACTGAAGCCTACTGTTAAAGGTCTACTGTGAGCCTACCGATGAAGTCCACAGTTGAAGAGCCTACTGTTGAAGTCTACAATGTGACATGCATCTGTTACCAATATAATGATAACCTATTCTCTACTTTACCAATTTTCTTAATACAATCATAACGGTCATTTCTAGAGAATTTAATTATCCTGAAATTATTTAATGATATTTGCAGGCATATTAGGAAACAGTACGAGGTACGAGGAAGACCACACACATGGATGATTCATTCCACTTGTCGGCCCATGCTGAATCATATAAGAAAGATGTGAACCGGAACAAATATAAAAAGACAGACATCAAGATATTAGAACATACATATGCATAAGGGAGACATATACAGTACCTGAAATACGAATCAAGAAGAAGAGCACCCGAGCACTCATTCTGAAGATCTCGAATCATTACAAATATCTGATGGAAGAACATTTTAAAAGTTTTGGTGGTGTGCTACAAAGAGCTTCTGACCCAAGAAGCTTATCATCTCTACATATGGAATTCAGAACCTAGAAGTTGTGAAACTCTGTTTTAGAGGCAACTTACAGAGAAGGACCAAAACTTCATTTCCTTAATTTCAAGGAGTCCAGAGCGGATCTGCCAACACATAGAGCATTCTAATCTTATTCCTAATATCTTTAGCTCTACTATGTTTAATTATTTTTCATTTGTGAGCAGTGTGTATGTCATACACACACTAACTCTTGTTATTGAACTGAGGGATACTGAAAATCCCCATACCAAACTCTCTTTTCATTTGTTTCCCGTGCATAACTGTGGAAAAAGCCTAGTGTGTCTTGGTAGTTTGTTTTCCCATGTATAATTGTAGTAGAGGTTGTCAAACCTGGACTATTTGTGAAAACTGTTGTAAAGCCCGATACAGACTGTGTATCATTTTTAATATAACTTCTTGGTGGTAGGTGATCACCAAGCAGAGAGGATTATGTTTTGGCTTAAGACTAAACCTCTTTTTTAAATTTTTGTGTTCAACTTTCAAGTACCCTGTTTTACATTTATTTGCTGCTTATATTTTCAAAGATATAAATCTGTTTTGAAATTCACTCTGATAGTTAGATTTGGTTAGTGTGTATATGTGATTATTTTAGTAAACTTGTTTCGAAAGATGAATTAGTACACACACTGATTCAACTGAGGATTAATCAACCTTTGAGAAACCTGTTGAACAATAAATCACTTATATCTCCACTGCCTTAATTAACTGGGCTGTTTTAATTTGGGGGATTTTAATCCTAAAAGTTTTTAACAGAAATTTTAATAGGAACTCAATTCACCACCCTCTTGAGTATCCACTCCAACCAAAAAAATTGTTATAAAATTAATTTTGGTAATGGGAGTGAAGATGAATAATTATATAAAACTTTAATGGCAATTTTTTGGGTTAATTGGTGGTTTTTTTATCACAATGAACTCATTTTTATTTATAAATTAATATCATGTTTAAAAAAGGATAATAGGACCTTAAATAACTTATAAGACATATATTAAAGTCTGTTTAAGCCATAAATTTTTTTCTTGAATATAATTGAAGACGTTAATAGAAATTGAAAACCCATCATCCTTGAGTGTGATAAATTTACTCATCTCAGATGGCGTTTTTATTTCTAGTATAAGAGAAAATGAAAGGAGAGATGATGAAGAATTATTAATTTATCATAAAAAATTTTTAGTATGGATTGGGTACTAGAGTCATCGGGACATTTAGATTATTGGAGGTGATGGATTAAAAAGAAAATAAAGGAACTTAAAATAAAATAAATGAAAAGAGGAATTTACCTCTTGAAGTAATCATCCTTGAGAGCCTCTTTAGGGGAGAGTTTTTGGTATTTTTATGAGACCAAGGGATTATGGAAATGGGGTAGGAGATTAGGAGGTTATTTGATTAGAATTTAGGAAATGCACAAGTCTTGAGAGGAGTAGAGAGAAGAGGATGTGAGGGGAGTTTTTACAATGGAGGAGAGAATGGTTATCCCATTATTTTACTCATACTTTTATTATTTTTCCAAAGAAAAATAATATTATTGATACTTGTGACCAGGAATAGTAATATGTTAATGTGAGTTCAAACTAAGTGTACTTACATCATCCATGATGATAGGAATAGTGAATCTAACTAATAATTTATATATAATGTAAATTACCATATTTCACTATTCATAAAAAATTTGAGTATTTTAAAAAAATCTAAAAAATTCACCCTAACCATTTTTTGATGTTTAGAATTAACAAATGAACTAAGATTTTTAAAATAATTTTCTAAATATTATTAATTTAATTTTTGAATAAAATCATAATTTATTCAAAAAATGACAATTTTAAAACTATAATTCATTTTATATCACCTTCAAAAAATAATCAAGATATTATTATCTTATAACCTTAAAACAATAAAATAATAATATGATTTAATATTCATAAGTTTCATGTTACTATTAATATTAATATTCATAAGGGTATTTTACTATTCTCCAAATATTAAGTTTGTCTTATCAAACTCTAAATATCTTATTGAACGCGACCGTGTATGTCAGTTTTTTGAAATTCATGTCATAGAGATGGAAAAATTGTGTTTATTGGATAGGTTATAATAAAGTCGTGTTTTGTAGAGACTCAGTGTTTTAGGCATTCAAAGTTAAATTTATTTGTTAAATCTTGGGGTGTTACAATCAGTATAAGATTAATGATAGCTCTATGTAGTCTTTATCCACTCCTGGATGATCTGCACATTCTCAGTAGTTTCCCGCACTAACTCTGGGACCATGAGTGATTACTCTCTTGGTTCAGCCCCAGAAATTGATGACCTATAGGTTCACCCATAAAAGCCTCAAATGGTGCCATACCAATGTTGGAATGTATGATGTTATTGTTTGTAAACTCTACCAGTGGTAAGTGATCCTCCCAACTACGACCAATGTTCTACAAGAAATTCCACAACATGTCCTATAAAATTTTAATTGTCCACTCAGTCCGGCCATCATTTTGAGGGTGGAATTCCATGCTCAGGTGTAACCGAGTACCAAATACCTCTTATAATCTTTTCCACAATAGGTATGTGAAGCGATAATCAATGTCCAAAATGATCGTTAATAAAACTATATGAGTCGAATTAACTCATGCATATAGATTGTCTTAAACTCTCTGTTGAACTCTTATCATGAGTAGCTTGGAAGTGGGACAACTTGGTGAGTCAGACTACAATCATCAAGAGAGAATTGTGTCCCCTAGACATACGTGGTAAACCCATTACGAAGTACATGGATATCCCATCCCACTTCCACTTTGGTACCTCAAGGGTTTGATGTAATCTCACTGGAACTTGGTGCTCAGCCTTCACTTATTAACAAGTAAGGAATCAAAAGGCAATTTTTGCAACTCCCTTCTTCATCCATGGCCATCAAAACTAACATCAGAGGTCTTGGTTCAGCTTTTCCACACCTAGATATACTACAAAAATATATGCATGAAAATCTCTCAGAACCTCCTCTTGCAATGTCACTAGTACCATCGTGTGTCCTATAAAAATAACAATATGCTCCCCACATTCAAAAAATCCATCAAGAGTGTTTATCATGGATATTTGAGACTGTAGGGTCTCACAATTATTATCCCCTAGTTGTACCTCCCTGGCTCACTAAAAAAAGTGGAGAGGTAACAACAGTCAACTACAGTTAAGATATTCCATCTCCATCCATAAAGGATAATTGTAACGAGGCCAACTACGATGATGCCTCTATCCAAAACTATGAACAAGGTCTTCTGCCGAGAGCATCTTCTACCATGTTCTGTTTCCCTGGAGTATAGAAAATATTGAATTCATAATACTTGAGGAACTCTATCCACCACCTCCATCTCAAGTTAATATCCTTATGTGAGAATATGTACCAGAGACTCTTATGATCAGAATAGATGATAAACTTCTCTCCCATCAGGTAGTTTCGCCACATATTTAGTGAAAAGAATATTAATGATAACTCAAGATCATGGTTCACATAGTTCTTGTCATGTGGTCTCAACTGACATGAACCAATTAAAATCATTTTATTCCTATACATTAGAACACAACAAAGATCGGTTCCTAATGCATCATAGAACACTATGTAGTCAACACCCTCTTCTAGAAATCTCAATATGGGAGTGATTGTCAAACTCTGGCTCAACTACTAAAAATAATTTTGAAACTTCTCTATCCATGCGTAAAGGTTGTCCCTTTTGAGTAAAATCTATCATGGGGGTTGATATCCTATAGAAATTAGGTATAATTCTATGATAATAGCCTATAAACCCAATGAAACTCTGCACCTCCATCATTCTCCGAGTTGGATCCCAAGCTAATAGTCCCTCGACCATGGCTGGGTCCACAACCACTCCATCCAATGAGATAATGTATCCTAGAATGTGGACTACCTAAATCCAAAAATGACCTTTTGAGGGATTCTTGTAAAGATGATTCTCTTAGGGTACCTCCCAAACCATCCTCAAGGGTCTCACATGCTTCTCCTATGATGATACGTACACAAGGATATAATTGATTAAGACTACCAGGAAATGGTCTAATAAAGGATGAAATATTTTGTTCCTGAGTCCCATGAACACTACTAGGTTTTTAGTCACACCAAAGGTCATCAATAATTACTCATAGTGACTATAGAGACATAAAAATTCCTTCTTCAGTACATCATCATCACACACTTGTGGATATTGATAACCGGACCGGAGGTCAACATTTGAGAATCATCATGCCCCTCTAAACTAACCAAAGAGGTCATCGATCCACATTAGTGGACACTTTTCTTTATGGCCATCTGGTTCAAGTGATGGTAGTCCACACATAACATCAAGATCCCAATCGTCTTCTTGTAAAACAATAATTGGACCATCCAGGGTGAAACACTATGTCTAAAAAATACATTCCTTTGCAAGTCCTCCAACTATACCATCATCTTGCAAAGCTCTGTGGTATTCATCTGATATGTTGGCAAGAATATGGGTGTCTTCTCGAGATATAGATCAATGTATAATTCTATCTTTCAATAGGGAGTTAACATGGAACATCCTTAGAGAATACGTCATCGTACTCCAAAACCACTGTAGGAAACTGGAAACTCATAACGTCCACTACACCAATGTCCAGGCTAGAAAAATGATGATTGATCGGTTTCACCCTCTAATTCATGAGTCCATCCTGTACTACCTGGGTTTCCTTTTTACTAAAAAAGTAGAACCTAGTTATGTCACTGAGTACACACCACACCCTTTTCCTAAAATAGTCAGTCTAAACTTGAACAATATATAACTACTATATACCAAGAATCACGTTGTAATGACTAGATGTTGTTACAAAGATATTCTAATAGAAACTCTCACCTCCAAGAGTCATGTCACATTGTCGGCACCAAAACATGATCACTGAATCATATCCATTAGAAGTCTCCAAGCACAAGGGTCAATCCAAGATCTCAACTAGAATCTCTATTTCTTGAACATGATATGCATCAAAAAAGGAATGACTATAACCTATGAAAATCAGTACTAAAACTAAGTTATAAAAAACTCAGATCATTCCTCGTATCATTACTAGAGCATCTAGGTCATAGGTTTTGACTACTTGAAACTATCCCCACCCATGTATTCCAGTTCCCTAATACTAGCTTGGACCACTTGGGGGTGGTGGTAGTAACAATTCAAAGAACTGAAGAACTTAGTTGGTCTCTTAACTCCTCTCCCACATTCTCTTCCTTATAGACTTGCTTTCTCCTTCCGCTACCATTGGCTTAGTAAACCACCCATAGTTTATCTATTATCTATGCAGTGGGTCGAAAAATCTCATGCATGATGTACCATGACATCACATGAATAAGACTGCCTCTCTCTTATCTGACTGGACCCTCCCTGTAAGCCAAGAAATTCAGATTCTCTATCCTGGGACTTCCTCCTAAAACCTCTCACACATCTAGGTCACTAATACTGACATCATCTTCATGTTTCCATGGTTTTTTTTCTATATCCCCGACACTGGAAAGTAATGGTTGTATCTTCTTAGCCAAGAAACTCTCAACCACCAAGGTTCTCTCTAAAACCCTAGAATATGTAGGAATGCATATGAGGATAACATTTTCTTGGATGTCTCTATGCATATCTCCTTATAAGGTCTGAGCCTTAAAAAATAGGTCATGAACCATATCCATCGAGTACTTAGATAGGTTGGTAAGACTTTATGGATACTTAAGTATTATCATTCTTCCCTACTGGAGCAATAGAACCTCCTGGATATGTAATTCTCTCAGCGTAGATAGATATAAATCCTATATAAAGATACGCTCAAACTCTGACCATAGTAGTGTTTTCTTGTTGTAAGACTAGGTAACTAGACCCCTCCATCACCCTACCGAGCCATAAAGAAATCTCACTACCAGGAACTCCATTTTCTTAGATTGTGTCCTGACTAGAAGGAGAACTTGTGTCACCACCTAAAGATAGTCCTTAACTGCCTATGGTTTGGGCTAACCTTGATAATTTATGGGTCTTTATCGATAAAACTCATGAAGTGCACTCATCCTATACACCTCATCTACTAGTATTGTGGGTACCATCATCTACTCCATAGGTGTTGGTAGATCTGGTGCACTACCTGGAGGAAGCACCTATAGAACCGGTCCCAGTATCGATGCCTCATCACTGAAGGGATCATCATCATGATCCAGATGATGGGTCCTAGTTGGTATGCATGGTGGAGGTATCCTAAATTTAAAAAATATGTACCATTATTAATGATTATATTCGGAGAGATGACTCAAGAATTACATATAAAAAACAATCTATTCCTATATGATTCATGTTCCAATGTTTTCCTATAATCGATTTTCTCATGTATCAAGTTGAAAAGTAGGTTATCAAAGTCCTTGTATATGGATACGTCGGCCTCCTCACCAAAAATGGAGTCCCTAACCTAAAATTAGAACTTAAAACCCATAACATTGTTTCGCCAAACCAATCTCATAGAATCTTGGACCTAATGTAGAACCAACTACTCGGATACCACTCTGTCATTACCCATCTCAGTGGGTACCATGCCGCAAATCTCCAATCATTCCTCTAATAAGCTAGGTGATGGAGACTAGTGTCAAGAGAAGATGTCACTAACATGGGAGGCCTTAGCCTATGTACTTGTACACACAAACACATATCGATTCCTATAAAATGCCAAAACGTAAAAATAACTGAACAAAAACGCATGTGTACATCTAAATCCTATAACCAAAGTAAAAAAAGATGTAAAGGAAATTAAACAAGGAAAATTAAAATACCAACAAAAAGAGTTTGAAACACATGTCCAGCCTAAAAGTAAAGGGACTACTATGAGGAAGCCACAAGAAAAAACCTCAGTTTGTCTAGTCTCATTGAACCCTGCCTAGTCCAAGTATGTACAAGACTCTGTCAAAATGTCAATCATCTACACATGGCCTAACATGTGTGGGAAAATCCTGTGTAGGGGTGGGTATAACAATACTAAGTAGGAAACCCTAAAAACAACAAAGAATACCACAAAGAAAAATTTAGTTAGCTCTACATAGGTTTATCTCTACAACACATATAAAAATAATATACAGATATACTCAATAATGCAACACAATCTCAAAGGTTAGTTACAGCTATATTATACTAGCCAAGGATTTTAGTTCAAATATTCCATATAGAACTTGTACAAGAGAACATACTCCTAAGTCTGATAGTACTGATGACATCCATTTGATAGGTAATGCTCATCGGGTCTCTGAAAGAGAAATTACACATTGATGTTCAAAGAGATATGATACATAGATGAGGATCACTCCCAAATCCATGGGAAGATTCCAACAAACTCAACTTGCATTAACAAGCTAATTAGAGGATTGGTGCTCATGCACCGTTGGATAGGAAGATAAAATGAAACTTTACCAAGGTCATGAAGATGGATAAAGGATCTCACTCTGGGCCTTATGAAGGGATTCCAACAACACTATCCCAGAAATCTCACTGATTCACTGTCATAGGAATTGAAGATTATTTCATACCAACCTTTAGAGAAAGGATATAGGGAACACACCCAAACAAAACATGTCTAAAATATATAAGAAAATGGATCCATACCATGTTTAAAATAATACACGACGTGTAGAAGGGGTTACACCCCATGTCCCTTGACCCCAGGTCCTACCCATGTAAACAACCCATGACTTACATTATATCTATATAGGGGGTACATGGCATGTAGGCTTCCTATGTACTCCACCCTGTGTTCGTGTACTCTCTGAGGTACACGCCGAGTATCCAGGGAGGGACCATAGACCATTTGATAGGTATCACACACCGTGTGACATATAACATTCTCCCAAAAACCTAACCACCACATAGAGGGACCCACATGGCGTGTAAATACGACTTACATGTCGTGTACATTGGAATTTCCAAAAATTTCATATTTTCTGTCTATTCATATTCTTCATTGCTCCGACAACTATTTTAGCCATTAATTTCTAGGAAAATCCATTGGATGATTCATCCAAACATTTCAACTAACAAAAAAATGATTAAAGCTATCAAATCCATTTGGAAAATATATATAAGCGTCGTTCTTCATTGTTCTCTAAAGAACTCCAAAGAACATGAAATCAGCTATCCAATGACATCTAATTCACCATTTCTTCCATCATCGTACCACTATTGTGTTGTACCAAACCTAGATCTACAATTTTAGATTTTTTTTCCAAGAAACGGGTGTGCATTGATCGATTGATAGGGATATATTTATGTGATATCCAAATGATGAATGCCCATGATGAACACATAATCAGGAGGGGAAAGCCTAAGAAAAAAATATGATGAATAAAACTCGATTGATTTTCATGTCAATATCTGTCCATTTTTACTGGAATGACAATCGAATAATCTATAATCACAAAGTTATTCTCCCATAAAACCTCAAAAATAAACCCATCCCATAATACGCATGATCCATTGATCAATCCATTGGTCGATTGATCCATGTTCATCATAAGAATCATGAATGGGGAAGAAATACAAATGAATGAATCCATTACCTTAATTTTGATCAATCAATGATGAGTAATGATGTGACGCCATTATCAGTGATGGTATCCTTTGATTCGGTTGTGCTTCGATCATTGATCCATGATCGGATCATCATTTTCCAATGGGATTTCCTCCAACATCTCCAATGGATCTCCAATGATTTGAAGGGTTATACGGCTAACCCTGTAAAATTTCCACAAGTGTGTATTTAAGGAAGAAACCAAGTCTTTACTTCAATAAATAAATAAATTTATTTATTTATTTGATTTTTTTTAATTTTATGCTCATGATAACTTTTCTGAAAACAACTCATGCCGACTGAGGTTATGTTACGCCTACTGTAAAACTTTAATTTTAAATTCAATGGCACCCTTAGATTTCAAATCTAAGATTCTATTAAGTTGTTATTCCACTTCTTTAGGAAAACTACGTGAACATGCTATTTATTATATTTAATATATTTTAAACATTTTTCTGGGTACAATGGGACTCGAAATCACATTCCCTCTCACTGAATGCTATAAAAATAATACATAAAATATCCAAAAATAATATATGGAAAATCTGGGTCATTATAGACTTAATGAAGAAAAATTGAGATGAAATCATATAATTCTTTGGTAATCTCTGGATCAAAACATCATGAAAGAGAGAACCTCATGTGAAATAATAAATCCAAATAATTTTCAAGAAAATTATCATAAAATAAATTCATGTTCTGTATATATACCAAACAATAAAAATAAGCAATGAATATGATATATGTTATACAGAAATAAAAGCGAGATGAAAACCCCTTACCTCGAGTCCAGACATTCCATATATGTCATTTTAATCATATATAATAGTCTTATATAAATATTTTAATTTATTAATTACATTTTAGAGGTTTAATAACATATAAATATATTATTTATTTTATTTATTTTGATGACATGTTTAAATATTTAATCTTTTAAGCTCACGTCGAGTGTTTAGAGGATGTTTAGTCCATATTTTCAAAATGACTTCAGCATGTTGACCGTGGTTAATTGGGTCATTGTTCCAAAATATCCAAAATAATAATATTGATATAATTATAATTGTTTAAATTAATTATAATTTTAAAATCAACCATGAATTATGTTTTTGAAAAATTGACTATGTTGAAATAATAGAGATGGAAGGTCATATGTTCGCAAGAGTTACATTTCCATTTTTCAACGATCATTATAGAAAGAGGGTAGGTATTATTTTATATTTAAATAAATATAATAATATCATATATATAATATTATTTATTTAAATACATTTATATATATCTTCCATGTGATTTGGTGTTGAAAAATGCATCACATTTCTTCCTAGATGAGGTGGTCTACATGTACTCACAAATGACATTATCATATTTCGATGAATGGAAATTTAAGATAATATATGGTATATTATATTTTTATAATTATAAATATTATATGAATAGTATATATAAATTATTAAATCCATCACCATGAACATCTATGATAGGTGATGTTGGGAAATGAATTACATCGGTTTGCGAGGCGGTAGTCTGCCAGACACATGAACAATGGTTTTGTTTCCCATTTGATGGAGGAGGAAAACAATTTAGGTTATTACATTAACATAATAACATATATATATATATATAGAATAAAATACTTTTATTATATAATTATGTTTTAATAATATTTTAAGATGTGGAAGAAGAAACAAAATAGAATGATCGGTTAAGAATGATGCCTCTTCTTCAGACGACCTCTTTTTGTTTGCACTTAAATCCTTCCTAGGGGGTTTATTAATCAACCAATAGATTATAGGAAATGGTAATGGAATATATTAAGGTAATTTTTAAGGTATTGGATAAACCAAAAAATATTTTAATGTGTGAATAGGAGAGGAAAGGGCGTGTCCTTTTACTAGTGAGAATCAGTGGCGTTTTTGTAAATACCCAAAACTATTCAATAGCGGGGAGTTAATATCAAACCAAGTACCTCAAAAATATAAAAATAATGGATTTTAAAGAATATAATATCAACCCAAACCTTAAACAAAATAAAAGAATATTTTTTTAACATGTTACTACTTAACCACTAAGGTTACTTTTACCATTTTATTTTTCACTTAAAGTAAATTGTTATTTTACTCTTTATGTGTCAAGACAATTACCATAGAAAAAAAATTGAAACATAATTAGATCCTGGTTTATAATTTAAACCATATAAAATCACTTTTATGAATATTGGTTTTTCTAAAAAAAATTAAATAATATAAGAAAATATTACTTATTATAAAATATCATTAATGTCAATTTTGACACTATCAAGTTAATTTGAATTTTAAAACATAAAGATAAGGATGTAATTAGAATATAAACATTTAAAAAATCCATAAATTGTTATAATTATCTAAAAAAACATGTAACAAAATAATTTATTCAATTTATATTACTTTTAATATTTTTAATAACATTTATTTTATTTTTCTGTTAATTAAATATTTATTATGTCAATGTTTCATTAACTATTAAGGTAATTATTTCATCACCATTAATTATAAATAAATTATCATTATGAAAAAAATTATCTTTAAAATTACCATTTATAACATATCATAGTTTTTTAAACCATATAATAAAGTATTTTTGATATTAAAAGCAAGGAAGGTTCCTTTTTTGTCTTTTTCTTTACTTAAATTATTACATGGGTCATAATCATGGTCATATAAATCAATAATGGGTAATTTATTGAAATTATATAATATATGATATAAATATGGATATATAATACAATTTAGATCATTTTTAGGTCATTTTATCCCTTATCTTTTCAGTTTAACCCCCAGTAAACCCATTTTCACCGTAACCGTAGTAATCATTTTTTACTATTTTCAATTTTCATTATGACCCAAAATTAAGCTGAAATTATTATAAAATATAAATTAAAATGATTAAAAATATTTAATGCATTTTATTAAATTCAATTCATATAACCGATATAATTTAATTTAAAATAAAACTCGAAGACGTGATGAAAAAGCGGTTTTTCAATAAATTTATTTCTCAAGCATAAGATGATATTATATTAACATTATAAATAGAAATAATAATTATATTGATTGCAATTAATATTTATAGATATATAATCTATAAATTTAATTTATATAATTCCTCATTAGGGATTGTTTTAAATAATTAAAATGGATAAGCATTAAACACTTTAAAAGAGTTTTCAGAAAAATTCTTTTTAAGACTAAAAATAAATTTATAGTAAAATATACTATAAAAATGATTAAAATTTAAATAAATAGATTAAAAAATAATTAATTTACTTTAAATAAAATTCAAATCATAATGGTACTTTTAAATTACTTAATTTATCAAAAATAAATGGTAGTTTTTCAAAAATTGTTATTTTTCACTATTCACTGAAAAAACAATATTTTCTAAAAAATACCAAAGCATCACCCTAAATTAATTTTAAAACTATGATTTAAAAAATTAATTTCATTTTATCAAATATATTTTATAAAAGTTCAAAAATATTAATTATAATATTTTCTCACCAAAGGATTAAAAAATCATTTTTGAAGAAAACACATTTTTTTATGAATAAAATAACTTTAATTAAAATTTAGTGATTATTTACTAATAATTTATCAATAAATTTATATTTATTATAAATTAAATATATATATATATATCATAAATTAATTAATCATATTCAATCTATTCAATTTAATGGAAAGGTTATAATGGTCTTAATTAAATAATATTTTTTCATAGTTCCTTTGGGCTCGGTGTTTTGTGTTGTACACTCCATCAAACATAGATTATTATTTTAAAAACATAAGTTGTTAAAATATTTCTATGTTATTAATTTTTTTTGAATTTCACAGTGTGTTTTATTTTTACATATTTATTTTTAATAAATATATGGCCTTCTTAATATGTCTATGACATTTATAAATTGTTTCCATGACCTCTTGGATTATAATTAATGGTTATGCTTATTAATTTCAAATTATTCTTTGAAATAATTTATTAGTTATTCTAATCACTTTTAAAATCCCTATATGGATATTTAAAAGTGATTTTGTGTTTTAAAAATTGATATTTGAAATGTAAATGGTTTTTGTATACTTTTATTGAATTTATAAAGGATATTTAAAAAAGGGATTTTGTGAAATCAAATGGTACCAAGATCCTAATCCTTGTTTTAAAATGATGGCACATTTAAAAATTTTAAAATAAATCTCTATAAAATGTGGTATATTCTCTTTCTACCCCCTTTCAATTTGTTTTCTTTCCCTTAATGGGTGGTTTTGTATCTTGTGGTGTTTGAATGTTGAATGAATGATATATTTATTATAAAAGAGTAGGAGTTGAGTTGAGTGATATTTCTTGTAATATATTGATGCATTTATCACTAGTCTTGTCATTCACCTCCATTATTTTTATGTAAAATGAACCTTAGGTAACTAATATAAGTTTTGGATATATGTTTTACTAGTCCAATGTGCACAAGCTGGCTATATCCCTAGGATAGTTTTACCCACCTAGGGGTTAGTATTGGTAGGTCCCTAAAACTCCCTGAGGGAGTTGTTGAATTGGAAATATTATCAATAGTTATATATCGGATCAGAGAATCTAATAACCATGTCGGATAACATTCTTGTTAGATCCTAGAGTATATACCATGACATGTATTCCTTAATATGTGGTTCCATGTAGGGGATTTCCATATCATGCTTATTTGTATTTCCCTTCTATTTTTATTACATGTGGAACCCCTTTATCTTATTTATTTATTACCGTCCCTTTGACTTATAGTGCCTATGTTATATCATACATTGATCTTTGTGTATTTTGTCTTTCTTCTAAATAGTTTTCTAAGATGGTTGTAAAGGTATATTTCCCTAACATTTTGATAATATGGTTTTGTAAGTTTGATGAAAAAAAGGTTTTTGTTTTCACTGGATTTCAAACCAGTTGTATATAAATTATTTTTTTATTAAATTTTTTTGAAAGGAATATGATTTGATTTCAATCATTTACTTTAAATTGAAAACCTTACTTTATATTTTATTTTAAAAGACCATTTAAGAAATTCTCAATGAAAGAATCTGAGTTTAATCCTTGGTGTGATCTTACTAGGAATATTTTCCCACACTCTATATACACACTTGTGTGAATGTGTATGTAGCTTCATGTTGTACACAACTTCTAGGTTTCATCATCAGATTGGATTTCACTTAATGGGATACAGTTGGAAATTTGGGATGTGGTTAGAAATATTGTGTTTAATGGAGGTGGGTTTTTTTAAGGTTCATGTTTTATTTTTGTTTTAGTTATTATTGTATTGAACATTTGGGTTTTTTGTATTTATATTAATTTCTGACTTCCTATTATAATTTTTTTTATACTCTATATTTTTGTATTTATATTATGAGTTGTATGGTAACTAGTCTTATAATTATTTTTTTCTTATTTATTTTCCAATATAGAAATCATTACCTAGGTAGTGTTATGTGGTGACGATGAACTAGTTGTCAACCCATAGGGATCATGAAGTCTCTTCGGGTTAGTTATAGATTGGATTAGGTTATGGTTTAGGTGGAAGCCCATCCCTATTGGTTACAAATAGTATCAGAACATAGGTTATAATTAGTGCATGAGTTCTATAATACTCTCCTATTATTAGGTAATGTTTTTAGAAATGGGAATATAATGATTAAAACTTGAGAGCTTGAGAGGTAGGTGTGGGGGGTCATGATATCTTTATTTCTCTGAACCATGAGTTAGTAGGGGTGGCTTGGATTTAGATTATTTATTCTTATTATGAATTTTAATTGTGTTGTTTTAATCCCCATTAGAATTATGTGAGTATCCTTGGGGGTTATCCTTGAAATTTTGGTATGTAAACAAAGAAGAATTAGAGAAATGAGGTTACTTTCATGGATTAACAAACCATGCACTGAATAAGAACATGATTTCAGACAGGTTTTAAGAGTTGTTTCATGATTATAAAATGATCCATAAAACCATACAGCCTAGTCAAGTGTTGATCTATATCCCTTTAGTTTTTTTATTTAGGCCTCATGATTCTCGGATTTCTATGTTTTATTGGGTGATGGGGAAGGATCAAGGGGAGTCTTGTGATATGTTGACATGGTTGGATGGGTATTTATTTAAATTCATGATTTTTCTTTATTATAAGATTGTTGTGAAAATGTTATTATGTTTTTAAAAATATGAATTTTATAAAAAATCAATTTTAAAACTGGTTTTGTGGGTTATATTAAATTTGTTTATTATTTATTTTGGGATGGTTAATAAAATGGGTTATTTTTAGGGTGTGTATGGAAAATGTCTAAAACAAAAGTGTGATTTTTTCATAAATGCTTTATGTGGGATGGTTTAAAATAGAAATTATTTTAAAAGGTGTAATAAAATGGTGAAATGGTTTCGTATATTTTTAAATGGAATGGGTAATTCTTCCTTAGTGGGGTGATTTTAATAAGAATTTGTTTGATTTTTAAATGTGGGACATGGTAAAAATGAATTTTATATTATTTACCAAGTGTTAATGATTTTTTTATCCCTTGATTTAGAAGTTTTTTATATTTTGGTTGGCCCCTTGTTTGAAAATGGGGATGATTTAATTTAAATTGAAAGGCATGAATTATTTGAGTTTATGATATAAGTTATTTTGAAAATTCGTACAAAAATCATCAATCCATAAATTAGAATAATTTTCATCAAGAATGTTTTTTTAAGTGAATCCTATCATTGTTTAGAGAACATCCTTTCATTTTTGGGTTCTTACCAGACTCTAAATAGAGTGGTTGACTTAGAACATTTTCTACTCCCAAAATCCATAACAAACTTATTGAATTTATATCATCACTATTTCATATCAAGGTTCAATTGAATTAGTTATGTTTCTAGAAATTATTGATATAGACATTGATTCAATCAAGACTTATGAAGCTTCAAAGGAGAGAGATATTAATGGATTGATAAAAGACTAATTTTAGGGTGATGAGAGTATATGGTTCCTTATTGGTTTTGTGAAGATGTGTCTTAGAATATTTTCGTGATGATTATTGTTTGATAGTTCTATCCTAAGATGTAAAGAAATTTAAAGTTCTTAGCTCAGGATCCCTCATCATGGTAAGTGAATAGTTAAAGATATTTTTGATCATTTTTAAGAGTTCTTGGTTTTCTTATCAGAGATGGTCATAAATGGATCCAAGAGCGCTTATAGTTTGGTAAGAGGTCACTACTTAAACATTATATCAGTTGTGATTGTCTGTAGCCTGAGAAAGTTTTGGGAGAAGATCAAGGGGTATATGAATATGGGATATTGTTAGTATAGGAAACCAGGATGGGTAATTCCTTGATCCCACTGAGTGAGGATGACGGTAACCCATCCACTGTGGATAATAAGCTAGAAAATTAAATACTTTATGTGTAGGGGGTTCAATCTTATCAGGGTCTTATTGTGACTCATGAGAATAAGAGACTATTTATTTCTTTCCATGAAAGGATCTAGGGTGATCTAAAACTTTTTTTCTTGAAATATCAAAGTACTTTCTTCCATTTTGGATGATTAGTCCATATTTTAAAAAAAATTGATCTATTTTATTAGGATAGGTTTCAGGTGTGATCTAGTCTAGGGATTATTGATGATCTTTTGGTGGATTTGGATTCGAATGGTGATTTTGAGGTATTTCCCATTAGATTTTTATTATGAATGTTTCTTTGGTTTTTTTTGGGATATTGGATACAATATAAAAAATTTAGTCTATACTATTGGTTTAAAACCATTGGTATAGGCTAGAAAACCATTCATATATCTGATACCACTGCTTCTTCAAACTGTTGGTGAGTTAGGCATTGGGATAGGCCTATCCCAAAGGTTCTACTTTAACTGTCGGAAGAGAGATCTATAAATATCAGTATCCCAATAGATTTAGAACCACCATTGGTATATATTTATACCAATGGTTTGTTAACCATTTGTTCATAGTATAATTTAAGAGTTTACCAATGGTTTTAAAACCATTGGTATAGAGTTTTACTAACAGTTTTAGTAAATCGTTGGTAAAGCCATGATTTCTAACACTATACCAACAATTTTAAACTATTGGTATAGCTTTGTTCGATAATTATGCACATCAGCCAAGGAAAATCCCCTCCATTTCAAATACATGCATACAACACATAAAAAAGACAAAAAAACACATGCAATAATACATTAAAATATCAGACTCTTCCAACCATGGCATGTACCAGAACATAGTAATCCCCATTTTCAATCTTTATATGAAAACCAATCTTCCAACTAACCCATTTTAATTTATTTGGTTCAAACATCTCAAAATTTTGACTTTAATCAAATTGATCACAAATATTTTATAATTGATTAGTCAATGATGTGTTATCTTCTACACCATGACATAGTAAAAACATCTTTTATAGAAAATGTCATGAAAATTGCTCATTTGTTTGGTAGAAAATCTCTTTTACTTCTTATATGCGAATTATACATCCTTGTTGTGTTTCCATTATTTATTGATGAGATTAGTATTTAAAACACTAATGATTTTTTATAATAGGTTATTGATGGAAGGTACTAATTAATATAGACATATTTAAATGATGTGTTGTAATGAAATTGAGTAGAATGATTGCTCAAAGAGAGATTGAAGAAACTATCTATTGGTTAGAGTAGAGTACTCACGAGGGGGGTGAATTGAGTATCTAAAAAAATTTCTATTAAAAATTATACTTTTATGTTCCCCCAATATTAAAAATTCAATTGCCCAGTTAGTCTATAGTGAATTTATAAGATCTTGACTATTCGATTATTTTCTCAAAAGACTGATTAGTTCTCAGTTGTATCAATTTGATAATTAATACATCTTTTGAAACTAATATAATAATTCAACACTTTTATAAACGATTTCTAAGAAAAACTATCTGATTTCAAATTAGTTCTATGAAAAATTTTATAAAACAAAGTAAAACTAAAAGATAAAAATACAGAAGAAATCAAATAATAGGTTTAGTCTCAAGTAGAGACTTAATCCTCTTCAAATGGTGATCACCTTTCACCAAGAAGTTTAAATAAAAAACAGGTTGATTTACACCCTGGATTGGCGTTCACAACAGCACATAGGGTTGTCCAAGTCACCCTAGACCTCTACCATAGTTATTCTTGGGAAAAACAACAAATAGGTCACACATGACCTCTTCCACAGTTCTAAGTGTGAAAAATCACAAAAAAGTCACACACAACCTCTTCCACGGTTATATGTGGGATACAAATGGATAAATAGAGTTAGATATTGTGGATATCAAGTATCCTATAATGATTCATAGGAGTCAGTGTGTGTAACAGACAGATACACACACTGCTTAGAAATGTAACTAAATGAACACAATAGAGATAATGTTCTGGAGTTCGGTTTAGAAGGCTCAATGTGTTATGTGGTGCATCTTTGAACTCAATTGATGTAATGTATTTGAAGTTTGAGTCCTCTTCTGGATGTTGACACCAAAACAGAGTTTTGTAGCCTCTGTGTTCTAGATTCCAAGAGTATGGGATGTTCAGCATCTTGTTCGAAAGATGTTCATATCTACTCAGTAGGTTTAGCTTTATTTATTTATCTCCTTGTATGTTATTATTTTTATGTTCTTGGGTTTTTAGAGTATTCTTGAGAGTTATAGGTGTTCTTATGAACTTTTTCACTTGTATTCGCTATCACAAATGATCCATCTGGTAATTCTTTTGTAATTCTAGTTCCAATAGACATAATGATCTCCCCATGTGCATGTACCTCTTACTATCCTCTTAATATCCTACAAAAAACATTAAATAATTTCATAAACATTAATTTTTATAAATATGACTGGTAGATATTATATTAGAAAATATAGATTTAAAATGTCTATCGGTGACTCGTCTGTCGGTGTATCCTTTTGTCAGTGTCTCCTTTTATCGGTGTCTCAACCTATCGTTATGTCATTCTATTTGACTTTCCACATGTTGGTGACTTATTACATCGGTGCCTTGTTTAAACAGTGATTCCTTCCTTTCATTAGTGAGACGGTTGATTTATCATTGGCTCATTTCAACTAAGGTGATTCTTTGCCTCAGTATCACCATGAAACTATAGGTTACTGGGATGGACGATAGGTTTTCTTCATTTGTGATTCATATGCAATGGTGAGTTATCTGCGTCGGTGTCATGTGCAATGGTGAGTCGTCTTAATTGGTGAGTCATCTGCAACAGTGAGTCCTTCAACGATGTTAGCTTAAAATACTTATAATATATGCCTATTTGAACTGTCTATCAATGACCCATATGTCTTTTGGTGATTCAACTGTCTTTTAGTGTTAGAGAATCATACATAGATGATTTTAGATGTTTTTTCATTCATACAATTTAACAAAGTCAGAGAGTGTTAGTACTCATAACTACACATAGATAATCAATTATAATCTTGTTTAGTCTTAAACACACATAAATAGTTATATGATTGAAATGATATAATATTAAAGATAATTATTTGAAATAATTTTACATAATTTATAATCCTTGAAATAAGGTAAGATATATGTTAATATATGACATGATTTTTGATAATTAAAACCATTGTAGTTAGAGATAGTGTCCAACATTATCAATGAGCCAACAATCTCCCCCTTTTGATGATCACAAATCATGGAATTATTAAGTATCATTAGAGAAAGATTAAAGTAAACACATAATAATGTATTAGAGAGAATATTAAAATAATGTATCAGAAATAATAATACATAAACCCAGAATAATGCTTAAACAAATAATAAGTCTTAATAATTTTCTCCCCTATTTTTAATAATATTGAATAAAGTTCTCCCCCTTTTGGGATTAGAAAAAAGTGGAAGGTGGAAAACTGAAAACAGAAAAGTAAAAAAAGTGAAATGTGATACATTTTTCTATGTAAACTGAATTATAAAAAGTAAAAGGACTTATCCCTATAAAAAAATCATTCCATGATACATGGTAGGGTCAAGGGGTTCCATTCCTTTATCATGAAGGATTAATGAATAGTGAATCAGAAGGGGTAGGATGAGAAGTAGGAGGGTTTGAATTTATTTTTGAGAGTATCTAGAGTCCCTCCTTTAGGAACTATAGAATCTAGTGTAGGTCTTTGCTGAGAAAGAAGTCAAGGCTGAATAGGCTCTGTAATGATGGGTTTGATCTAAGATAAGGCCTGAGAAACTAACATTTGAGCATGAGTAGGCGCTGAACTAGTAGGTCAAAGTGGTGTAGTAAAGGGTACCACAATATATTCACTTTGGACATGGAGATATGGTTTTAACATCTTGATGAACTCCTCAATTATCACTTCATCATATTTCATTTCCTTTTCAAAAACATATTTGTTTTCTCTGAACTTTTCCAACAATGGAGTGAATTCTCTCATCTTATGAATCTAGTTCTTAAAAGACTTTTTTACTTAAGGAAGATTAATATTGAGGGACAAATAATTGAAAAGACTATTCATTTGATTATTTTTTATAATTTTGGAGAAAAACTCATTAAACCATTTTTTTCATCTCTTTCTGAGTGTGTGAAGCACTCCTTGTATAATAATTCACATGGTCATGCACATTATCTAAAGTTTCCTCAACCTTGGCCATACTTGTAATTAAATATTTTAACTCTACTTTCAAAACTAAACTAATAGTATCAAAATCCATAGATTGTGAAGGATGAACAGGTGGAGTAGAGGTTAAAGAAAGATAAGAGAAGTAATGTTCCTTAACTTATTTTCTTATCTTGGAAAAATCAAGAGCTTTAAAATGAGAAACAAGATTATAAAGTCCTTTCATGAAACATTACATTGTATTAATGTACTAAGTGGTTAAATAATTGATTCTAGTGGTTCAATTATTTATTTCATTCTTGTTCATGGTGTTTCTTGTCACAATTTTTTCGGCAGTTGTAATCAAAATTGGCAGAATTTATTTTATGACAATAATGGAAACCAAAGCAGCCTCAGCATGAGATACACTGGATGAGGCAGGAGTAGAACTCGAAGTTCCACCTTCCCTTACACTATCATCCATAGATCAGATAACTTTAAAATTAATATTCATCTTACAGTTCTCTCTTCTATATTCAAAAATTTTATATCCCATCTGAGATTGTACTATATTTCTTATGGAGGCATATATGTCTTGCTTAATGTTTTCAAAATCCACGTTAGTGACATAATTACTAGAAGATATATCATACACTGGTTCCCTTGCAGCAAGTACAAAGACATCATCATTAGAATCTTCATAATCCAATCTTAGGGCCACATAACCAGGATTCCTTACCCATTTAGCCAATAAATCTGAATCCAAAAGAGTAATATTATCTAGTCTTACACTTCCAATTTGATTCTATTTATTATCTTGAGTTATTCTTCCTTGTGGCTCCCCAATAGTGTCATCTTTCATGGAAGATTTATCCCCCTCACTTAATTCTTCCTTTCTTGGTTTCTTCTCCTTATCTAGAGTTCATTTTCTAGTACATAAAACTTAAGCAACAGGTTTGGATGAAGCTACATTTTAGTTTTGAACTTCTCCCTCAACAGATGCACCAACATTACCTCTAACAACTTTCATAATAATAGCATCTGGATTCTCATCAGGATGAATAGATTCACTATCACTTCCACTTTCACTACTTCCTTTATTATCACCCTCTTAATCCTTTTTTATTTCAATTTTTATCATCTACATTCTCATATTCTTCTTCACTACATGATTCTGAACCACTTTCACCACTACCAGCTTCTTCTTCTTTATATTCTTATTCACTAGATTCACTGACATATTATAAACTTACTTGAACTTATATTTCTTCACTCTTAGTAGATATTAGATCAAGTTCATGAGAAGGTAAGTCCAAATGTGGAATTGCATGTCCAATAGAAACTCTTTTTGTTGGTCCAGCAGTGTCTGGGTCACTTTTAAAATCAACTGGTGATCCAACATCTTTAACTGGAGTAGTAGGCTCCTCCTCCTCATCTGAAGAATAAATTACTTGTTCATCTGGACAGATTCTAGGATCCACTAGATCCATTGATCTAACTAGATTATATATAGGATTAAACATTTCATACAGTATACATTCATCAACAACCCATTCCATTATCCATGGGTTTTATTTAATTTTCATTCTTTTAAAGATGTCATAACATTAGAAGATTCCACTATATTCACTAACTACAACATTATCAGCTTCACATACACAAACTTTATACATTAGCATTGCTAAAATAATTCTTGAATAGAAAAGTGAATTTGACTTACAACCAGGTTTTATCATACCATTTATGTGCACCATCATATATTTCACATATTCCATTTAAATCCTTTCTATAGAAAATACACCAATTATACATCCTGATACTAGAGAGAAGAAAAGTCCCCTTTCCTGGGACAAAAATGGTGCTGAATAAACTTAAATAAAAAAATTTCACTCACCATTCAATTCTTCGGAAATGAGACTCCTATTTTACTCATATCCAGTTAACTCCTTCAGAGCTATCTCATAAAAACTAAATCACTTTTAGGTGGAGATATACCTTGATAATCCTCAAACTTTCCTTCATGAGGAACTTTAAGACATTCATCCCATTATCTTGAAGAGAATGAGATTCTCTTCCATTTTACTATTGACTTGACCCAATATACAACACTTCCATCCCAAAAAAAGTTCTATATTCATGTAAAATTCATATACCAACTTCAAGTAGAACACTTTGTCTTTGTTTGTGAACTAGTCAAGACATCCTTGATCATCCAGCACTTTCAACAACAAAAAATTTCTCTTGAAGATCCATTTCACCAGTACTTCTTTCTCTGATGTTACAAAACAGTTTTTCAAACCTATACTCAAATGACCAGATGGTTTTCTTGATTCACCTTTCTATTTCTTATAAGCACTAGTCTCACCCTCTTTAAGAGCTCCCTTTAACATGCATCATTCCAATCAGTTTAGTCTGGAGGTCAGAAGGTGAAATCTCAGGAGTAAAGAAATAGAGTGGAGACCAAGAGAAATGGCGGTAAATATATGGAGTGGATCGATTCGAATTTGTATCATTTAGGGATTTGGAAATTATACAATTGTGAAATCCGGAACCGGGTTCAACAGAATTAATGAAACAATTCTCATTTTGATGAAAACATAAAACATGAAGAAAGAGTGAGTCATCAGTGTTGGCATGAAATACATTGTATAACGTTAATAGTGTTAGTGTGACAATGGTGTTGGCATGCCAACAGTGTTGGGATGACAATGTTGGTGGTTTCACAACTGTGTCAACATGAGAATTTCACTAAAAAGGATCAAAGGTTAAGCACCATAGGGTCTTATTGATTGATCATTCATATATCATATTTGATGTAATTTATTCTTTCAAAGTTCAATGTCTTAGTGAATATGTCAGCAAGAAAATATTTAGTGCTAATAAATTATAAAGTGATATCACCCTTTTGATAATGATATCTCAAAAAGTGATGTCTTACATCAATATGTTTTGTTCTAGAGTGATAAACTGGGTTCTTAGAAATGTTAATAGGACTTGTATTGTCATAGTTTATTGGTACATGTCGAAATTGATATCCATAGTCTAGTAGAGTGTGTTTCATCTACAAAATTTGAGCACAACAGCTACCAGTAGATATGTATTCAACTACAGTAGTATCTAATGCAACATATTTTTTTTCTTACTACACCATAAAACAAAAGACTTTCTCAAAAAGTGGAATGACATAAAGGTGCTCTTTTTATCTAACTTTCATCCCTGAAAATTATAATCTGAATAACTTATTATGTCAAATGATTACCCTTTGGTGTAAAATTAACCTAAATTGATAGTATGTTTGATGTATTTTAAAATTATGTTAACATAATTTAATTGATGATCTTTTGGATTATCTTCAAAACGAGAACACATACACACACTAAACAATATATCTAGCCTACTAGTATTCAATTAGAGAAAACTTATAATCATTCCTCTATAAGAGTTTTGATCAACAGATTTTCCATCTTCATCATGATCCAACATACAAGTAGTACTCATTGTAGTGTAACTACTTTTAATGCTATCAAAGACAAATCTTTTAAAAATATCTTTTGTGTATTTACTATGATTTAAAATGATACATTCATTATTTTGAAAATTTTGAAAACCCAGAAAGAATTTTAGTTCACCCATCAAACTCATTTCAAATTCATTTTTCATCATTCTTAATAACTCAATACATAAATAATTTCTTGAAGATCCAAAAATAATATCATCAACGTAGATTTGAACAACTAAAACATCTTTAGAAAATTTTTTTATAAAAATATTAGGATAAGAAATTACTTTTGTAAAACCTTTGGAATGAATAAAACTACTTAATCTATCATACTATTCTCTTGGATCTTGTTTTAAAACATATAAATATTTTGTTAATTTGAAAACATGATTTTGAAAATGAGGTTTTGTAAAACTAGGGGTTTGTTCAGTAAAAACATCCTCAACTATATAACCATTTTGTAATTCTCTCTTAACATCCATTCGATAAAGTTTGAAATTATGATGGGAAGCATAAAAAGCAGGATTATGATGCCTTCATGTCTAGTAATAGGTGAAAAATTTTCTTCATATTCAATTCATTCTTCTTGACTATAACCTTTTGAAACCAATCTAGAATTATTTCTAACAATATTAACATATTCATATACTTTTTTCCAAAAAAAATACTTAGTGCCTATGGTCAGGGTGTCTTTGGGTCTATCCACATGTTTCCAAACATTATTTCATTCACATTGGTTACGTTCCTCTTTTATTTACATCACCCAAAATTCATCTTTAATTACATCATTGATGTTTTTAGGTTCAACATGTGAAAATATGTCTTCATATTCAACTAGATTTCTAAGAGATTCTCTAATTTGTGTCCCTTTATCTAAGTCTCAAACAACAACATCTAAAGTACGATTCTTGATAGTTCTAGTTGATCTAGAACTGGAGGTGCTGGTAACTTTAGGTTCTTCTATAGATTCAGGTTCATAATTTTTATATTCTGAAGAATTTCTAGAATAGTTGGATTTAACAGATTTCTTGAAAAAAGGATTATTTGATTTTGAATTTATGTTCATGTTTGATATATCATATTCAAAGTTGTCTATAGAGGTCTTAGTTTTATGTGGATCTATTTCATCAAATTTGATATGCACAGATTCTTCCACACAGTTGGTTATTTTATAAAAGATTCTATAGGATTTAATAGAGGTTGAGTAACCTTGAATGATTACTTCATCACTCTTGGATGATAATTTATCAATATTATCCTTAGTATTAAGAATATAGACTTTTCTACCAAAAACATTTAAATAACTAACTTTGGGATTTTTATTTTTCCACATATCATAATGAGTATTTTTTAGAAGAGGTCTAATTAATACTCTATTAATTATGTAGAAAGCTATATTCACATCCTCGGACCAATATTAAATAAGTAAATCATATTCATTAATCATTGTTTGGCATATCTCTTGTAAAGTTCTATTCCTTATTTCTACAACTCCATTTTGTTTTGGTGTCCTAGGGGCATAGAAGTTATAAAACTAACCATTGTGTGAGAAAAATGATTCAAAGTCTTGATTTTCAAACTCATGGCCAGGATCACTTCTTAAGGATTTTATTCTAATTCCACATATATTTTCCACTATTTTATCATACTTGGTGAAGTAAATACAGGCTTCATGTTTGTGAGCTATGAAATAATCCCTAGTATACCTAGAATATCCAAATAAAATAACATATACATAGTGCTTCCCATTTAAATAATAAGCTCAAGATTTTCCAAAAAATCCTTGGGAACCAAGTCTAAAGGTTGAGAAGTTGAAACTTCTTTATTTTATTTGAAAGATATCTTGTGCAGCTTACCTTTTTGAGAAGGATTACAAACATTCTCATTTGGAAACTCATGTTTGGGTATATCCTTGACTTGTCCTTTTCTAGTAAGCTTTCTAAGAGAGTGTACAATATAGTGTCCTAATATCCTATGCCACTACCAAGACTCTTTTTGAAAGTCACTTAAACAAGAAACATTTTGAGACACTATGGAATCGAAGTTAACAGAATATACATTTCCATTTCTAAAGGAAGAAAATACTAATTCATTTTTAGAGTTAAAAAAATTGCAAGAATAATTTTCAAATTTAAAATGAAATCTATCATCACATAATTGTGAAATACTAATCAAATTATACTTCAATCGATAAAAAAGGTACATTAGAAATTAAAAAATGAGTCTGAGTTACAAAAATGGCCTAGGCCAATTATTTTCCCCATAACATTGTCACCAAAGGTGAAATATCCACCATTAATCTTGATTAAGCTCCTGAATCTTGAATAATCTCCTGTCAGGTGTCTTGCACATACACTGTCCAAGTACCAATGACTCTTGAAGGAGCTCTTCAAATAGTTTTCCTATAAAATAATCAAACAAAAACAATTTTTGGTACCCAGAATTATGTGGGTGCAATGACATTAGTAATTAATGCTTTACGTACCCACATTTTTCTTATGAGTTTTATATAACCATTATTTAACATATTTGAAAATTAAACTCTATTTATTAAAGAAAAACTAAAGGTAGTAAATTATTTTTTATAACTTTTAATAATAGTATAGTTTTGATTATTAGGAAGAAGAACATATTTTTTATATTTAGTTACAAAATGTGTTTTAGATAAGTTTCTCTGTCCAAGATGATATCCAATACGATAATTGTACTTAAAAACTATTTTTTTACTATGAATTTGAGTAAGATTATCCTTTACATTGGTAAACTTTTCTAAATATTTCTTCAATTACTCATTAGAAATTTTTAATACATTGATTTACTTGAGAAGTTGAGAATTCTTTTCCTTTTCAGTGTTATAGTAAGAGCATGTTGTTTCTTTAAATATTTATATTAATCCTTTAGTTAATTAAATGTGTCTTCCAACAAATTATAGTATTTAAATAGTTCATCTCTTGTCATATTTTTAGACGTACTTTCATTTTTAAAATAATAAGTATTGTGTGCATTTGAATCTAAGGTTACCTCAGCTGTGTTTTTTATAAAACAACTATTTTCCGTGTCATATTTCTCATAATGAGATGATGATGATTCACTATATGTATCCTAAGAGGTATGCCAGGTGGCCTTCATATATTTCTTATAATTATTGTCTTTGTTTTCATACTTATTTTTTTATTTTTAATGTTGGACAGTTAGCTTTGACATGTACTATCCAATTGCGTTCATAGTAGACAGTCTCCTTAGATTTTTCATTTCTTTTCTAGTCCTTTTTCATGTTTCCCTTATTATCATATCTTTCTTTATAGTTAGGATTCCTAAAATACTTCTTCTTCCTATAGAATTTCGTGATTCTTCTGGCTATTTGAGCCATCTCTTCATCACTATTTGATGTTGATTCATCGTTACTGTAGATTTCAACATAGGTTAACACCTTATCATTCTCCTTATTCTTAGAGGTAGTATTCTTGAAGGCTATAGATTTTCAATTAGGTTCATCCTCTCCTTCTTTATTGACGTTAAGCTCATCTGCATACATCATCAATTTTCCAATGAGTTATTTGATAAGTAATTTGATGATGTCACATGATTCTCTAATTGATACTGAAGTTCCTCTCCAGTTTTCAAGTAAGCATCTAAGAGTCCTTATAATTTTTTCTTTTGAAGTAGCATCCCTTCGCTGAGAGATCATAGTGTTCGCAATTTCATTAAACTTGAGATACATATTAGAAATAGTCTCATTAGGAAACAACATAATATTTTCATATTTAATAGTATATGTTATAAGTCTCATTTCCTTAACACTAGATGTTCCTTCATGTGAAATAGAAAATTTATCCCAAATTTTGTTGGTTGTTTTACATGCATAAATTCGGTTAAATTATTCATCTCCTAGAGAACAGTATAAGGAATTCTTGGATTTGCAATTATTGTTATAAGAAGTCTTAGTTGGGACATCCCAAGTGGTTCTAGAAGTATCACTAATCTTGTACTCATTTACAATTGAAGACCATATTTCAAAACCCATACTTTCTAAGTGCATTTTCATTTTAATTTTCCATTGTGCGTAAATTGTTCCATTAAAGAATGGAGTTTTATTGGTAACAACACCATCCAGCCTATTATCCATAATAAGAATTTTAGAACAATATTTTTAAGAGATAAAAATTTATTATTAATAGAAAATTTATGTTCTTTGAAATACATCTAAAATCACAGTTTAAAACAGTTTCAAAATCTTTGAAATCTGAAAATTCCTAACAACTTTGATACCAAATGTTGGTAACCATAGATTACTCAAAGGGGGGGGGGGGGTAAATTCAGTATCTATATAAAAATTTGTTAAAAATTATACTTTAAAGTTCCCCCAATATTACAAATTCAATATCCAAGTTAGAAAATAATGAACTTATAAGAGCTTGAATGTTCGATTAATTTCTCAAAAGATTGATTTGTTATCAGTTGTATCAATTTAATAATTAATACAACTTTTGAAACAAATCTAATAAGTTAATATGGTTATAAGAACTTTCTATGATATACTTTTATAGTTCTTAATAGATTTATGAAAAATGCAATAGAATAGTGTAAAACTAAAAGATAAAAACATAGAGGAAATAAAAAAAGAGGTTCAGTCTAAAGTAGAGACTTAATCCCATCCCCTTGGTGATCACTTTCCACAAAGAAGTTTAAATAAATAAACAGTTTGAACGACACCCTGGATAGGGGTTCACAATAGTACACAAGTCTGTCTAGGTCACCCCTGACCTCTACCACAGTTCTTCATGGAAAAAACAACAAACAGGTCACACATGACCTCTTCCATAGTTTTATGTGGGATACAAATTGATAAATAGAGTGAGAGATTGAGGATATCAAGTATCATCCAATTGTGCACATGTTTCAGTGTGTGTAACAGACAAATACACACACTAATCAGAAATTTAGATAAATGAACACAACAGAGATGAAGATGCAGAGTTAGGTTTAGAAGGCTCTATGTTTTATGTGGTGCGGCTATGGAATTTTTTGATGAAGTGGATTTGAAGTTCGAGTCCTCTTTTGAATGTTGACACAACAACAGAGTGCCATAGCCTCTATGTTCTAGCTTCCAGGAGTATGGGATGTTTAGTTTCTTGTTCAAAAGATGTTAAGACCTACTCAGTTGGTTTATCTTTATTTATTTTTCTCCTCATATGTTCTTCCTTTTGAGTTATTGGGGTTTTGAAGTATGCTTGAGAGTTAGTGTGCTTCTGCACTTTTTCTCTTGTTTTCACTATCACAAATGATCTAGCTTGTAATTATTTTATACTTTGATGTCGAGTAGATATAATTATCTCCCCACATGTATGTACCTCATATTATCCTATGAATATCCAAAAGATATCCTTAAATAATTTCAGAAACATTAATTTGTCTAAATATGACCATTAGATATAATATTAATACACCCATATTTAAACAGTCTATCGGTGACTTATCTGTCGGTGTCGCCTTCTATCGGTGTCTCAACCCATCGGTATGTCATTCTGTCGGTCTTTCCATACATCAGTGACTCATTACATCAATGACTTGTTTCAATAGTGATTCCTTCCTTCTATCGGTGAGACAATTGATCTATCAGTGATTCATTTCATCTGACGGTGATTCTTTGTGTCATTAGCACCATGATATGGTAGGACACTTGGGCTGATGGTAGGCTTTCTACATCAGTGAGTCATATGAAACAGTGAGTCATCTGCATCGGTGTCATTTCCAATGATGAGTTGTCTGCGTCAATGAGTCATATGCATTGGTGATTCCTTCAACGGTGTCAGCTTCAATTTTTTAGAATATATACTTGTTTGAACTATCTTTTAGTGATTCATATGTGTGTTGGTTAATCATTTGTCTATCGGCGTTAGTGAATCATAAATAGATAATTTTACATGTTTTTTTTGTCTTACAATTTTAAAAAGTCATAGAGTGATAATAATCCTAAGTACACATAGATAATCTATTATAATATTGTTTAGACTTAAACACACATAAATAGTTATATTATGGAAATGATATGATATTCAAGATAATTCTTTGACATAATTTGTCATAATTTAGAATCCTTAACATAAGGTTAGATATATGTTACTATATGACATGATTTGTGATAATTAAAACCATTATAGTTAGAGATAGTGGACAACAATATCTATGGGACAACATCGTCCATGAATTTATGGATTAAGTGATCCATCATCATTACCCTAATGGTGAGAGTCCAATAACCTTTAGAATGCTGGAATGGGATTAGATAAAAATGTAATCTCGTAATGTAAATCATCAAAATACAATTAATCAGAGTAAGATGACTATGAAGTGGTATAATGACAAATAATAAGCTCAAGTTCTTCAGCCAAGAGTTTGTGTGTAGGCTTTGGTGGATCTTGTGAGTCATCGATGTTTTCCTGGGGAGTGTGAAGGGCCATTGGGTATCCATTGAGTGTCTAATAGGCATCTATGTGATGTAATTGTTTTCTGTAATCTTGTAAAATTATGTGTCTATGGACACTTTCATAGGCAAGTCCATGAGTAGTGAAATAGTGCACACAACCATTTCCTTGAAAAATGTCATGGCACTGTGAGAGGGTGATAAAGAGATAACATGGAAGGGGATACTTGGAGGGGCCATGGAAATGGGTGGTTTTGGCAGGGAGGTTGGTGCATTGGGGACTGTTTCATGGATAATGATGGGTAGGTTTGTGAAATAACTTTGATACTATGTAAAAAAAGAATTAATAGAATCCAATTATAGAAAAATAAATATAGATAAAAGTAAGAACACTGACCAAATCAATCCTTTGAATTTTGAATCATATATTAAATATCCAAATACCCTAATTAATTTATAGAAAATGATGAAAATAAATTGGTAAAAGGTGATCTGATTAAAACTATATAGTGTGTAGGATACTTGATACATGCATAATGTGACCTACTTAATCACACATATATTCAGTCACAACAAATCAGTAAACATAAAATGTCAGTAATATCAGTAAAAAATGTAACAAATCAATTTTTCCCTCATCATCATCACTGCCACTGTCATCACCATCATCATCAGCCTCATCCACATCCACATCCTCATCCCAACCCCCGTTTGTACCGTCATCCTCATCCACATTCTCATCCTCATCCTCATAATAGGCCTCATCCTCAGCCGCATCCTTACCCTCGTCATCTGCCTTAACCACTACCTCTCCCTCAGCCTCGACCTCACCCTCGTCCTTGGCCTCGACATCTTCCTCATCCTCGGCCTCTTAATTTCCATCATCATCACCAGGAATGAAATCATATTGAACACCAATAGAACTGACATCTGGTGCACTATATATTGAATTCATTGATGAAATATATTCATCACAACATGTGATGACCTCTAATATATTTATTGGACAAAAAACATTCATTAGTTTCATAAATGTAGTGTTTTCCATAGCAGTCCATTCTACCACCCACGTGGCCCTTTTTAGCACATTATTACAATCCCATAACCTTTTTGAACATGGTGTCACTACATCTAGTACCTGAAGAGGGCCAATACCTCATTGGGACTATACTCTTCGTTGGTCGGTAGTCAACTCTTCCAGGGTTTTCATCTCCCAACACCTGATGTAAGCAATCATTTGGGCCAAAATTGTTAGGTTCTTCAGAATCAAGGGTCTCTAAAGTATCCTGTTAAAAATATAAATATATTATTAAGTTACAAAATAGATATTAAAATTTAAATAAATAAATTAAAACATACAATCTACAGCTGTGTCAGTTCATTACCTGTACTTCCATCTTTTTCCCTTCTACTCGAGCAAAACAATTTTTCTCGAGGTACATGTCCTTCAATATTCAATAACTTCTTCTAAAATGAAATTGAATGTAGGAAACCATAATTAAAAATAGGTTATCAAAAATTAATTTCATAACTAAAATTATAAAAAAAACTTTATTAATCGAATAAATTATATAGGAAACAATATAAAGTGCAAGTCCTAAAGAAAAATTATAAACAATTGTGATAACTACTTCCTATTAGATCTCACATAATAGTACAACTCAAAGTGTGGAGTTATTTTTTAGCATCAATTTTTTTTATTTTTTCTAGATGATTCCTAAATAAAATTCAATAATATAAAATATTTTATTAATTAAAAACATAATAAATTTCATTTAAATACCTCAAATGTGATTAATACCATAAACATCATAGTCATCCAATGATTAATCATTTTCTGATACTGTTCTATTAGAAAAGAATCTGTGATAGAAACCAACTCTAACTCTATGACAGCTCCAGCACACCATCCAATATAAAACTTATGATTATATTCTCTCTAAAGCTCACCTAACTTCTCTAGATGTGCTAGTCGTGCACCCTCACCATCGAGAAAATTAAACCGAGTATGACAAAAAAATATTAATTCATATAAATAAAAACAATACATTAAATCCAATAGGTTTTTCCCATATCTATGCCCAAGAATTATCGTTGACATCATTTGGAAACTATCTCCATGATATCGGGCTGATGCGAATGATGTAGGAATATTTGGAAAGCATAACAAAAAATCACTGACATTGCGTCCCTATTTTTTCAATAATTTGTTTGTCTTTATTATAGTCCACCATCAATTGTGTGTGTATGTTCCACATCAAAAACATGTGTGTATTCCCCCACCCCCACTGTAACAGCCCGAGATTTTATGAAAAAATATTCTTTTTATTTTACTAATGTCTTGTGTTATACGCTACACCAAAAGGAGCTTGCACAACACGCATCCTTGACTTGCCTTGCATTACACGCAATCGCAACCTTCCTCGATAGCGTGTGTGGTACGTAATCCTGAGTTTCACGAAACAATGATATGCTATTAAAATATTATTAAAACTAGCCGTTATGAATAGTAATAAAGACTTTTTAAATTTTAGAAATTTTAACTCTCAAAATGGACTTCATTTTTGGATTCGGAGTATCGAATTTAGCCTAAGGTGAAATTTTGGTACTTTTCGGAAAACTTTCATATTCTGATGAATAGTGAAAATTACTAAATTATAATTAAAAACAACTTTTTTAATCGAAATAATTAATAGTGATAAATCATTAATTTGAGTGGTTTTAAAGTATATTTAGAATATATTTTTACAATTTAATACAATGTTGGTCATTGGATGTAATTTCACATTTAAACTAGACATAAACAAGTGTCAATCTTTTGATAGATATTGTTTCTTAAAAACACGCTATTTGTTTTAACAGCGGGATTTAATTATAAAATTAATTAATGCAACTTTTATGTTATGAATTTGGTAAAATAGACTTCATTTTTGAATTCGGAATATGAAATATAGCTTGGGATGAAATTTTGGCATTGTTCTGAAAAACATCAATTTTTGATGAATAGTGAAACTACTAAGTGGTAGGTTAAAAACTGAATTTTGCATAAAACTTAATTTTACCGCTTCTGTGAATGGAATTTCGAAAATCCGAGAGACACGGTTAATATCAAGGACTAAAATGTGGTTCAATGAGATGAAAATAATTTTTTGGTGAATAGTAACTTTTTACTTTTTTTACCACGGTTAATAGTAAATAGGGTAACTATGGGTAAATATGATATTAATATTACCCTAAAACATGTCCTAATTCTATTGGAAAAGTGTAATTCGACCAAAAACAAACTTAGGAATAAAATATGACCATTTAGGCCCACTTGGATTAGATTTGGACATTTATTATTAATTTATTTAAAGAAGGGTTAAAATAGTTAAAATCAAAGTTTAATAAGTAAATCATTTTTAATATGGGGTAATACATAAGATAAATTCGATTGTAAATATTCATTAGAAAGCTAAAAATATTTAGCACATGATGGTATTTTATTTGTAATTTTTAGACATCAAATAATTTAATTTATTTATGACACAAATATGATGCAGTAATTATCTTATTAATGAAATATTGACATAATTGATGTTATAAACACCAAAATAAATGTAATTTGAGACTTTTTATGAATTCCACTAATTTTCTAGGTTACTATGATATATTAGTGTTGATTTAATCAACTTGGTTCGAACATATAATTCTGTTATGACTTTCACAAAAATCATATATCAAATAGTGTCAAAATTGACACAAAATAGTTTTTAAATCAAATATTATATTATTAATTGTTATTTTATTCCTAAAAATATAAGGTTCGGCCAAATGACTTATATAAGGATATATATATTAATAATAAATAATTTGGGGTTCGTTTGGCATGTTATAGTAAGTGTATTAACCATATAGTGAAAGAAAACAAAAAGACACGATAAAAGTTAAATTAATTAACTTAGAGTTAAATCTAATTGATAAGGTTAAAATAATACCCTAAACTTGTCTAAATCCTATTGGTTGATAGGATTTCGACCCATCCCCACTTTAGCTTCGAAATAAGACCCTTTGGAACCATTATAAACCGATTTTGACTTTAATATAAAATAATATTTTGAGATATTCCTAAGGTGCCCCTCTCCTCCCCTATAAAAGGACACCTCCTCCCCCTCCTCCTCACACCAATTTTAGCACTCAATCTCGGCCAACCCCTGCCAATTTCTCCTCTCCACTTCCCTAGAAACATCCTAGAGGTTCTGGTCTTCCTCCAAGACCAATTTTAGTGCCCTAAGAGGAGGTCTCAAAGAGGCACTTCAAAGAAGAGGTAATTACCGTTACCAATTATTTCATCTTTATTTCTTCTTCCACTTCTTCTTCTTAGGTTGTTTCATTATGAAGTAATAACATCAGTATCACTCATATACTGATATGTTATTATAATTATAAAACAAACCTATTTCAGCATCTATCCATCCTACGGAAAAAGAAATCACCGCGCGTGCGTACGTACGGAATACCGTCTCCACGCCGTGGTGTAATCTATTTTCCACCACCACCTTACATGGATGGGTATAATGGTGTAAAGAATAACTATACATAGTTATTAAAACATCATATTGATTATTATATATTGTATAATCCACTCCAATTCAATTCAATATTTATAGAAATGATATCATCGCTCGTGCGTACGTACGGAATACCGTCTCCACGACGCGATGAGATTCATTCTCCATGTTAACCATTTAAGAATGATTATAATGTATATATAAGAAATAATAATGAAATATATGACATTATAAAGCTACTGGATTTATGTATATATATACATATGTATGTCATCTACTTACTTCCATTTCAAGACAATAAGGAAAGGAAAACAGCGTTCATGCGTACGTACGGACTACCGTCTCCATGAACGGTGTTTTTCATTTTATTTATCTACCTATTATATATATATATATACTGAATATATATGATATATAAACCATATTTTATATTCTGGAAGTAAGTAAATCATGATATATGTAATAATGATGTCAATAACAACAAGTCAAAACACCTACGATAAATGAAACGATTTTACCCAAAACGCTTCTTTAACATGGAATTTACAAAAGAACGGGGAATATAATGTCATAAGTGAACCATATATGATATCATAACAATTAATATGATTCTGTAATAAGTCAATAACATGATTTAAATCATTATACAGGAGGTTCGGACAGTTACAAAGCAAGTCGGACCTAAGGTAAGGGAAATATCACAATCTCATTTTTATTCGAGATTGTTTATACTTTGAAATTTACTGGGGAGTATTTTATCATCCACATCCATGTTTCCTCAACATGTAATATTATTTTCATCCACCTACAATTGTTTAAAAACTATTTTACCCTTTTGTGAGTTTTTAGTAAAAGATATGAAAGGAATCTTTTATCGTTTTTCATACGAGGTACTTTTTGACTTTTCCGACAAAAGTACGAAGAATGTTTTTTTTAACTTATACGGCATGAATGGATTTTTAAAACATTATTTCAAAGAAGCTTCCTTTACAAGTTTTCAAGTTTATTTTTAATCAACTTCTTTTAGTTTATAATTGTATGACATGTTAAGAAAAGAAAAGTGTTTTTGGAGAAGAAAGGATATTTTCCTCAAGAATGGAGTTCAAGTGTTTTATCAAAATTATTTTCCATATAAGATAATAAAGGGTTCTGTTTTTATCCCTATTATTACATTTATTTGATCATGTTGTGATGGAAATATTTTTTATGAATTCCTTTATCTTATATGAACTGTTTTATGATGTCATGTTGTTTAAGAATCCCATTTTTATTACATGGGTTACGCTATGATGTATGGTTTTTGATTATGTGGCACACATAAGAAAGGATTCATTATAAGATGGGTGGGACCTATATCTCCCTCCAATGCATTGGGTAATGATTTTATATCTCATGAGATAGACATGGCTGGAACGGAAGGTTATTTCGGTTCAGTGATACAGGACTGAAACGAGGAGTGAACTCGGTTCAGAAAGGGACTTTGTCCACTAAGATAGTCTTGGCAATGAGTCATGACTAACAAGAAATGATTTTCCATGATTATGTGTGCATGCCACAAAGTTTCAAGTTTTATGTTATGATTATGGGGATCTCATTTTCACTTCTATGATTTATCCCATGTTATGATATTATGAGCTCTTTTGCAGGTTAAGATTTCCAAAGGCTATGTTCTTATGTATATGATGTGATTGATATTTCTTTTGTTTACCCTTACTGAGCATTTGAGCTCACCCTTTTATGTTTTCTTTTCCCCAGGATATAAAGAAAGGTTTTAGGTAAAAAAAAGGAAGATCTTTATGGGAGATTTTGAAGATCTTTCACCACGATTAGAAGATTATAGTCCGAGTTTCCAAAGACACTAAACTATTACGGTCCTTGTTTGTGTGTTTTTGTAATGTACTAAGTATTCCGAAAAAGTAATGTAATGTCCATGTACGATAAGCTTCGGGTCTCTACAGTTGGTATCAGAGGAAAGGTTTAGTCAACCTTTGGAAACTAGGATGCGAGAACTTTAGTGAGATCCCTAGAGATATTTCTAAGGTATGTCTAGGGATGTCCCTAGGGATAAGTATACGTATAGGTTATAGTAATAGAATTACGCTAACGATCATAGAATTAAACCTAAGATGTTGGATATTGAAGGTACTCCCCCTTTATTATGTTGTTTTCCCTAGCATGATTTTTGCCTCTCACACTATTCTTTTTGGGTTTTAGACGATGGCTTGAACCCGAAGGAACCGTGTTGATCAATGCAATGGACAATGCAATGATTGCCCTCCTGAACAAACAAATGTTATGGGAGATGGAGTGAAAAATCTTATTTCTATACTTACACAAGATATGAATCATTATGGACTTCCAAATGAGCAGAGAAGGGAACAATATTCTATTGAGTCCTTCATGAGGCAACGTCCACCTTCTTTCAGTGGGTCTTCTGATCCACTTGTGGCTGAACAATGGATCAGTACTACTGAAAAGATATTTTCAGTTCTTCAATGTTCTGAACATGATAAAGTCATCTTAGCAGTATATCGTTTGGAAGGTGAAGCTGATCAATGGTGGAATCTTATCAAGAATACGAGGCCAAGAGATGAAATTGAGTCCATGGAATGGGATGAGTTCAAGAACTTGTTTTTCAGTAAGTACTTCCCTCGTATTCTTCGAACAAAGATGGAGAAAGAGTTTCTTGAACTGAAGCAAAGGGACGATGAATCTGTTGGTACCTATGAAGCAAATTTTACAAGACTTGCAAGGTATGCTTCTGGAATTATCATCCAACCTGAAAGTAAAGTTGATCGATTTTTCAGTGGCTTAAAACCAAGTCTTCGAAGGGCATTAGCTATAAGAGACTTCAGTAGCTATGAAGAAATTGTGCGTTGTGCTATCAAGGTAGAAATGGAAGTTGGTGTTACATATCCATCTCATGGTTTTGACAAGAAACGAAAGATGGAGTTCAAGGAGAAATCTCAGAATAATGGTGAAAAGAAGATGAATGTTTCCTTATGCACAAAGTGTGGAAAGAAGCATGGTGGAGATTGTCTTAAAGGGACTAGAAAATGTTTTAAGTGTGGAAAAGAAGGTCATCGAGCAGCTGAGTGTCGAAGTAATGGAAAAAGGGTTTCTAATGATGTGAATAAAGCAAACACTGCAGAGAACGCACCGCCAACATTTCAATGCTTCAAGTGCAAGGAAATGGGGCATTATGCTAATAATTGCCCTAATCCAAGGGTTAGTGATGATCAACATGAGCAACCACTGAAGGAAAAGGACAAAGGGAAATCACATGCGATCACTATTGGCAATGTTGAATATGACAACGATGTGGTGGAATGATTAAGTGTTTATGTAATGGGATTCCAAAATAATGTTGTATCATTGAGTACTGAAATATTTATTGATGTGGTATTCAAAGTGATTGAGATATTTTTGGAAATAAGATGATATGCGCATAATGAAGACGAGAAAATGAAATGTTTAATAGTATTCATGAGCTCATGATTGATATAAGGACTAAGTGATATCATGGTTTGAGTATATAGAATTTTGAGGATTTTTGTATGTGGAAAGTGTTAACTTTTAACTGCACTCATGTTTTCACTAAGGTATTCAAGAGAATACACGATTAAGGACTTTGAATGTTTGGAATGTGACCAACAAGACATATCTTATGATATGTGGGGATCAACGACAATATTAAATCTCTGGTACTCGTTGTCACTATATTATGAGAGTGGACTGCAGTATTATGTATAAGCCTAAAGATTAGACTGGATTATGTTGGACATAAGTTAGTATTGTTTAAGGATAGAAGATTTTCGATATTATTGATGGGATGTTATAGTAACGTAGTTTTAGAAAAAGGAAAACCTGCAGGACGGGCGACAGCCCATCGCTTCGGACAAGGCTGTAGGAATCGAACCCACAACCGAAGTGCGACTGGCCTTTATCGCCTACCACTGACCTACAGGAAGTCCCTGTTTAGTAGAAACTAGTGTTATTATATTAAGCAGTATGATATATGAAGTATAAGTCCATTTTAGGAACCATATGTGATTAATCTCACTATAGAATGACTTATGTATATTTAATAACTTTTTCTAACCTTTTGTTTGAGACAGATGGAATGACCCATCATTCTATCACATAATCTGCTAACACTTCACAAATAACAAATTCAACTTCATTTATTTAAGAGATGAAGTAGAAATTGTTCAAGGCACGAACAAAAGTGAGATTGTACCAAAATAAAGTAAGTATTTATTTTAAGCAAATTTTCAACTTTAGGGAAATGATCTTGAAAACCAAAAATGTTGTCCTAGTGATCTTATACCTGATGAATCAGATGGTACCTTATATCATCACAAATCTATGGATTTGTGATTACTGGCTTTTCCATAGCCATGTTCACTACCACTCTCCATCAGAACATGATGGTTAGATTTCTCTTCCATATCCATATTTTCACCTATGTGGAAACCCAGTGATTAGTTTATTTGGGTAATCGTTACATTTCATACTTTAGTTTTTAAAAGCCAAGTTTTGGTATTCCCTTTTACGATGTGGGTTTCTATTAAAGAAACTTTCAAATAGTAAACCATTTATAACCCCGACGAATTTCGAGGGTGAAATTCATTTTAAGGGGGGTAGAATGTAACAGCCTGAGATTTTATGAAAAAATATTCTTTTTATTTTACTAATGTCTTGTGTTATACGCTACACCAAAAGGATCTTGCACAACACGCATCCTTGACTTGCCTTGCATTACACGCAATCGCAACCTTCCTCGATAGCGTGTGTGGTACGTAATCCTGAGTTTCACGAAACAATGATATGCTATTAAAATATTATTAAAACTAGCCGTTATGAATAGTAATAACCACTTTTTAAATTTTAGAAATTTTAACTCTCAAAATGGACTTCATTTTTGGATTCGGAGTATCGAATTTAGCCTAAGGTGAAATTTTGGTACTTTTCGGATAACTTTCATATTCTGATGAATAGTGAAAATTACTAAATTATAATTAAAAACAACTTTTTTAATCGAAATAATTAATAGTGATAAATCATTAATTTGAGTGGTTTTAAAGTATATTTAGAATATATTTTTACAATTTAATACAATGTTGGTCATTGGATGTAATTTCACATTTAAACTAGACATAAACAAGTGTCAATCTTTTGATAGATATTGTTTCTTAAAAACACGCTATTTGTTTTAACAGCGGGATTTAATTATAAAATTAATTAATGCAACTTTTATGTTATGAATTTGGTAAAATAGACTTCATTTTTGAATTCGGAATATGAAATATAGCTTGGGATGAAATTTTGGCATTGTTCTGAAAAACATCAATTTTTTATGAATAGTGAAACTACTAAGTGGTAGGTTAAAAACTGAATTTTGCATAAAACTTAATTTTACCGCTTCTGTGAATGGAATTTCGAAAATCCGAGAGACACGGTTAATATCAAGGACTAAAATGTGGTTCAATGAGATGAAAATAATTTTTTGGTGAATAGTAACTTTTTACTTTTTTTACCACGGTTAATAGTAAATAGGGTAACTATGGGTAAATATGATATTAATATTACCCTAACACATGTCCTAATTCTATTGGACAAGTGTAATTCGACCAAAAACAAACTTAGGAATACAATATGACTATTTAGGCCCACTTGGATTAGATTTGGACATTTATTATTAATTTATTTAAAGAAGGGTTAAAATAGTTAAAATCAAAGTTTAATAAGTAAATCATTTTTAATATGGGGTAATACATAAGATAAATTCGATTGTAAATATTCATTAGAAATCTAAAAATATTTACTACATGATGGTATTTTATTTGTAATTTTTAGACATCAAATAATTTAATTTATTTATGACACAAAGATGATGCAGTAATTATCTTATTAATGAAATATTGACATAATTGATGTTATAAACACCAAAATAAATGTAATTTGAGACTTTTTATGAATTCCACTAATTTTCTAGGTTACTATGATATATTAGTGTTGATTTAATCAACTTGGTTCGAACATATAATTCTGTTATGACTTTCACAAAAATCATATATCAAATAGTGTCAAAATTGACACAAAATAGTTTTTAAATCAAATATTATATTATTAATTGTTATTTTATTCCTAAAAATCTAAGGTTCAGCCAAATGACTTAGATAAGGATATATATATTAATAATAAATAATTTGGGGTTCGTTTGACATGTTATAGTAAGTGTATTAACCATATAGTGAAAGAAAACAAAAAGACACGGTAAAAGTTAAATTAATTAACTTAGAGTTAAATCTAATTGATAAGGTTAAAATAATACCCTAAACTTGTCTAAATCCGATTGGTTGATAGGATTTCGACCCATACCCACTTTAGCTTCGAAATAAGACCCTTTGGAACCATTATAAACCGATTTTGACTTTAATATAAAATAATATTTTGAGATATTCCTAAGGTGCCCCTCTCCTCCCCTATAAAAGGACACCTCCTCCCCCTCCTCCTCACACCAATTTGAGCACTCAAGCTCGGCCAACACCTGCCAATTTCTCCTCTCCACTTCCCCAGCAACATCATAGAGGTTCTGGTCTTCCTCCAAGACCAATTTTAGTGCCCTAAGATGAGGTCTCAAAGAGGCACTTCAAAGAAGAGGTAACTACCGTTACCAATTATTTCATCTTTATTTCTTCTTCCACTTCTTCTTCTTAGGTTGTTTCATTATGAAGTAATAACATCAGTATCACTCATATACTGATATGTTATTATAAGTATGAAAGAAACCTATTTCACCATCTATCCATCCTACGGAAAAAGAAATCACCGCGCGTGCGTACGTACGGAATACCGTCTCCACGCCGTGGTGTAATCTATTTTCCACCACCACCTTACATGGATGGGTATAATGGTGTAAAGAATAACTATACATAGTTATTACAACATCATATTGATTCTGATATATTGTATAATCCACTCCAATTCAATTCAATAATTATAGAAATGATATCATCGCTCGTGCGTACGTACGGAATACCGTCTCCACGACGCGATGAGATTCATTCTCCATGTTAACCATTTAAGAATGATTATAATGTATATATAAGAAATAATAATGAAATATATGACATTATAAAGCTACTGGATTTATGTATATATATACATATGTATGTCATCTACTTACTTCCATTTCAAGACAATAAGGAAAGGAAAACAGCGTTCATGCGTACGTACGGACTACCGTCTCCATGAACGGTGTTTTTCATTTTATTTATATACCTATTATATATATATATATACTGAATATATATGATATATAAATCATATTTTATATCCTGGAAGTAAGTAAATCATGATATATGTAATAATGATGTCAAGAACAACAAGTCAAAACACCTACGATAAATGAAACGATTTTACCCAAAACGCTTCTTTAACATGGAATTTACAAAAGAACGGGTAATATAATGTTATAAGTGAACCATATATGATATCATAACAATGAATATGATTCTGTAATAAGTCAATAACATGATTTAAATCATTATACATGAGGTTCGGACAATTACAAAGCAAGTCGGACCTAAGGTAAGGGAAATATCACAATCTCATTTTTATTCGAGATTGTTTATACTTTGAAATTTACTGGGGAGTATTTTATCATCCACATCCATGTTTCCTCAACATGTAATATTATTTTCATCCACCTACAATTGTTTAAAACCTATTTTACCCTTTTGTGAGTTTTTAGTAAAAGATATGAAAGGAATATTTTATCGTTTTTCATACGAGGTACTTTTTGACTTTTCCGACAAAAGTACGAAGAATGTTTTTTTTAACTTATACGGCATGAATGGATTTTTAAAACATTATTTCAAAGAAGCTTCCTTTACAAGTTTTCAAGTTTATTTTTAATCAACTTCTTTTAGTTTATAATTGTATGACATGTTAAGAAAAGAAAAGTGTTTTTGAAGAAGAAAGGATATTTTCCTCAAGAATGGAGTTCAAGTGTTTTATCAAAATTATTTTCCATCTAAGATAATAAAGGGTTCTGTTTTTATCCCTATTATTACATTGATTTGATCATGTTGTGATGGAAATATTTTTTATGAATTCCTTTATCTTATATGAACTGTTTTATGATGTCATGTTGTTTAAGAATCCCATTTTTATTACATGGGTTACGCTATGATGTATGGTTTTTGATTATGTGGCACACATAAGAAAGGATTCATTATAAGATGGGTGGGACCTATATCTCCCTCCAATGCATTGGGTAAAGATTTTATATCTCATGAGATAGACATGGCTGGAACGGAAGGTTATTTCGGTTCAGTGATACAGGACTGAAACGAGGAGTGAACTCGGTTCAGAAAGGGACTTTGTCCACTAAGATAGTCTTGGCAATGAGTCATGACTAACAAGAAATGATTTTCCATGATTATGTGTGCATGCCACAAAGTTTCAAGTTTTATGTTATGATTATGGGGATCTCATTTTCACTTCTATGATTTATCCCATGTTATGATATTATGAGCTCTTTTGCAGGTTAAGATTTCCAAAGGCTGTGTTCTTATGTATATGATGTGATTGATATTTCTTTTGTTTACCCTTACTGAGCATTTGAGCTCACCCTTTTATGTTTTCTTTTCCCCAGGATATAAAGAAAGGTTTTAGGTAAAAAAAAGGAAGATATTTATGGGAGATTTTGAAGATCTTTCACCACGATTAGAAGATTATAGTCCGAGTTTCCAAAGACACTAAACTATTACGGTCCTTGCGTGTGTGTTTTTGTAATGTACTAAGTATTACGCAAAAGTATTGTAATGTCCATGTACGATAAGCTTCGGGTCTCTACAGTTGGTATCAGAGGAAAGGTTTAGTCAACCTTTGGAAAATAGGATGCGAGAACTTTAGTGAGATCCCTAGAGATATTTCTAAGGTATGTCTAGGGATGTCCCTAGGGATAAGTATACGTATAGGTTATAGTAATAGAATTACGCTAACGATCATAGAATTAAACCTAAGATGTTGGATATTGAAGGTACTCCCCCTTTATTATGTTGTTTTCCCTAGCATGATTTTTGCCTCTCACACTATTCTTTTTGGGTTTTAGACGATGGCTGGAACCCGAAGGAACCGTGTTGATCAATGCAATGGACAATGCAATGATTGCCCTCCTGAACAAACAAATGTTATGGGAGATGGAGTGCAAAATCTTATTGCTATACTTACACAAGCTATGAATCATTCTGGACTTCCAAATGAGCAGAGAAGGGAACAATATTCTATTGAGTCCTTCATGAGGCAACGTCCACCTTCTTTCAGTGGGTCTTCTGATCCACTTGTGGCTGAACAATGGATCAGTACTACTGAAAAGATATTTTCAGTTCTTCAATGTTCTGAACATGATAAAGTCATCTTAGCAGTATATCGTTTGGAAGGTGAAGCTGATCAATGGTGGAATCTTATCAAGAATACGAGGCCAAGAGATGAAATTGAGTCCATGGAATGGGATGAGTTCAAGAACTTGTTTTTCAGTAAGTACTTCCCTCGTATTCTTCGAACAAAGATGGAGAAAGAGTTTCTTGAACTGAAGCAAAGGGACGATGAATCTGTTGGTACCTATGAAGCAAATTTTACAAGACTTGCAAGGTATGCTTCTGGAATTATCATCCAACCTGAAAGTAAAGTTGATCGATTTTTCAGTGGCTTAAAACCAAGTCTTCGAAGGGCATTAGCTATAAGAGACTTCAGTAGCTATGAAGAAATTGTGCGTTGTGCTATCAAGGTAGAAATGGAAGTTGGTGTTACATATCCATCTCATGGTTTTGACAAGAAACGAAAGATGGAGTTCAAGGAGAAATCTCAGAATAATGGTGAAAAGAAGATGAATGTTTCCTTATGCACAAAGTGTGGAAAGAAGCATGGTGGAGATTGTCTTAAAGGGACTAGAAAATGTTTTAAGTGTGGAAAATAAGGTCATCGAGCAGCTGAGTGTCGAAGTAATGGAAAAAGGGTTTCTAATGATGTGAATAAAGCAAACACTGCAGAGAACGCACCGCCAACATTTCAATGCTTCAAGTGCAAGGAAATGGGGCATTATTCTAATAATTGCCCTAATCCAAGGGTTAGTGATGATCAACATGAGAAACCACTGAAGGCAAAGGACAAAGGGAAGTCACATGCGATCACTATTGGCAATGTTGAATATGACAACGATGTGGTGGAATGATTAAGTGTTTATGTAATGGGATTCCAAAATAATGTTGTATCATTGAGTACTGCAATATTTATTGATGTGGTATTCAAAGTGATTGAGATATTTTTGGAAATAAGATGATATGCGCATAATGAAGACGAGAAAATGAAATGTTTAATAGTATTCATGAGCTCATGATTGATATAAGGACTAAGTGATATCATGGTTTGAGTATATAGAATTTTGAGGATTTTGGTATGTGGAAAGTGTTAAATTTTAACTGCACTCATGTTTTCACTAAGGTATTCAAGAGAATACACGATTAAGGACTTTGAATGTTTGGAATGTGACCAACAAGACATATCTTATGATATGTGGGGATCAACGACAGTATTAAATCTCTGGTACTCGTTGTCACTATATTATGAGAGTGGACTGCAGTATTATGTATAAGCCTAAAGATTAGACTGGATTATGTTGGACATAAGTTAGTATTGTTTAAGGATAGAAGATTTTCGATATTATTGATGGGATGTTATAGTAACGTAGTTTTAGAAAAAGGACAACCTGCAGGACGGGCGACAGCCCATCGTTTCGGACAAGGCTGTAGGAATCGAACCCACAACCGAAGTGCGACTGGCCTTTATCGCCTACCACTGACCTACAGGAAGTCCCTGTTTAGTAGAAACTAGTGTTATTATATTAAGCAGTATGATATATGAATTATAAGCCCATTTTAGGAACCATATGTGATTAATCTCACTATAGAATGACTTATGTATATTTAATAACTTTTTCTAACCTTTTGTTTGAGACAGATGGAATGACCCATCATTCTATCACATAATCTGCTAACACTTCACAAATAACAAATTCAACTTCATTTATTTAAGAGATGAAGTAGAAATTGTTCAAGGCACGAACAAAAGTGAGATTGTACCAAAATAAAGTAAGTATTTATTTTAAGCAAATTTTCAACTTTAGGGAAATGATCTTGAAAACCAAAAATGTTGTCCTAGTGATCTTATACCTGATGAATCAGATGGTACCTTATATCATCACAAATCTATCGATTTGTGATTACTGGCTTTTCCATAGCCATGTTCACTACCACTCTCCATCAGAACATGATGGTTAGATTTCTCTTCCATATCCATATTTTCACCTATGTGGAAACCCAGTGATTAGTTTATTTGGGTAATCGTTACATTTCATACTTTAGTTTTTAAAAGCCAAGTTTTGGTATTCCCTTTTACGATGTGGGTTTCTATTAAAGAAACTTTCAAATAGTAAACCATTTATAACCCCGATGAATTTCGAGGGTGAAATTCATTTTAAGGGGGGTAGAATGTAACAGCCCGAGATTTTATGAAAAAATATTCTTTTTATTTTACTAATGTCTTGTGTTATACGCTACACCAAAAGGAGCTTGCACAACACGCATCCTTGACTTGCCTTGCATTACACGCAATCGCAACCTTCCTCGATAGCGTGTGTGGTACGTAATCCTGAGTTTCACGAAACAATGATATGCTATTAAAATATTATTAAAACTAGCCGTTATGAATAGTAATAACCACTTTTTAAATTTTAGAAATTTTAACTCTCAAAATGGACTTCATTTTTGGATTCGGAGTATCGAATTTAGCCTAAGGTGAAATTTTGGTACTTTTCGGATAACTTTCATATTCTGATGAATAGTGAAAATTACTAAGTTATAATTAAAAACAACTTTTTTAATCGAAATAATTAATAGTGATAAATCATTAATTTGAGTGGTTTTAAAGTATATTTAGAATATATTTTTACAATTTAATACAATGTTGGTCATTGGATGTAATTTCACATTTAAACTAGACATAAACAAGTGTCAATCTTTTGATAGATATTGTTTCTTAAAAACACGCTATTTGTTTTAACAGCGGGATTTAATTATAAAATTAATTAATGCAACTTTTATGTTATGAATTTGGTAAAATAGACTTCATTTTTGAATTCGGAATATGAAATATAGCTTGGGATGAAATTTTGGCATTGTTCTGAAAAACATCAATTTTTGATGAATAGTGAAACTACTAAGTGGTAGGTTAAAAACTGAATTTTGCATAAAACTTAATTTTACCGCTTCTGTGAATAGAATTTCGAAAATCCGAGAGACACGGTTAATATCAAGGACTAAAATGTGGTTCAATGAGATGAAAATAATTTTTTGGTGAATAGTAACTTTTTACTTTTTTTTACCACGGTTAATAGTAAATAGGGTAACTATGGGTAAATATGATATTAATATTACCCTAACACATGTCCTAATTCTATTGGACAAGTTTAATTCGACCAAAAACAAACTTAGGAATAAAATATGACCATTTAGGCCCACTTGGATTAGATTTGGACATTTATTATTAATTTATTTAAAGAAGGGTTAAAATAGTTAAAATCAAAGTTTAATAAGTAAATTATTTTTAATATGGGGTAATACATAAGATAAATTCGATTTTAAATATTCATTAGAAAGCTAAAAAGATTTACTACATGATGGTATTTTATTTGTAATTTTTAGACGTCAAATAATTTAATTTATTTATGACACAAAGATGATGCAGTAATTATCTTATTAATGAAATATTGACATAATTGATGTTATAAACACCAAAATAAATGTAATTTGAGACTTTTTATGAATTCCACTAATTTTCTAGGTTACTATGATATATTAGTGTTGATTTAATCAACTTGGTTCGAACATATAATTCTGTTATGACTTTCACAAAAATCATATATCAAATAGTGTCAAAATTGACACAAAATAGTTTTTAAATCAAATATTATATTATTAATTGTTATTTTATTCATAAAAATCTAAGGTTCGGCCAAATGACTTAGATAAGGATATATATATTAATAATAAATAATTTGGGGTTCGTTTGGCATGTTATAGTAAGTGTATTAACCATATAGTGAAAGAAAACAAAAAGACACGGTAAAAGTTAAATTAATTAACTTAGAGTTAAGTCTAATTGATAAGGTTAAAATAATACCCTAAACTTGTCTAAATCCTATTGGTTGATAGGATTTCGACCCATCCCCACTTTATCTTCGAAATAAGACCCTTTGGAACCATTATAAACCGATTTTGACTTTAATATAAAATAATATTTTGAGATATTCCTAAGGTGCCCCTCTCCTCCCCTATAAAAGGACACCTCCTCCCCCTCCTCCTCACACCAATTTGAGCACTCAAGCTCGGCCAACCCCTGCCAATTTCTCCTCTCCACTTCCCTAGCAACATCCTAGAGGTTATGGTCTTCCTCCAAGACCAATTTTAGTCCCCTAAGAGGAGGTCTCAAAGAGGCACTTCAAAGAAGAGGTAATTACCGTTACCAATTATTTCATCTTTATTTCTTCTTCCACTTCTTCTTCTTAGGTTGTTTCATTATGAAGTAATAACATCAGTATCACTCATATACTGATATGTTATTATAAGTATTAAACAAACCTATTTCACCATCTATCCATCCTACGGAAAAATAAATCACCGCGCGTGCGTACGTACGGAATACCGTCTCCACGCCGTGGTGTAATCTATTTTCCACCACCACCTTACATGGATGGGTATAATGGTGTAAAGAATAACTATACATAGTTATTACAACATCATATTGATTCTGATATATTGTATAATCCACTCCAATTCAATTCAATATTTATAGAAATGATATCATCGCTCGTGCGTACGTACGGAATACCGTCTCCACGACGCGATGAGATTCATTCTCCATGTTAACCATTTAAGAATGATTATAATGTATATATAAGAAATAATAATGAAATATATGACATTATAAAGCTACTGGATTTATGTATATATATACATATGTATGTCATCTACTTACTTCCATTTCAAGACAATAAGGAAAGGAAAACAGCGTTCATGCGTACGTACGGACTACCGTCTCCATGAACGGTGTTTTTCATTTTATTTATCTACCTATTATATATATATATATATATATATATACTGAATATATATGATATATAAATCATATTTTATATTCTTGAAGTAAGTAAATCATGATATATGTAATAATGATGTCAAGAACAACAAGTCAAAACACCTACGATAAATGAAACGATTTTACCCAAAACGCTTCTTTAACATGGAATTTACAAAAGAACGGGTAATATAATGTCATAAGTGAACCATATATGATATCATAACAATGAATATGATTCTGTAATAAGTCAATAACATGATTTAAATCATTATACAGGATGTTCGGACAGTTACAAAGCAAGTCGGACCTAAGGTAAGGGAAATATCACAATCTCATTTTTATTCGAGATTGTTTATACTTTGAAATTTACTGGGGAGTATTTTATCATCCACATCCATGTTTCCTCAACATGTAATATTATTTTCATCCACCTACAATTGTTTAAAACCTATTTTACCCTTTTGTGAGTTTTTAGTAAAAGATATGAAAGGAATCTTTTATCGTTTTTCATACGAGGTACTTTTTGACTTTTCCGACAAAAGTACGAAGAATGTTTTTTTTTAACTTATACGGCATGAATGGATTTTTAAAACATTATTTCAAAGAAGCTTCCTTTACAAGTTTTCAAGTTTATTTATAATCAACTTCTTTTAGTTTATAATTGTATGACATGTTAAGAAAAGAAAAGTGTTTTTGAAGAAGAAAGGATATTTTCCTCAAGAATGGAGTTCAAGTGTTTTATCAAAATTATTTTCCATCTAAGATAATAAAGGGTTCTGTTTTTATCCCTATTATTACATTGATTTGATCATGTTGTGATGGAAATATTTTTTATGAATTCCTTTATCTTATATGAACTGTTTTATGATGTCATGTTGTTTAAGAATCCCATTTTTATTACATGGGTTACGCTATGATGTATGGTTTTTGATTATGTGGCACACATAAGAAAGGATTCATTATAAGATGGGTGGGACCTATATCTCCCTCCAATGCATTGGGTAAAGATTTTATATCTCATGAGATAGACATGGCTGGAACGGAAGGTTATTTCGGTTCAGTGATACAGGACTGAAACGAGGAGTGAACTCGGTTCAGAAAGGGACTTTGTCCACTAAGATAGTCTTGGCAATGAGTCATGACTAACAAGAAATGATTTTCCATGATTATGTGTGCATGCCACAAAGTTTCAAGTTTTATGTTATGATTATGGGGATCTCATTTTCACTTCTATGATTTATCCCATGTTATGATATTATGAGCTCTTTTGCAGGTTAAGATTTCCAAAGGCTATGTTCTTATGTATATGATGTGATTGATATTTCTTTTGTTTACCCTTACTGAGCATTTGAGCTCACCCTTTTATGTTTTCTTTTCCCCAGGATATAAAGAAAGGTTTTAGGTAAAAAAAAAGGAAGATCTTTATGGGAGATTTTGAAGATCTTTCACCACGATTAGAAGATTATAGTCCGAGTTTCCAAAGACACTAAACTATTACGGTCCTTGTGTGTGTGTTTTTGTAATGTACTAAGTATTCCGCAAAAGTAATGTAATGTCCATGTACGATAAGCTTCAGGTCTCTACACACACCACCTATTAGTAGATGAATCTGTTATGATATAAAAACAGATATAATGTCAATACATGTTATAATTAGAATAAATAATGTTAAAAAATTGTTAGGGTTCTAAAATATATCTACGATAATCTACTTAATGGAAGCCTCTAGATCCACAGACATTGAAGGAGCATCACCATGTACTGGTGGAGTGGGTTCTAGTGTAAACTTTATAGGCATAGAATGTCTCAGAGCAAGAGTCGAAGAAGGAATATGGAATATTAGAGAAAAATAAGTATATGGTAATGAAGATAGCATGGATGGCTGACCAACTAGGTAATACAGATGAGGAGTGGGAATCATCATGGGATATGATAAATATGGGTGAGGAGGCTTATATGTAAAGGGTGGAGAAAACATGGGAGTCCTAAATATCTTGTGTGTTCCTAATGACATAACGGGATCAGAATGTGTGGAATATGATACGTCAGTGGGAGGGACAGGGTCTAAACGAGTACACTGACTGGAGCACCTAGCTCTTGTACCACCCCCCTCATAACACCGACCTGAGTACTGGGACCACTACTAGTCTAGTCGTCAAATAATTGGCACCTAAGTGGTGGATCATTAATAAAAGTTTAAAACAAAATTAATCACATTAAATTATATGTTATTGATATATATATATATATGAAATAAAATACTCAAAACAGGAACTAATGGAGTAATTCCAATATCATCCATTAAATGGTTATCATATATCATCTTTTTTTTCATTTATCCTCATATGGTTTCATTTAAATCATTTGAAAACAAATATCTAAGTAATTAGAAAAGGATAACTAATGTGTTAAAAAAATAAAAAATCTGAGGCATGGATTATTAGTCTTAAGTCATTTGGTTTATATTTTAGGTTAGGTAATTTAGCTATTTTCTGGGTTAGGTTACTATTTTCATTGGTTTTGATTTTCATATCAATTAATTTAATATTTCCAATTAAATTCATCTAGTTTTTCGTTTCAATTTAACTGTTTTGGTTTTTTTGGTTTGGTAGGTCCGAATACAGTTCAATTCAATATAAAAAATGAAACTCAATGAAAACTGCAACCAGTAAATATTGAAACTAAATATGAATGTCTACTTGGATAAAAAATATTTTTAATCAATACTAATTCAATTTGTATATCACAAACCTCAACAAATCAAGTTGATCTAGACCAAAAGAACTGAGAATATAGACAAATGCTCCAATATATTTCCCACCGCAACTTCTAGTTCATAATCAACTCTAACAATTGAATTATTAGAGTCACCATATGAAATAAATGGATTGGGCCAATTGGAGAAGGGATGGTGTCAATTCAATAATCACCATAATCAAAAATATGTATTTGTGTTATTTCAATAATGAAACCTAATTCAGGTCGAAGTTGATCTTTGACATAAAAACATGGTTTTCTACAGATGAAAATATATATGGTTCATTAGTAGAAATATTGTGAGTCATTTAAATAATTTTAAATCCACAATGATCAATAAAGGTAGCATGCCTCATTATCAAATCAAACCATTTACATTTCATCATATTGACTCAACCATGAGAGTAATAATTCAATATTATTAGTTTTTCAATGAATCCAAAATAAGATACATTTTCAAAACATGGTTTATTATCCAATGCACTGGAATAATAGTTTGTTGAGGAATTCATCATAACACCATCTTGTTGTGATTTCATTTTCTTTTCTCGTTTAGTGATAATAAATTCATAACCATTTATTACAATTGATTTACATTCACATACCATGGTATTAGGACCCAAATAAAAGGATTGTATTTCCTCAAAGACAGTGTCAGTAGGAAAACTCAATACCTAAATTATAAAAGAATATTAAACTTAATTAAATAGTAATTTTATTTATTCATTACATCAATATTTATACCTTCAATTTCAACCAAGAAGAAAAATCTTCTCTATGAAGAATTTATATCCCTCTCCAAGATAAGGAATGTGGCTTTTTATTTTTCATTTATTTATGTTACCTATATATAAAAATGGAAATAGTTTAATAGATATGTAAAATTACAATAGATGAGATAATATATATATATTAAATTTACTTACTTCATGTAGTCATCAAAAAAATTCATAGTTGAACAACACTGTGAGATGTTCCATATCCATATCTTCAAGGCTTAATCTTGTCAATGTATATGATCTGGGAATTCCGCCTATTTGAGGAAGTGATGGAAAATTGGGTTCAATTTTCTCATACCATTCTTCTTCATTTCTCATTGGTATGTTCATTCTCGTAGTAAGATCAGACAAATACATTGAGCAGAAATCCATACATTCTTGAGACAAGTAACCATTCACGATAGAACCATTGGGATGATTCGTGTTCCGAACATAAGATTTCAATGTGAACATATTTCTATCAGTTGGATATATCCAATGAAAAGAAACAGGTCCTCCAATGTTAGAAGGTGCATAGTTAGATGTAACATGCATGTGAAAAATGATAGAGGAAACATTTTCTCTAACTCACACAAAATTATTGGTTTCTTCCAAAAAAAATTTCATATAAGAATTGGACAAATTCATAGCACAAAGATCTCTAAAAAATGGAACAACTGAATAACTGACACCCTTACATTATTGGAAAAAGATGGTGTATTGTTATTGGAATCAACTCATGGAGAAGGATTTGATAATCATGAGTTTTCAAAGACTTCATCTTTAACTCTCTTCTTCTAACTTGTTTTGATATATTTCTTGAATAAATATCATGAACATTAATAGTACCCAGTACATCTAGAAATTTATTTCTTTCTGATGGTTTCGTCATAAAATAATAACATGGAACATTACATTTATTTTCACTGATACACATAGGATGAAATTCTTGTATGATCCCCCAATCCACCAATTCACACCAAGATCATAAATCATCTCTTATATTTCCCTTGACATTTGGAATAATATAAAGCTACATTTCACATATATTATTTTCAATTTTCATCTTTTCTAAGAAATGGCGTAACAAATTGGTTAACCAATAAGGAAACTCAAAGAAGATACTCCTCTTCTTCCAATTGTAATGGGTATCATTGGAAATTTTTTTCCTTTTCTATATTTCCTTGAACCCTCACCAAATGAAAAAAAATCATTCAATTACTTAAGAACATTAGTTCTAGACATACATGGAGCTGGATTGTTGGTATCCATAGTATTTGAAAATATTTGAAAATTATTTCACTATGTATGGTATATTGAAAAGAATCATCGATGTCCCCAAAAACATGAAATATGGTGATATTTCAATCTTCTGGATTGAGTATTCTTCATAAAAATAGGACATGACAGTTTCCCTTCATGCTCCATCCATCCATCATTGCATAAGAAGTAAAATCATTGATCATCCACATAGCACAACACGCATCTAAAATATATATTTCGAATAGGTATTGTATGTTCACACACCCACATCCCAAATAAATTTAAACTCTTTTACTAAAGGTTTTATTTATATGTATATATCATTACCAGGATCATTAGGGAAAGATATGAGTATACTCATTAAAGTGAAAGGTTTTTTCATACATTACCATGGGAAAGGTTATAGATGTGTATGCAAACCATCCATGTGCTTTGATAAGTAAGAATCAGACCATGGGAATTAAATCCATCACATGAAAGACCCAACCTCACATTACGCATGTCAGCTACAAAATCAAGATATCAAGCATCAAATCTCTTCCATCAAAATCCATCTATAGGGTAAACCAACTCTTCATTATTCATCTTTATCTAGGTATCATGACATCACATTTTCATTGATATTTTATAAAACATGAAAACATTTTGTAGTTTGGGGATCAATGGAAAGTGGACCATTAATTTTTGTGGAACACAAGATGGTTTTCCATCAGCATTTATATCCCATCATGATATTGCACATTTTATATATTCATTTCTATTAGAAGTTTCCTCCTATAATAAGCTACAATATTTCAGGAAAGAATGAATTTTTTTTAAAAAAAACTATGTTTTTCAACTAACTTTTGTGGCATATAGTGTTTTGATAGAAAATTTTCATCATCTGGAAGTAAGTACTTCAAGAAGGTAAGAATGTAATCAATGGTGGTATTAGAAATACCATACATGATTTTCCCATGAAACAATCGGATTAGAAATTCCAAAATTTTTATTTTACCACATTGCTAATATATTAGCATCGTCACAACATCATTCAGTTTTTTCACCCTATCAACCTCATAACTTTCATTGGATGCATCATGTGTTCTCATATCAAAGTCTTCTTGGGTAGACATCCTTTACTTATCACAATGATGAATAAACAAAAACTTGTCATATATCAAATTTTCCAATCCATTCCTTTCATTTAATTCATCAGCAATTTGAGATTCCATTTTCTCCCCATTGTCATACCACACATAGTAGTTTATTTGAAATCCATATTTGGTTATATGGTATCTAACATCTTTACTACTCAACCAAGGTCTTCCAACAAAATTATAACATGGTAAGTGTATGTGACCACTATCTGAATCATTTTCAAATGTGAAATCTTAAAATCTCTCAAAATTGTTTTGAAAATTGCTTGAGATCTGATCAGTTTCATACATCCAACTTTTTTCCATTCTGTAAAAAAATTGTAATAAGTCATTTCATGAAAGCAACTCAATAATATTGAAGTTAAATCGAAAATGTATTTATGTAAATAGGAATTGTTCAGTTTATATAAAACCATAATTGACAGACTACTCTATATGATAATAATAATAGGAAAGACAAAAAATACTATATATATAAAAAATTACTATAAATATAAAACCATGATATTTAATTGAAACATGGTGTATGTGATGAAAATAATTGTATAACGAATGATATCTATATGATAATTATGAAAAAATTATTGGCATTAAGTCTAAAATTTATAGAGATCATTGTATTGCATAATTAATGATATATTTTTAATAAATTGTGTCATTGTTGTATTTTTTATCAATGATATTTTTTATAGGGTTTTTTATTAAAAAGTAATACATTTTGGTGTCATGAACTAGAAACATGTAGGTTCTCAATGAAAATGATATAAATATTGGAATATGTGTTATTTAAGGGTTAACGGACTTTAAGTTATACCCCATTGTGTTATATTTACTTTAATCTATTACCTGCAAATATTTCAAAGGGACACCTTAGTTCCTCATGGGGAAACTATCATTCTATACCCTCTTTGGTCTAAGCTGGGATACCTTTTTTGATGTGTCACCATGTATATTGGTATATATATATAAGTATGTATGTATGTATATTAATTATATATTTTTTAATATATATACCCATATATTCTGATATGTAGTATTGTCCAAGAATTAAGGCCTTAATCCAATGTCCCTATATAATAATTGGAGTCTCATATTTTAAATAAGGGTCACTATTCTTATCTGTATCATAGAAAAACAATGGGAACCAAGGTTGAATTTAATAATTAATATATGATTCCATGGTGATTATCATAATCAATGTATGATTCCATGAAAAGTATTATAAATAACGCTAATAGGTTTCACACTCATCATCTCAATAGAGGGGAATGTAATGTCATTCCAACACCCTAAGTGATTTGAAATTCCATGAAGAAAATCCAAGACCAAGGGGGTTTTAAATTATTTCTCCACAAAACTAAAAAATATACCTCTATAATAATTCATTATAATATAGTATCACTTTTGATATGATACCTGATCTAAGGAAATCGATAAATAGGTACCTCACAACGCTCAAGGTCCATTGTGCCTTCATTATCATAATTCAATTAAAAATATAATAACAACCAATGAGATCATACATTCCTTAATATAATTCATCAAAATAATTATTAATAAAATTATAATTCAACTAAAATAGTAATATTGATCAATAGATAAATAGCAAGCATAAAAAAAGATATCAAGGTCAAAGGGGTTCATCAAAACCTATTTCAATTTATGAAATCATTTGTAACATTCCAAAAAAATTAAATAACACACACAAGGGGTGTTTTAATACCTTGTGAGGATGGTAAGAAAAATAATGTAATTGCACACAGAATCAACATCTATATGTATAAAGTTGCAGAATTAGAATCTTTGTGTATCAAAATCAATGTGTATAATGATTCAGAGTATATATAAAGATGTAATATAATAGATTTTTACAAAAATTATTGAATAAAGAAGTCATATATTAAAAATAAAAATTAAATCTATGTGTATATAGTTATAGTATATGCAACATAATAAATACATCTAAATGATGAGAGATTGAAGACCTATGGGGAAACTGAAAATAAATTCAAGAAACCGTAATCACCAATTTGAAGATATATATAGGAAGAAATTGATATGAAGTGGAATAAACTGATGTGATTTGGAAGAAACCAAATTAAAATAAAAATGGATAGTCGATGGAAGAGTGGTTACCAAAGGGAAGAGGGAGTTGTTCCCTGTTAGGGAAAAAGAAAGAATCTGGAATGGCGAGGGGGAAGCTCGCACTGCATTTGAGGGGAATCTATCCCAACAGTTTTCTAAAACCATTGGGATATATCATCTATACCAATAGTTAATTAAAACCATTGGAATAGAATGGTTTCGACAACCCTTTCCCAATAATTTTGAAAAACCAATGGGAAACCATAACACTATGAACCCTTTCCCAATGGTTTAAGAGAACTATTGGGATAGGGGTGTGGGTAAAAAACTAAAATTATAGTATTTCTATGTGTTTTTATACTCATCTCAGGGTGGTGGAATTATATTACTTATTTCTTAGGTTATTATGATACCTAATTATTGATGGGTGGACATGGGAAAGCCCTTGGGTTCTTATTTGGGTGAATATAACTTTTTATTCACCGATTTAGATCATATACTAGCTGGTGTGTTGATTTGATCTAGTTGGGTTGAAATTGAGTTGGTATTCCATGGTTGAATTCCAAGGTTACCCATCCCTCCTTTTCTTTTGACCTGATGTTAGACTACTTTTTCTCTTTTTTTAGGTTTGTTGTGGTTGTTCGGCTTTTCTGTTTTGTGATCAATGTGTTTTAGTGGATCCTCTAACAGTATGATCGAATTTTGGTTTTTTTTGGATATTTTGGATGCTTAGGTGGGTTTGATTTATATTTGGTGTTTTCTTTGTTTCCTATAAATGTTTTTTATGGTTTATGGAATTTGTTATTTCCTTTTGTTTTAATAAGTATATAACTTCTTGATGGTGTTTTTCTCCTTATAGAATATTTTATTTTATCTCACTAGTTTAGATGATTTTAAATGGTATGATAACTTAATATAGGTATATATTTTCCTAGGTATATATGTAGTAGTTTTTAGTTTCACTATTATTGCAGAAGTGTGTAACCTCTCGGGTTTTTGAATATGGTAAAAAAATATCCCATTTTGAATTTTGGAATTGGTGGGTATTCTAATTTCTTTTTAGATGACTAGAGCATAATTATAAGTTTTCTATCAACCTACTAGAATGTTATTGGATTTTTTTTAGAGGCTTGGAGAGTTACTAGGGTGTTTAGACTAGTTTTTAGAGTTTCAGAGGTCTGAAGGCTTGTTTTGGAAGTTGTAGGCTGAGGCACTCGGTTTAAGGTAAACCATGCGGCCTTTTCTAGCTAATCGTGCACCTTGTTTTTGTACAGCCACATGGTTCGAAAAACTATGTAGGGTGAGGTTCATCTCCATGTAGTGAACTCTAATGTTTTTTATATAGGGATCAAACATATTTTACGCATGGTATGGAAAACCGTTCGAGGTAACTGTGTGGACCAGGGGACCTTAGACCATGGGTGTCACTCAATTACCGAACAATTTCCAAATGGTGTGAGCTAAACATGCGACCTCATTAAAGAGGTGAAATTACTTTGTTTCAATCCCTCTATTTTCCTTATTTTCTATTATTTCCCCTTATTATTCTCCCACGGTTCTCACATAGTAGTGGAGGAAACCCTCTATTATCCTCCTCCTCTTGGATTTCTCTACCTCCTTCATTGGTGATCCATTTTTAGATCATCTAGGTTCATTGGAACTATCTTTTTTAGGATTAACTCACCCTATATTCTTCCTTCCTTTTCTCTTTCCTCACATAATTCTAAATCCATTTGAGTAATTTTACCCTATTTTTAGGGTGTTCAATGGAATATTCGATTTCTTCCAAACCACTTCGACTTATTGGATAATTACATATGTGCCTATGTATACGAGTCCATGGTAGGTGGTGAATACCTTTATTCATGTTTTTAGAATGTTTAGGGTCATGGATTTTAGCATTCCATTGGGTAATTGAGCAAGACCCCTTTATATATAGTTTATTGATGTTAAACTAGTAATATGACCTTATAGGATGTCATCGGGCATGCCCAGACAATATTTTCTCGAGCGAGGCTAGCTTTGAGGTTTTAACCCCTTAAGTGGTTTGTTTAGGGGTTTTTACATTCATTTAACTTGAATTAATTTAATTTATTTATTTTCATTTTAATCTGATTTATTAAATTCTATTATATTAAATTATTTCATTTGGATTGAGTTTCTCAATTCAATTAAATTGAATTGGTTTACTAAAGTGAGTTGATATATATATATATAATGGAAATGATTATGATGTGAGGTGATCCATGGGATCGTGATAGGATCAATCTTAGGAATTAGGATGGCATGGCCATCGGGATTGAGGCGACATTGGTTGTATGGTTGGGCTTGGCATGGATACACTTGAGTGATGTTGATTATAGTATTGGAAATCATGGAAGTTGGTTTGATGTGGTGATACCATCAGGCTCAGGTTGTGTCCCATGATGTTTAATGGAATGTTCATCAAACTTGAGAGATATGGTCTTAGGGTTATGAGGTTCCAATTAGATGCAGCTTAAGACTAATTTGGTGGTTGCCGCTCACCAATGATGGCCAAATCACTAATTAGAGTCATGTGAAAACTAGTTGACATAGTTATGAGGTGGTTTTTATCACTCATGTGGGTAGAGTCACCTAGTATTGAGGATTAGGTATTTGGTATGGTTGTCATAGAAATACAAGAGGATGGTGAGGAACCATCAGAGGATAGCGTTGATGTTATCGGTTGGGGGATGAGGCTTTCTATACTAAGGTTATTGGGCCTAGACTATTTTGGAAGGATAGATATCATTGTTCCTTGGGAGGTTATGCTATGAGTATAATGTGATACCACTTTGAGGAAATATATATTTGTTCCTCCAGATGTGAGGCTTCGAGCCAACATGTGCTTTTGAGTAGGGGTCTGAGTGACTGGTTACATTTATTTGGGCATGCCTTTGAAACATTAGTGATTTTTTGAGACGCGTGGTATCAAGAGGCATGTGGTGTTGAGTTAATTTATTTGGGGTGGAACTTGAGGGTTCACTTGGGATATTCAACTTTATGAGACACCTTGGGACATGGGCTAAGGGTCCTCTCACCCACGGGTATTCCTGCCAAGGATAAGGAAGGTAGAAGCTTCCTAGTGGGTGTTGAGTACCAGGGAAGATTTTTTTAATTATTTTTTATTGTGAAAATTTGTTTACTTTTTGTAAACATCTTATTAAACACATATTTTGGGTATGCACACATGGGTGGTATTTAAATGATACTTGTTCTAATACCTAAACAGGCCTACAAGATGCGTGTAAAATTTATTCTTTTATGTTTAGGTAAGGGACCTTCTTCAGGAGTTGGATCATATTTTAAGTTTAGCATGGGTTGTTGGAAAGAGACCTTAAGGTCTTTTCTTAGCTGGAGTTTCCTATTTTAGTTTACTTTTCTATTTCAGCATGCCTATATGTATGTTCCTAACACGGTCATCCATTAGATACTGAAGGTTCCGGGCGCAGTAGAACCACGTGGGTGGATGTGCCCACTTGGCTTTTGTCATTAGAAATGATCAATCCGGGATCAATACGACGATAAACACCAGTCTCCATGGATTGAATCACAGAAAAAGACAAAGAAGTAGGTTTTTCCCAGAACCACAAACAAGGATCGTTACAGGTTGATTATAATTAATTTAATTAATTATAAAGAAATGCCTTTTGGGTGTTCTTTCTTCGTTGATGTTCTTGATCACGTTGTCGATGTGATCTGTCGTTTCGTCACAGAAGCCAAGTGTAGACTCCCTCTAGCGGTGATCCACATGTGTACCTCGTATCTCTGGACGTCGCCAAAGGATTCTCTGAGTGCTAGCATGGAGAATCCTTTTCTTGCGTTGTCCACCTTAGATCGTCTTGATCCGATGGAAGAGTATCTCTCTTGGTCTTGAGATCATTCTTGGAGGAAGAAGTTCTTTCAGCCTTGAAAGAATTCTCTTATGTGTTATGCACAGGTAGAAAAAGAGTTGAGGTTGTGAGTATATTTATAATCAGGTTTGAGGTTGTAGAGTTATGACAATAAATAAATACGTTACGTGTTTTATTTATTTCATTGACTCTTATTTAAAACCCTCATGTCGAATAATTAATTCCTTGACATGCGCCCACGCTGATTATAATAAATATCTTTTCAAAAAATATTATATCCTCAAAATCCCTACTGGAAAAACTACACGGCGTGTATTAATAAATACAGGGCGTGTACTTGTTTTTCATTGAAAACTACACGGCGTGTACATTCAATGTACACGGCATGTATATGTTGTTTTTCATTTCCTTATTCCTCCATCATTAAAACGATTTAGGCTTACTTGAATAATTATTAAACCACATATGGGAATAATATTTATTCTACTAGAGATACTTGAATACACTTAGTTTGTGATCCTCTGGGCCTCTTTCTCGTTGTCATTAGGCGGGCTTGCCTAATGTCCAAGATTACTGTCTAGAAACGGGTCAAGGCACCCAAGAGAAAGAAGTTGACGCCGCATTAACGTATCACCACATACGAACGCTTACTGTGTAATTTAATCCCTTTGTCTCAATATCTCATCAAGCAGGTTTCATGGAAGTGTCATCAACTTATATTCTTGATCCATAATTCTTTGAATACCTGAAATAAACTCGTCATATACACCATGGCCATGTAATTTAATGTGACAATTCTATTTCAATCAAAGGGTCGAGATATCAACTTCCATAAATGGAAGGGACAAATCCTTCCTCGACTTATCCACTAACAACATGTCACTAGTGACACACCCAACACACCCTACTTCCCGCCAACTATCTGCATGATGGTTTTCGTCAGTAAATCTAAGTGCGTGAGTCATGACATGAGTTAATAATAATCTTCCAGTCTAAGGACCATTACACATGCTCACAGATAGCAATATCTGATGACACTAATACATGTGGAATTACTACTGGCGGGTTTGTTCTCATAATCTCCCATCTTGGAGATTACCAAGTGCGAACTCTATGAGGGAGAGTCTCATCTTCTTACGAGTACTCACACATGATAGTCTATATACTATGTGTCCTATCAGAGTATGTCATCCAACCGTAGAACTTTATTTAAGAATATTGTTATAGCATTTCAAGGTTCTCATCATAGCGGGGATCTGCTATGACCTTATTAATGAAACAAATATTCCAGGAAATTAGTATATTATAGTCATGTAGAACAATGAAAAATATATAATAAGTGAACATTCATGTAATCAAAGTACAAAACAGTTTTCTATGAGGACACCAACCCTTACAAACTCTCACTTGGACTAGATCCAACAGCCTACGACTTTTAGTCTGCTAGACCTCACATGATGATCATATTTCTGCTGAGTCAAGGATTTAGTCAATGGGTCTGCCACATTTTCTTCCATGTAAATACTGCTCACTACAACATCACCTCTCTGATAAAAATCCTTCAAGTGATGATACTTCTGAAGTATGTGCTTTGTCCGCTGATGTGACCTTGGCTCTTTTTCAAGTTCCACCGATACAGTATTATAACAATAGAGTGTGATAAGATCTTTACTACTACGTACAACATCCAACTCTTGGATGAAGATTCGCATACATACTACTTATTTAGCTTCCTCAGAAGCTGTGATATACTCGGACTCCACTGTAGAATCTTCCACCACACTTTGTTTTGAGCTCTTCCAGCTCACTGCACCTCTATTCAAACTGAAGATGTATCCAATCTGCGACTTCATGTCATCTTGATCAGTCTGGAGACTAGAATATACATGTCCTATGATGACTAGTTTCTCATCTCCTCCATAAACCAGGAACATATCATTAGTACACCTTAGATACTTAAGAATAGTCTTGATTGCCATCCAATGGCGGTCTCCTGGATCATCTTGATATCTGCTTACCATACTTAATGTGTAAGAAACATCTATCCTCGTACATAGCATACCATACATGACTGACCCAATCGTGGATGCGTAAGGGATCCTTGCCATTCTCTTTCTTTCCTCATGTGTCTGAGGACACATTTTCCTGGAAAGATGAATGCCATGTGACACTAGCAACAATCCCCTCTTGGATTGTTCCATACTAAATCTCTTCAGTATCTTGTCAATGTATGTACTTTGACTCAGGCCCAGCATTCTCTTGGATCAATCACGATGGATATTGATCCCAAGAATATATGTTGTCTCTCCCAAGTCTTTCATGGAGAAGCATTTATGCAACCATGCCTTAACTAACTGCAAGACAGGTACTTCGTTTCCAATTAGTAATATGTCATCAGCATATACTATTAAGAAAACGATTTCACTTACACTAATCCTTTTGTAGACACAAGGCTCACATTCATTCTTAATAAATCCAAACTCCGTTATGGCTTCATCAAAACGAATTTTCCATGACCGTGATGCTTTCTTTAATCCATAAATGGATTTCTGCAACTTGCATACCTTGTTGGCATCCTTTGGAGTCATAAACCCTTCAGGTTGTGTCATGTAGACATCTTCATGGAGGTTCCCGTTAAGGAAAGCTGTTTTGACATCCATTTTCCAAATTTCATAGTCATGGTAAGAGGCAATGGACAATAGGATTCTGATGGATTTCACCATTGCAACTGGTGAGAAGGTTTCATCATAGTCAATTCATTGACGCTGTCTAAAAACTTTTGCAACCAGTCATGCCTTGTAGGTGTTGAATTGCCCCTCCATGTCCATTTTCTTTTTGAATACCCATTTATTACCAATAGGCATTACTTCAACTGGAGGATCTACCAAAATCTAGACTTGGTTTTGGTACATGGAACCCATTTCAGAATTCAATGCTTCTTTCCACTTGGCAACATCTGTGCCTTCAACTGCTTCCTTGTAGGTAAGAGGATCATCACTGTCAACCAATAATGAGTCACCATCCTCGGTGACAAGAAAACAATATCGTTCTGGTTCTCTCACCTCTCTCATGCTCCTACATAGTTCTTGTGTCTCTGGAACATATTTTTCTTCCACGGGGTTTTTTGGAATCTGTTCTTGTACTAACTCATGTGTATCTTGAGCCTTGACTTCATCGGAGTCTATCTCGCTCCCACTATCTCTTTTAGAGATGTTCTCCCTCTCAAGGAATATGGCATGTCTTGCCACTGTAACCTTTTTTCTGAGGGGTTGTATACGTAATATCCCCTTGTTTCCTTGGGATATCCTATAATGATACACTTTGTGCCTCGGGGTGCAAGTTTGTTACCTGAAGAGGCCTTAACAAATGCTTCGCTACCCCACACATGTAAACTCGATGACATGGTTTTGTGTCCACTCTATAACTCGTATGGAATACCATTTATCGATTTAGTTGGTACTTGGTTTAGTATGTGCGCTACTGTTTGTAATGAATATCCCCAAAAGGATAATGGAAGACTCGCATGACTCATCATTTATCTCACCATGTCCAACAGGGTGCGGTTCCTCCTTTCACTTACACCATTCCACTGTGGTGTGTAAGGAGGAGTGAGTTGAGATAGAATCCCAAACTCCCATAAGAAATCAATGAAGTCCTGATTAAGATATTCCCCTCCTCTGTCTGAGCGGAGTTTCTTAATCTTCTTACCAAGCTGGTTCTCAACTTCATTCTTGTATTTTTGAACCGATCAAAAGAATCTTACTTTTACATCATTAAGTAGATATATCCATATATACTAAAATCATCAGTAAAAGTTATTAAGTACGAGAACCCACCCCTTGATTAAAATGGAAATGGTGCACACACATCTATGTGAACTAATTCTAGAATCTCTTTAGCTCTTTCACCTTTCCCACTAAATGGGGCTTTGGTCATTTTGCCTTATAGACATTCATGACATACACCAAGTGGTTTTAATTCGAAAGAATCAAAATACCCATCTTGATGTAGTTTTGTCAAACGTTTCTCATTGAAATGACCTAGTCGGTGATTCCAAAGTTGGGTGTGGTATGAGTCATGTGAATTGAATTTATCATCGATTTCCATTACTTGTTTTGTGTAGTCTAACCAATAAAGGCCGTCATAAATGTGCCCTACCAAAACAAATGCTATATTTATAAAATTAGCAACATTCATTTACAAACTTGAATATGAATCCATCAGTATCTAATCTGGATACTAAAATAATGTTTTTAGTAACAGAAGGAACATAATAACAACCTTTCAAAACCAAGACCATCCCAGTAGGCAAAGTGAGGTGGTAGTCTCCGACATCTACAGTAGTGAGTCTAGATTCGTTGGCTACCCGTAGATCCACCTCACCTCAATCAATCATTTTGAATCTACTTGGTTCCAGTATTTGGATATAGATGTGAGGAACACAAGTAGTATCTAATACCCAATTAGTCGAAATAGATAGATTTCATTCGATAAAAAACGCACCTGAAGCTTCCCCTTGCTTCCTTGGCTGGGTGCAGTTTTTCTTCCAGTGGCCCTTCTTGGCACATGCGAAACAAACAGCATCCTATTCCTTTGCCTCCCCTTTGATATTCCTTTTCATGGAAGGCCTTGAAGAAGCTTTGGTCTTAAATATCTTTTCAATCCCTTTCCTTTTATTCACCATAAGGATATAAGGCTTTTCATGCTTCATGTCATTATCTACTTGGTGAATAAGGATAAGAAGATCAGATAGAGACTTATCAATGTTGTTCATGTTGAAATTAACAACAAAGTTCAAGAATCCTTGGGGGAGTGATGAAAGAATTAGATCGGTTCCCAGTTCTTCAGGGAGTTTAAACCCTAGAACCTCCAAGCGCTCAGTGTATCCAATGAGCTTGACTATGTGAGGCCCAGCTGGGGAACCCTCTCCAAGAATGCTTTAAAATAGAGCCTTGGAGATCTCAAACCTTTACTGTCGTGCTCTGTCCTGATATAGACCACAGAGGTGCTCGAGCATGCTATAAGCATCCATGTCTTCGTGATACTTCATGAGATCACTAGACATAGATGATAGCATCAAACATTGAACTTTGAGAGCTTCGTTCAAATGTTGATCATAGACCAGGAAATCTTCATCACTCGCCCCTGGGGCAGGAGAATCAGGAAGTGAGGACTCCAGCACGTAAAAATTTCGTTCATGGCGTAGGATAACCCGAAGGTGCCTAAACCATTCTTGAAAGTTACTGCCGGTGAGGATATTTTCTTTATCTAGAATTGATCTCAAAGAAAATTTGGTTGAAGAGTTTTTTATTTTGATTCTACAATTTAAACGAGCAGATTTATCAGTACTTTATTGATTACATTTTATGAAAAATAATAAATGAATTTATTAATTCTCCCACTATTTTATCAAGTCTCAATGGCCCTCACCATTGAACTTGGAATGTCCATTTTCTTTGACATTATAGTGGCAAGGATCCATATTCCCCTTCGCATAACCCCATCAAGGGTTGGTCAAGCTATTTGAAGTTATTTAGGTAGGTAGGTCTTTGCTAACTATGAGCTTACAGTTCCTTGATCTGTTGAGTGGACTCCTCAATCATGAAATCCTAACTTGGATTTCCACAACTCTTGCCTCCAATATTACATCAAGTCTATCAAGGGATACTTCTCTTGATGTAATATGGTTAAGTCAACCCTAAACCTTTCATAAGGGCTTCCTTTATAAAATTAAGTGTCCCAACAAGGGTTGGTCAAACACATAGTTTTATTGATTCTTTCCCTTAATCAGGTAGCAGAAGGCTTGGTCTGACTTAATATGGTATTGAGGGATTTTAGTTCTTTATGAGTAGTTTCGCATTATCACATGCTGGTTAATATTAAGTGATGCTTGCTTAAGTGATTAACCATGTTTTGTTAATTTTTACGCATAGTACGGTTTTTATTTTATTCCATCATTGTATGCTTGTTCATTTTATTAATTATGTGATCGTAACAACACATAAATAATAAATAAACCATGCAATCAGACATAAATAAAATAATATGGAATGATCATGAGCTTCTATTGGTTAGCATATCTAGCGATTTTGATAAGCTAACCCTGACCTAGGGAAAACACCTTGAACCTTTTGGTTCGTGTTTTGCAGCTCCCACCTGTCCACCTTTGTATCTTCTTGCGTCGTTTTCACCTCGGCTTTGGTATTTGAACTGTCTCCTCTAGATTGGGGAGGTCATACATTACATGGGTTTACATTAAAGAAACCATGGGCACTCAGGCCCTACATTTTATTGGAAGAAGGCTCGCAAGACAGTAAATTTAAATTAAATAAATTTAAATGAAACCATACACATACAAAGGGTCTTTGTTCTAGCTCATGATCATCCATAGCATGCAACGACATTTACGCATATTTAGAATTAAAATTCTTTTAATCGTTCTTTCATTTAAAATAAGTCACGCTTGAATTTAATTAATTATTATCTTATAATTAATTAATTTATTATCTTAAATTCATTTCTGAATTTACATGAGATTATTCTCATCCATATTCTTTGTATGGGTCTTTGTACATTGGAGGAAACCTGGTGAAATTCCATTTCTAGAAAGTACACGGCGTGTAATTTATAATTACATGGTGTGTATTTCTTTTCACCCTTTATCCGAAGTACACGCCGGGTCTTTGGCATGTTTTCTTTACTTTGTAAATTTTGTAGTACACGGCTTGTAGATAAATCATACATGGTGTGTACTTCCTTGTTACGCGGTAACAGGCCTGGAAATCCCGTGTACATGGTATGCGGCTTATCTTTGTACATGGTTTCACCTGGGCCGGAATGGACTACACGATGTGTTTCTCCAACATACACACCGTGTATTCTGGTTCCACGTGCCATTCAATTCTAGTCAACACAGTGTGATTAATAATTAGGCATATTCAATTTAAATGGTGTGGTTTGGCAGACCAGTGCCGGTTCCTTGAACCTAAGTACACGGTGTGTAGTTTTAAGTACACGCCGTGTAATCCCGTGTTGTATAGATAGAAAGAGCAGCTCCTCCAGATGAGTTCCTCATTTTTATTTTAATCAAAATTAAAATTAAAAGGTCTTTTCTGTGATGTGAATCGAGAAATGAGGGAGGAAGAACAGATCTCGTTTATTCATATTTATAGAATAATTTATTTTGAATTGAATCAAATATAATTTCGTAAATTATCAATGAAAATTAAATAACTATAATCAACGTTGTAACCTCGCTCTGATACCATTTGAAGGTTCTGGGCGTAGTGGAAGTGCATGGGTGGATGTGCCCACTTGGATTTTGTCATTAGCAATGATCAATCCGGGATCAATACGATGATAAACGCCAGTCTCCAGGGATCGAATCACAGAAAAAGACAAAGAATAAGGTTTGTCCTGGAACCACAAACAAGGATTGTTAAATGTTGATTATAATTAATTTAATTAATTATAAAGAAATACCTTTTGGGTGTTCTTTCTCCGTTGATGTTCTTGATTACATTTTCGATGTGATCTGTCGTTGTGTCGCAGAAGCCAAGTGTAGACTCCCTCTAGTGGTGATCCAAACATGTACCTCATATCTCTAGACGTTGCCAAAGGATTCTTCGGGTGCTAGCATGGAGAAGCCTTTTCTTGCATTGTCCGCCTTAGATCGTCTTGATCTGATGGAAGAGGACCTCTCTTGGTCTTGAGAGAATTCTTGGAGGAAGAAGTTCTTTTGGCCTTGAAAGAATTCTCTTGTGTGTTACGAACGGGTAGGAAAAGAGTTGGGGTTGTGAGGATATTTATAACCAGGTTTGAGGTTGTACATTTATGAAAATAAATAAATGTGTTACACATTTTATTTATTTCATTGACTCTTATTTAAAACCCCCATGTCGAATAATTAATTCCTTGACATGTTCCCATGCTGATTATAATAAGTATCATTTAAAACAATATTATATCCTCAAAATCCGGACTGGAAAAACTACACGGAATGTATTAATAAATACCTGTCATGTAGTTGTTTTTCATTGAAAACTACACGGCGTGTACATTCAATGTACACAGCGTGTATATCTTGTTTTTCATTTCCTTCTTCCTCCATCATTAAACCGATTTAGGCTTCCTTGGTTAATTATTAAACCATTTACTGGAATAATCTTTATTCTACATGAGATACTTGAATACACTTAGTGTGTGACCCTCTAGGCCTCTTTTTCGTTGGCATTAGGCGGGCTTGCCAAAAGTCCAAGATTACTATCTAGCAATGGGGCAAGGAACCCAAGAGAAAGAAGTTGACACCGCATTGACGTGTCACCTCATACGAACACTTACTGTGTAATTTAATCCCTTTGTCTCAATATCTCATCAAGCAAGTTTCATGGAAGTTTCATAAACCTATATGCTTGATCCGTCGTTCTTTGACTACTTGAAATAAACTCGTCGTTTACACCATGGCCATGGAATTTAATGTGACAGTTCTATTTCAATCAAAGGACCGAGATATCAACTTCCATAAATGGAAGGGACAAATCCTTCCTCGACTTATCCATTAAAAACATGTCACTCGTGACGCACCCAACGTACCATA